>CM038680.1:129583002-129597421 GCA_021605205.1 Aegilops longissima
GAAATTCTACTTGGAGCAGGAGATTCAATTAAGCGAGATTCGGAAGCTACAATTTCGCCTCTCCCATCAATAGGTTTAGCCAGAGCATTTATAACACGACCCAAGTTATATCGCTCACGGTATCTCGAGCAATTCTTCCTGTTGCTTTTACAAAACTTCCTCTTGATGCTAAACCGTAGCTCTAATCGAGTCAAATTCCACAATTTCTAAGAACGATATGCTTTTTTTCATTTTCCACCGTGGAAAGCTTCTCTCAATCCCTCCCTAGTCCTTTCTTTCCGGGCACATGCTTACAGTTGACCGCCCACATTCATTCATTGTTTGTTACATTGTGGAATCGAACCACGAGCTAAGCGCAATTGGGATTTAGAGTCCCATGCGTGAAACTAAAGAGGATTTTCAGTCCTCTGCTCTACCATCCGAACCTAGAAGGACACTTCACACCCGATTTGACACAGCTAGACTAGAAACACTGCTTGTCAAGACCATGTAGACCCAAGATAGAATACTTTTTGAGTATGTTGGTAAGGTCCGGTCATCCGCTTACGTGCTTGCACTTCTTACGTAACTAGGGGTGCAAGTCCAAGACAGCGTACTTCCATAATTGAATCAAAAGCGTTGATACATGAAAAATCTCTATATCGATATTTATGACACGAATGTTGTTCTTTCAACATGATTCCTCAACAATTTTTCATTGTAACGACTCTCCGTTCTCTCCGCTCCACTTTGGTTTTCACTAATAATTACCATGATGAATTTCTCTTACTGCTTGGTTCCGCATTAGATTTTGGAAACTTTTGTTTAGAAAGTGGTGTCACGACCGTGGGGATCAAATGGATGGTTCAGGAAAGTCTAGTGAAGCGGCACGGTCTAATCATATATATGACCATAGTGGTATGGTTCCATAGAAAACTCTTGGAGGCCATTACCGCCACGAAATGGTTTCCATGCTCCGTTGGATGATTTGACAATATTGCAGTATCAAGCTAGAACGGTTTCAATTTGTAGGACGGAAAGAAACCTCATCCTTTGGTGCACACTAACCGATGAAGCTCAACCTCTCTCGAATGAGCTATTTCCGATTTTTCAACAAAAAGTTCGAGTAGTTCATGAAAAAAGCGGTCAAGCTTTCTTCCATCCTTCCTAGCTCCTCGAGCTTGCACCCGCCGACGCCTTTTTCATTGTTCGCTCGAGGTGGATTCGAACCACTCTCTTCGTTTGGATTTTGAGTCCAAAAGGCCCGACGAAAGAGGATTTTCAGTCCTATGCCCGCTGCCAGCTAGAACGGGATTTTCCCACTTCACACCCACATAATCGGGATTTGATGAAATAGCTACATTTTTTTCTTATTTGATTCGGATACTGTCAATCTACTGTCCATCTTTCTCTTTAGTTTTCTCCTTTCTTTCTCGTCAACCTATCTCCATTGGATGGACTTATGAAAGAATAATATCTAATCTCCCCATCGTGGTTAGGATCCCATGAACCAGGAGCGCCAAAGACCGGTTCCTCGATCTTCCTCTTTGGAGGCATGGTCATGGCTTTCATTCATTCATTTCATTCTTTATTCTGTTGTGGAATCGAACCACTCAAAGGATTTAGAGTCCTTTTACCAACCAATCAGAACCAATATTTCTCTGTTATATTCTGTTTTTTCTTTGTTAGCTAGCACAATTTGGATTTCGAGTCCAATGCGCTAATGCTTTCTTTAGTTTTATTGCTTGATTTTTATACGATTTTTTGAGCAACTAGCGCGAAAGCCGTTGCGCGTTAGCGCATCCGTTTTCTTGCTCTTTCTCCGGGCTTTGACCATGTCTCCCGAACAATTTCAGTACATATGGCGCAAGACGATTCCACATATATATCAAGGTCGGAATGGGATCGGGTGTTTTCACGTCTCACCGTAGTGCCCGGTTTGTCTTGATTGGTGATTGATAAACAAGAAGGAAAATGGAAAAGTAGAAAATCTACATGTTTATACCGTTGAGGTCCTTAGTTTAATCAAGTAGGCGAGGGCATTTCCATCACAAAGGATTCAATCCAGCCACAGGTTCCCCTACGGCTACCTTGTTACGACTTCACCCCAGTCGAAGACCCCACCGTGGTATGCGACAATAAGACCACCAAAGGCCTTTGTGGCACTAGTGGTACACGAAGTCATGGGTGATCATTGGTCCGATGCTTGGTGAAACCAATTCCTGTGGTGTGACGGGCGGTGTGTACAGGCCCGGGTACATATTCACCGCGACATGCTGATCCACGATTACTAGCGATTTCAACTTCATGTTCCCGAGTTGCGAGAACAATCCGAACCGAGGCAATCTTTACGGATTCGCTCCGCCTTACAGCCTTGCTTCCCATTGTCATTGCCATTGTAGCACGTGTGGCCTAGCCCATAAGGGCCATGCGGACTTGCGTCATCCCCACCTTCCTCCATATCTCTCACCGGTCCCTCGTGAGTGCGGCACGCACTTTTTCTTTGTTTGGAGCGGGTGCGTACTATTACCACTACATTCCACACCATTTTCTGGCCTTCATGCGAGTCTTCCTCCGCCGCCAACTCGGCGTCGTCAGTAACCAATTTCGACCAAACCTCCATGCTCCTTTGTACGTTGACGTCACTATAGGTAGGTCTCCGTGGGTCTTGGGCAAGATGACTTGGTTCACACGTGAAAGTGCTTGAAAGGCACCGGTTCCCAATGGTGAAATTCTTGCTGAAAGCACAGCCACGTCTTGGCACTCAATCAAGTAGTAGCGCTGGCACGTCACTCGGTGGCAATTTCTCCTTAGGTGCATGTCTCAAGAACACAAAACAAGGGTTTCGCCGTTATAGGACTTGACCAAACATCTCACGACACGAGCCGACGACAGCCATGCAGACACTGTATGAAAGTCGGTATCATCCTGTTAAGGACAGGTTTTGTTGTTCATATGTCAAGGGCTGGTAAGGTTTTGCGTGTTGTATCGAATTAAACCACATGCTCCACCGCATATGCAGCCCCCGCCAATTCCTTTGAGTTTCGGTCTTGCGACCGTACTCCCCAAGCGGAGTGTTTCACGCGTTAGCTGGGCCCCGATCCACGTAGACCAAGGGCGAACACTCATCGTTTACGGCATGGACTACTGTGGTATCTAATCCTGTTCGCACCCCATGCTTTCGCTTTTAGCGTCGGTAGGGACCCGTGAGAGCTGCCTTCGCTTTTGCGTTCCTTCGTAGATCTACGGATTTCACCCTACACACCTAAATTCCACTCTCCTCTGTCTCACTCAAGTGAATTGGTTTCAGAGCATTCCGCCACTTTCTCGAGACTTTCACTTTCAACCCGATTCACCGCCTCGTGCCCTTTTACGCCCATAATTCAAAGAACACCGCCCCGTCCTTACCGCGGCTGCTTGCACGGAGTTAGCCGGGCTTCTTCCTCGAGTCTGTCATGATCGCGACTTTCGACGAAAGAGCTTTACAAGCGGCATTGCCCTTCTTCACTCACGCGATATTGCTGGATCGGGCTTCGCCCATTGTCCAAGATTCCCCTACGCCCCCCCAGGGAGTCCGGGTCGTGTCTCGATCCAGTGTGGCTGATCATCCGAAAAGACCAGCTAAGCATCATTGGCTTGGTCAGCCTTTACCGACCAACTACCTAATACTACGCAGGCTCATCAAACAGCGCTTTTGAGCTTTCTTTAGGATTTGGCTCGAACTGTTCGGCAGATTCCCACGCTTACGCACCCGTTCGCCCTTTGTTCTCAACTATTCGATTCCAGCAAGCGGAGGACGTTAGGTCAAAGCCGTGCCTTGCGCCTCAGTAGTTTTGAAGTAGGGCGAGACAACTTTAGCTAGGAGCCTCTTTTCCTTCGCCTAGCTCCCGAAAACAACGTTCGACTTGCATGTGTTAAGCATATAGCTAGCGTTCCTTCCGAGCCGGATCGAACTCAGATTTTGACTATGATTAGGCGGGACGAGATTGAACCTGCAGCCTTGGTCATGAGCACGATGAGTTGACCAATTCCTCTAGCCGCTTCTTCCCTGATCTTTCTTTCCCTCTTCCCATAAACATTGATTCTCTGTCCTAACCACTCTTAAATATGTGAAATACACGGAATCGATCCAAAACTACAAGCAAGGAATCAACTCTTATTGCCGTAAAGGAAAAATAACCCATTTCCTTTATATATATATATATATATATATATATATATATATATATATATATATATATATATATATATATATATATATATATATATACAAGGAACAAGTAGCCTTCGCCACCTATTCCTGAATTAAGGGAACGCGAGAAAGATTTCTCTATGTCAATTCAAAACAAAACAAATGGGCGATTGAATCCTATAAGCGAAATTCTTTTGAGAAGATCTTGCGCCTATGCTTCTATAAAATCACCTATGTGGAGCGGATGCTTCTACTTGGTCATCATAGACCAGCAAATCCATTTGAGAGTTGTCTTTCTTTGATGGTAGTGTCCTTTCTTCACGCTCACCATCTCTGCAGAGCTTAACAAGATAATCCACGCCAACAACCAAAGCCAACAAGCCTTCGCTCGTAAGCTCTTTCTTCATCTAAGCTTTTAGTAACATTAGCCGTCATCAATAGGGTGGAACACATTAACCAGTAGAAACCTTGCTTCAAGGTAGATCCTTACATGTTTGGAGTTTTATGCGGATCCGGTACCTCAACTATTGGCCTTACATGGCACGACATGGGTATTCCCTCTTTCTAGTCCCACTTCTCCAACAGAGCTCCCTCAGCGAGCGAGCATTCGGCATTCCTAGTATGCTCCACTAATTCTCGCCAAGCACCCAATCACGGGATCAAAATCACACTCTAGATCATACCTTTCACGAAAGAAAAGGACATGGAGCTGCTGCTAAACCAAGATCTCCATCTCTTGACTCCGTCAATCAATCTTACCTTATAGGGCACAAAGGTATATTTACCATACGAGATGTGTGCACCTACTAAAGGGAATAGAAAGATCTTGGGCACAAATACTCCACTTTTCACGGAAGACATAGATTCACCAATGATTGGTTGGACTAAATACTACATTTATTTGCTCGGAAGAAGGAAAGTTGGCTGTGAGAATGATTTCTCGTCGTAGTCTTTCCTAGGACCATTCCAACAGGATGCTCGGGTGGGTGGAGAAAAGTCTCAAAAGGCATACTTCCTGCGCTTTCAGAGGATCTAAATCAGTCTTCATCCTTTAAGCTTTTCAAAGCCCTCGCAATAAATATGTAAATTCGTTTAAGTAGAAATTCAGAGATTTTCGATCTCCTCGAAAGAAAATGAGTTCGATCAGCAACACCGGTCTCCATGACACCAGGATAAAGACCTTCTTTTTACCCATAACCATTCTCTCGCAAATTGGAATCAAGATCGGGCTTGGCATAGTTACGAGGTTCCGTTCTATTTAACTAACACTAACTGAAGCTAACCGGAAGCTTTCTTCTCATGCGACTCTTGGATCGAAAAGAGGCTCTTTGGTGGACCACGGCTGAAACTGCGAGCACGGACTAAAAGCTTTTATCATGTATTCCCGAGTCACACGACTACCATACATAGCATAGAGTGGAAGATGCACTAGTGTACGAGAGAAGGCTGGATGTGAACACCATGACATTGGCTATGTATGGGGCACTCACTAATCACTATTAGCAGGAAACAACTAGCGAGAAATAAAGATGAGCGCACTTTCACTCCTTGCTCTTGTGCATACTCACGAGGGACTCTCAAATCACTATTTCAGACCATAATCTTTCGATCCCTTCTTCAAGTGATTGATAGCGGGGCTCAAAAATCATAGGGCTTCTTCTATTTTTAGTGTGAACTCACTTCTATTCTATATCAAGATAGGGGCTTCAATGCTTGGCTGACCGCCTGGTGGAAGACCTGGTTCTACCACACAAGGGCAACTTTAGTAGTCGAGGATTATTTTCCTCATATGTAATTTCACCTCAATGTGGAAATGTCCGATCTTATTCCAAAATAGAAGGTCTTCATGAAGTATGTCTTGTTTCAGGAATATAGGTACGAAGTTCAATAGCGGTAGGTACCAAGGAGAAGACGAGTCGGGGCCAATTGACAAGACTAGCTAGGTGACCTTCCAGCCATACTCCATCCAATATCGAGCGGAAGTGCTAAAGGTTTCATGTGATCTTGACCTCAATGAACCAGGACCTCGAGAATTCGTTCATCCCTTCGCTCAGAGGATTGGTGAGTACTTGGCCACATGCATGAGTAGGCCTGTTCTTTGGGATGTCCCATTAAAAGGCAGGTCCCATATTTGAAATACAAAAATAAGATCAGATAAGCGCTCAAGAGGTTTTTCTCCATCGAGAAATCCTTCACTCATGAGGAATTCAAATAGATGTGTTGAAGATCATCAAAGAAAGGAGAAGACTAAGCAGCTCAATAGGGTCTCGAAATGCGACTATAGTACCAAAGCTTGGTGCTTCTACCATCAAGCAATTACCACGGGTGGATATTCAATAGAAAGCCTACTTGAGTAGGTCAAACAGCGGGATCTCTCGGTTCAATGGCTGGATCTCGAATCGCGTAGATGGGTAGAAGTAATGGGCAAACGCACCTAAGTTAGAGATTTCTACTCTCGATAGTGATGGGGTGCTGTTTACCTAAGTAGGCCTAGTTATTTCTATAATGAGCATTCGCGTCTGGGACTTTGATCCAACTTCAGCCGATGGGGAAGCGGCAAGGGATGCACCGTGTCTGGACATGTGATGGACCCGAGTAAATATTCCTTTGTGGAAGGCTTTGGTTATACAGGTGGCAATGCGAAGTTTACGGTGGGTAGGTGTCTAAAACAACCCTCTGCAAGGAAGCATGCTTGTATCAATCCTTTAATCGGAAACTAGACTAGCGTTACGAAGGACAAAGGAGACAGACAAATTTACATCGAAAAAAGGGACTTTTGAAGTTTGAGTGAGGATAATTGTCTTAAATTTGAATCGGCTGAAAAACGTGGAATTGTCTTCGCCTTTGTGGCGAAAATGTCGATAAAGCCTATCTCGCTTTTAGCCTTCATGGTGAATGGCCCACCCTTTCTTTGAACCTTGTCAATGATCGAACGAACTTACAGATATGAACTGAGTGCCATTTGATGAGTAAGATCGAACAAGGGAGAGGGATATGGAAAGGATGAAGTAATGAAAGAGGAAGTCATTGCTAGTATTAACGACTTGTCACGATCCATCGGTTCATATAGAATCCATGTCCTAGGTCTATCAAAAAACATTATTTTCGCTAAGCGTATATAATAAAATAGAGTGAAAGGGTCCACCCCGAAACCAAGGGGGTACTAACTAACAGCTGAGTCCTCTACGAACCGCGGGAGATAGTTGCCCATCATACGGCTCAACAACTTCACTTGCCTCTAAGGGGCTCGCTCGGCAGGTTCGGATCACTTACTATACGGCCCTATGAAGGGGTTAGGGCGTTTTCAAGATGATTCTTTCTTTGTCGAGGCGAAAAAGGAACCCATCTTTTCGATTGAAAAATGTGAGTCTTTTTGCCCACTTTATCCATCCCCTCTATCAAAATGATCAAAAAGGCATTTCAAATGCTTCTTATTCCGTGTTTGATCTTATCCATCTCTTCCCGCTTCCATGTGGGCAGAGACCCTATGAGAGAATGAAGAGGAGCCAAGGATCTTACTCTCAAGAGTGCTTGATAGGCTCCACTCTCTCCCCTGAATAAGTCGGGCTCCGTTACCACGGGCTGAGATGGGGATAACGAGTCGACGATTGAAGCCCCAACGTTCTGCCGAACCTTTGGACAGGGTAAGCTCTGTAAATGTGTAGAGCCAAGTGTAGTGTGGTGTAGTAGTAGGCACTTCTAGGCCCTTCCTGCTCTTTGGATCACTCCGATGCTTGGTACTCTGGACCCTCTGCCATCCATTGCAGCAGAGCCGTTTCATGGCGGGGGTGGGGGCTAAGCGCAGTTCTTTGAATCAAAGGTTTCATGAAATCGAAATTGATTCTTTTTAGATATATGGATAGATGGATGGATCTATCTTTCTATTCAGATATCTTTGCAATCAACCCCAAATCCTTGATTTGGCGGAAACAAAGCACAACTTTGGGCCCAGAAGCAAAGGGAATGAGCTCGGCTGCTTCTCCCCACACTTTTTTATTTCTCCGTGCCCCTTCCAATATAAGCTTCACGCGCCATTGGCGCTTTGCTCTCCTCTTATTTCTTCATTGGAGGATTCGGATGGACTTCGCGTTCTTTCCCAACAAAAATGGAAAGGTTGTATCACATCGAGATGTCGATTCGTTTCCGCCCCAAATGAGATGGGGAATTAGTCACCTCTGTCCCTTCATCTTTTGAAAGGAATCGAGGCCCGGCCCGGCTCGCGTCATTCCAACAACCGACGGGAGCACCTCGATTATCGATCACGCAGCGATGGTGGGAGTACTATTACACCTAAGGCCAACTTCCATTCACCAAACCCAGGTTCATCTCGTGTAGTGGTTGTGGACTCGTACAAGGATATGGATTGACGGTTGATGTATCGGACTCGACCACATGTTTAGTAGCATGCATTCCCATCGTATTGCAACCGATTCGGTAAGCTCGTGTCCGGTGCATGGAAAACTGCCTTGATCTCCCAACCTTACTCATGGCAACCTTCCGGCCGCCAATCCACCTATAACGCTAGTCACTACTCCCAGGGGCTAGGAAGTAAGCCCCACAACCCAAAGCGGCGAAGAACAAATAGAATTTGCTACAAAAGCCGCTAACGGGGTATTCTGCGTGTGAGAACATTGTAATGGAGAAGGTCATAGCGAAATAGGATTCGTTTTGGCTAGGCGCCCAAATCCGCTATATATTTGACACGGGTTTGCCGTAATGTTGGAACTATGGCGAATGCATCTATCGTCATTGATGCATAAATAAATATACCAATTAGTAGTGATTGAATTCCTTCTATGGTTCCACATGAGAAACCAATCTGAATATAACCTACATGTCCAATCGAACTATGAGCTAGAGGTCTTTTGACTTTCGTTTGGGCCATGGCGGCCGATGCTCCTAAGATCATAGAAGCAATGCTGCAGAAAAAGAAGATTTGTTGTAATGTACCCCATAGGAAGCAACAATAGAAACACGTGACATATTTGCAGAAATTGAGACTTTAGGCGCAATAGAAAGGAATCTTGTCACCGGGGTGGGTGAACCCTCATAGATATCAGTGCCCACATATATAGAGTCAAAGAGAGATTGAGTCCGAGGGAGAGGGGGTTTTCTTGGGGCTCGAGAGATTGAATAGATAGGGCCCCACAAGTTGTTAATTCGCATTGGGAATTCACACAAAGGAAGGACTTATTCTCAACGAAAAAGTGCTCTCTGAACCTAGCGTGAAAATTGTTTTCCATCGACGGTTGTTCACGTAACTCCACTCTCGGCTTGGATTATATATCCATTTGGTCCGCTCTCGGCCATTCCACACGCTGCCTAGAAGAGCGTGGTTATCTGAAGTGGATTCTCTCTTTTGTAGTAGATGCTTAACCTGCTGCTCGATTAGGCGGCAGCGACTACATGGACCCCTTTCTTTATGTTGTTGCGGCGCTTTCCGGGCGAGCGAATTATTTATTAGAGCGTCGGCGAGCAAAGCCGAAGGAAGGCTGCTATTCCTCGGCCTTCTTCCTTTTCGATGAAAAACAAATCGACATCTTAATCTCGGCGTTTTCCTTACCCAGCTAATATCCCCCTTCGTCGAGCCTTTCCTTTAGTGGTAAGGATATGCACCTTATCTGAACGTCGGTAGGCATTCGAATTCTCCTTTTTGGCCCGGGTGAACATAGGCTCAAACATGATTGGAGGGTCCTAGCTATGCCATCGTTCAATAAAAAAGCAAGCCTCAGGAAGCTGCAGGGATTACAAAAGAGGTGCTTTAGTGTGTTACAATTGAAAAAGGACAAAGGAGAAGGCGCTCTTGACTTTCTTTCTTCCTCCAGCGCCGCCTAAGCCCGGCCAGCGTTAGAGGAAAGATTAGCAAAGCGGAAAAAGATAGAGGAGGGGAGCTGCATCTTATTCTCTTGAGAACTTGAGGATCGGAGAAGCATTCGGAAGGCGAGGCCTTCATTTCGTTGGCGAAGCGAAGCGATCCAATCCATTCGGGCTTGGGAACCCAAAAGAACTCTGTTTACTTTTTCATAGATAGATGATATATATATAGGAATAATATATACATCCCTTTACTTTAGATGTCTATGTATCTATTTTGGAATCATCTCTCGATTCTCTTTTTTCTAATTCACACTGCTCTTTCTCTATAAATTGCATCAAAGAAAATAGAGAGAGAGAGAGAGCAGATGGATCCTATCCCTATAACGAACACTCATTCCTATCTATTGATAGAAAAGAAAGATCTTAAATCACGCACTTTTCTTTGTTCTTTTTTAGATTGGAGAATTCCTCATATCCAAGGCAGCTCCCCACAAACACCCCACCCATATGACTATGCCCCTTTTGAATCGACGGTAGATTGGGCTTCATAGCTACTTTCATTCTAAAGGCGAATATTAGTCAATAGGCGGGCTTCTTTCAGAGCAAACATATTCATTTTCACGGGCTCCAGCGCACCTTTGGTATTTACGGAGGGCAAGCAGTTTTATAGTGACTTCTTTCTTAGGGTAGGGCGACGAATACTTCCAATTCGGAAAGGTCATTGGGTCGCCTTTGGAAGCTAAGCGAAAGTTGTAGACAGCCGGAGAAAAAGCGGCTTGCTCGAAGCGGCCTATACCCTAACCCTCGGGCGAAGGCATAAGCGTCACTTTTTCAAAAGGAAGGAGTTTTTTCCGATGAATCCATCCATAAAGCCGCCAAGGAAACGAAGTTCGTTCCCTTTCATCAAGTGGGTAAGGTAGGAAAACCATAAGCTTTGCCTTAGGCCGACGGAACAAAGCTAAGAAGTAGGCTGAATGGAAAAAGGAAAGGGACAAGGGCGGTCGATCTTGGCGCGAAGGCTGCTGGTTGATGCAGTACTAAAGGTCCTCGGACTTCGAGCGGTTTTTCTTTTGGGCTGCTGTGAACCCTTGGATCTCGCCAATACAGCCTCCTATGGTTTTCGTTACGGAGATATCTTTTCTTTTTCCGAGGATTTTTGGGTAATCAGCTCCCATGTTGCAAGCAGTCAAATCTGAACCTTGTCGCTCTTCTTTCCTCGTGGGCGAAGCACACCAGCAGCGTCGTTGCGTGATTCCACCGTGTTTTTGCACTTGACTGGGTGGACAGTTAACGGAAGATAACCCGATTAGCCGGCCAGCAAAGGGGCGGCGTGCTATCTTGTGTGACAACACTCTGAGCGAGTAGCTCTTCTAGTCGGGCAGCCAGTGACAACACTCACGAGAAAGCGGCGCTTTTGTGTAACATGCTATGTTCTCAACACCCTTACGAGGTAGTGATGAGTTTCACGCGCTCTAAGCCCGGCCCGTCTTGCAGTTAGGAGGATTGGCGCTATCGAGGCGGTACCACCCACCCTACCCTACTACCTATAGGGGTCGTCCGTCCTCTGCCGCCGAAAAGGCTGCAAGTAATCTTGAATAGGAATCCTACAGCGATAAAAGAATCCCCATAAAATACCACTAGATCGAGCACCGGTGATTTCGTATCCGGTCAAAATCTTGGCTAATTAATCGAAGTGGGTAGCTCCAGTGACCCATAGATCATGGAACAAATAGGGTGGGTAGGCCCAACCACCACAAGACACGTATAGACGCGAACCCCCTCCTTACCATACGTGTGAATCTCACATATCGGCTCGCACAAAGACTCCAAAATCCATCCCAGCTTTTTATTCCACCTCTCCCTCCTCTCAATCCTCACTCAAACTAGCCTTCCCAAAGAAGAAAACGTATCCGCTTTAGCAACAAAGCGCTCATCCTTGCTTGTTCTTGGCGCAAGGCGCTCAAGGCGGTGATTCTTGCTTAAAAAGGGCTAAAGCACTCCAGCTTGAAGCTGGGTTGCAACTTCAAAACTACAGGTTTTAGCCCTCCCGCTGGGTGGGCGCTTCTTCGTCTATCGTATGTCTCACTTGGCCGTCCCGAACCAAGGAGGCATGATGGTGGGCGTCGTGTGCCGATCGCGAGACTACAAGCCGACGCGGGCGACTCGCTTCTATTCTCGATTGGATATAGATGGGGAATCTCTATAGATCGTCTTTTTCGACAACCTCTCTAAACGCATACGAGAAAATTGCACTTCACGGCACGGCAATAAAAGAGCTTCGCTCGGTTGGCCCTCCTAGGCTTCGCCTACTTTCTCTTCTCTTAAGTCTACAACAAGTGGGAGAGGCAGGATTGAACCTGCGTGAAAACCTTCAACAGATTCTGATGTCGCTTTTGACCGCTCGGCCACTTTCCCTTCCCGGATCGCCCTCCTCAAACAAAGCGTTCTGAATAAGAAGGATGGCGGCCTTCGTTCTTAAGTTAAGAAGAGCAGATGGAACTATTAGATTTGCTAGCGTTAGGAGAATAAATAAGTTCATTTAGTAAGTTCATAACAATTTATGTAAAGCAAGGGCAAAGCTTCTCGACAGCTTCCCCTCATTGCCATCGTCGGCCTTCCCCAGCTCCCTCCTTCGCCGCTTAACCACGGCTAAGCATCTTTCGGCGAGAGGAAAGGAGGCGACTAGTCGCTTCGCGAAGCAGCGAGTTCATGAGCAAGTGAATGAGCGAGCAGCGAGTGAAGTGCAACGATCGTAAGTAAGGCTTGCGAGCGACTAGTGAATGAGCGAGCAGCGAGTTCATGAGCAAGTGAATGAACGAGCAGCGAGTGAAGTGCAACAATCGTAAGTAAGGCTCGTCATGTTCCTAAAAGGAGTGACCATCTTTTCTTCCTTCTCTCGACATCGAGCGAGCAGCAAGCATAGGCAATAGTTTCCGTGGGGTGGGGCATAAACAAGCGTTTTCGAGCTTCGCTAGCTAGCGTACTCTTCGCTATCCATGAAACCGAAAGAAAAACCGGTGCCCTTTCAGTATAGATCGAGACGCAGATACTTTTTCTTTACTTCTTCCATACTAGGAAGAATGGAAGGAAATCCTTCGATAACACTTCTTCCTTATTTGAAGAAATGATATCCGGCGCCTGTGGAAACTCTTTCATTTCAAAAAGTTCTTCTTCTTAAGAAGCAAATAGCATTTCCTATTGATTTGTCCCTGGACTAGACCTATGTAGATTCAGAATTATCCGTCGCTCGCTGTTCCCAAGGACTAGCAAAATCGAAATAGCGAAATTCTTGGGTCATCTCAATGGGTTCGAAACCGCACGTTTCTGGATCATCATAGCGTCCTTCCACATATCCACTCGGAGGAAAGTCTTTTAAAATGGATGACCCTCGAAACCATAATCTGTTGATATCTGGCGAAAATCCGGATGATTGATGGAAGAAACACCAGACATATCCCATACTTCTCGCTCCCACCGCGGCTGATGGAAATAGACGACTACGGAGATATTCGTGTTACTTAAATGCACTTGTTTGTACACGAATCGTGAGTTATACCGAGTACTCGATGAAATTATGGACTACTTCAAATCTTCGTTTTCGAGAGGGATGATCGACTCATAAATATTGATCGAAACTTGAACCCTTGTATAGGTATGCCATTTTAGAAAGCACAACAATGGAAATGGGTAGTTAGTATTGGTATAAGATCTATTCCCATGTTCCGATCTTTTCATTTTATGTACCCATTTCTTGGGTAAAATCTCCCAACTATATTGGAAAATGGATTGGTTATCCATAAATGAAAATAAAAGCTTTATTTTGGTTCCGCTTCTTGCTCTAAGCGAAAAGACTTGTCGGAAATCGCCGGTTGGGTTGGTCCGACCAATAAAGGCATGGGAGTGGAGAGGCGAAGTGAAAGGCGGCTACCAATAAAGATCTAAAACTGCACACTTTATATAGTTATGTATCCAGGATCGGCTGCATGCTCTAGTGTTGAATCGGGTATAAAACCCAGGATGCTTGGTTACAATTCGAATCCGCTAAACCATCGCTCGGGGAAAAGTATTATCTGAGCATTAGTACTTATTCGATCCTTTCCTTATATTTAGATTCTAGTAGTTTATTTCATCGTATTCGTATCCTTCTTTGCGGTTTAGTAAGGGTAACAAATAAAAGTATGCAGGTTCTATTTTATTGTTCCGAGACATATGATGATAGCATTGATAATGAGAAATCTTTGCAAAATGCACGTATTATTAAGGAGTTCTGGAACGATTACTACGCTAAGCTGTTGGATATTGACAAAACGAAAAAGACTTCTAATGTTGATATGTATCAGGATGATGTTAGAAAGTTGTTGATTAATGAAAAGAAGAATCAAAATGGTGTGTTTTCCGATACTGAATTAATAGATTTACATAATCAAATTG
>CM038680.1:129598156-129779984 GCA_021605205.1 Aegilops longissima
CATGAAGGAAGGGTCCAAGGACCTAAGCGACAACCTCTACAAAAAAGAAAAACCTATATATAGAGAGTGGTATGTGTTCGCTGACACTAAATAGACTTGGCTCGGGGCAGAACTGAGTGGCTAGGCTAAGTTCCCTAGTCTTCTGTTGGCCTACCCACCCCTACGACATGGAGGTGCTTACCCTTCTCCAACAAGCGTTCCACCACGCGGCGATTGATTACCGCTTTCCGTCTCAATCCGCTCCAGACCAAGCCCCTTCTCTGATCGGGGGAAGGTCATTCTAAAACATCATATCTCCCATTGATGCTGATCAAAAATAAGTTTATCCACCTAGAATATATTCTAGGTACCGAAAGATTGGATGTCATTTCTCAACACCAGGCGGGACGAGCAGCCCTATACCACGTGTAGCCACACTCTAGTGTCCTTTTCTACTTAGTTGGACAGATCACTTCAGAAAATCGTATAAAAATCAAGCAAGAAAGCCGTTGCGCAGGATCCTTGGCAAAATAGTCTTGGCTTGTAACCCAGTATTTATTGGACAATATAACTGGCTGCTGAATCTGTGGCTATCCACTAATATCTTGGCAACCAAAGACATGAGGTTCTTCATACCAACATAATCATTCTCCCAATATTGGAAACATACTTTTGTAATAACATGAATGTCTTTAATCTCTGTGTACCTTCCTATTTGCTCTGTCAGCTCATTAGTTGCTGCAAATATTTTTTAGCTATTAGATCCTCTTTCTTCATGGTAGAACTCCAAGATCTTGCTTGTCTTCATGAAAAAGTGCAGAAGCCTGTATCAATGAAGAGTAGGCCGGTACTAGCAGAAGATAGTAAATAGTGTTTTTGTTAGCCACTGCACTCACACTGTTCGTTCGGAAAGTAAGTCCTCCTAAAGATTGTTCTCCCCAACCCAAGTTCAAGACGACCTACCTAAGAGTACAAAAGATGGACAACCAAAAAGTGAGTAACGAGTAAGAGAGCGGCGGGTGACTAGCCCTACCCTCCGTCTTCCTTAGAAAGATAGGTTGGTACCTCTGCCTGTGAAAAGAAGAGCGAGACCACTTTAAGAAAGGTTGTCCACAAAAGAAGTTGCTCAAGCAAAGACTGTTAAGTAAGTTAGTTACCAAAAGCGAGTGAAAGGGTTAGTAGCTAAGGGATAATAAAGAACTTTCGAAGGAAAGCGAGACAAAGGCGTATACTATGTTCCGATAGCTGGTAACCAATCTGCGGCCCTATTGATTCTTACAGAAATCTCTGTGAAAAGAAGTGTTCTCTTTCTCCAAATAAAAGAACAGTCTCGCAGAAGATCAAAATACTTACTATATGTGTGTTTATGTATCAACTCTTATATAGTCTAGTTTTCCGCCCTATCTAGAGAAGGAATCAATTCCCCATTTTGAATGTACAAAAATTGGTAGAGCTCAACATGTGCGGAAGCGGGATAACGCTCTTACCTTATATTATTACCAGTATTCAATCTTGGGTTATTCATAACATTACTATACCTTCCTTATTCATTGCGGGTTGGTTATTTGTCATTGGCTTTCACTGGAAAAATAGGAGATTTAGTTCCACGCTTTGATTGGTAGCGAGAAGGGAGGCGCGTTGCCAGCCTTCATTTTCTTGGATATTAAACACTAAATGAAATGCAAATGCATATGAGAGAACTTCAAACTACTTTACTTATTTGCAACGACAAGCTGAATAATAGAATAAATAAGCAAGGAAGGAAAGAAAGAATAGGGTTGTCATTGATCGCTGTTTGGATTAGATGTCGCAATATTGGTTGTAGTATTTCCGCTCTTTCTATAAGCTAAGAGAGATGTCGCATAATCGGTTGTTCATGATCTTATAATTCATGGACCAAAGTCATAAATAAACTTTTCTCATTCAAGCATGAGTTCGTTCAAAGTCGGCAAGGGAATCGAGAAAGGGTTGTTTAGTCAACAATCATGACCATGGGAACATTTGTTAAGCTTTCTAGGTACCCCGGATCTACTAGTCATCGCATTTGAGCTGGGAAAAGCATTTACCCTGAGTTGGCTATTCCTGATTCGAGAAAGGAAAGGTATGTGGGTAGACATTGAGTTAGAGATTGAATGAAGGGGCACACTAGAGAAAAGCAAGGACAAGTAGCTAGTTGACTAACACTTTCGAAAGCGTCTGCTGGCGCTCTTTGATAGAGCATTATCTACAACCACGAGCGAACTATGAAAAAGAAATCTAGCGTCTCTTCCAGCAATGAATTGTAGCAGGGCTTGGTCTCGAAAGGTATAGATACCACCAGAAGCTTGGAAAGAAGAAGGAATGTAGACCTACCGCTCCGTGGGCTTTGAACCTTGCTTTTCTATAAAATTCTCAGACGCTATAGCTGTGTAAAAACAGTACTCGATTTCTCACCAGAAAAAACAACAGTCTTTATTGTTGTGTGCATATTAGTCACTGATTATAGCTTTGAATAGGACAAACTACTTTAGTAACTCTGGACTATTGCTTGAAACAAGCGTTGAAGCAATGGAAAGAAGCGAACGGTTAAGCTAATGCAGCAAGAAAAGGGACGCAGCAAGTGTCCAAAAATCGGATATGCCCGGTGAAAATTATAAACAAGGCTGAGGAAGGATTTCGTCCTGCCACAATGCTCTTGATAGAAGGAAGCATGAATACCGGAGGCCTACCTAGTTGAAATAGGAACAGCTATGGAAGTCCTCGCCAGCGAATATTTCACGGAAAGCCGACAAGGGATTTTCTTAATAAGCTGGGTGCTTTGATTCTTTGGAACAACTCGATGAATTTAGTAGATCTTTTTAGGAGGCCTTCCATGACCATAGATCGAACCTATCCCATTTTGTGATGCGATGGTTAGCTGTTCACGGATTAGTTGTCTTGGAATGACAACACATATGAGAATCTGTACACGATCTGAGAATAACGACCACGACACGCAATCTTATGACTACAAGATGGCCTTCATCTTTGGCGAAGAATCATGACGAGGCAGCGGTATTAGCGTTAGAAAGGAAAGGACTTGAGGTCCGTCCACCTACAACTAATAAAGCTCCGCCTTTGGGGACTACTACAACAGATAGGCATTTGAAGGACCAAACCACCCTCTGAGGACTTTGACACCCAGCCCTTAAGAAGCGAATCTACAACTTTGGGATACGTGTTTACAGATCGCAAAAGATAGATACAATGCTTTTACCCACCATGCATGCAAATCTTAGTTCTATGGACTACTAGTACCGAGAACGTCATCTACTCTTCTTGAAACTCCGGGGCGCTTTTCTAACTGGTTTAGCCTCTAGAGTGGGGAGGAAGAACACCCTCTAGACTAGGATAACTTACTAATTCAATTGATAAAGCGTCCTATTTGCTAGATTTCTAGTCGTTAGCTCTTAGTGAAGGCAATTGCTATCATCTGTGATGGCCCTCATTATTGAATTTATCGCCTTGATGCAACCAAATTCACTATTGACTTACGAGTTTATGCATGCTTCATTCCTATATCGGCATGTATTATCCGTAGGCTGGTTGTGAGACATCTTCCTCTTAGTGCTACAAATGGCTTCTTCCTTAGTTCTTTATAGCTCTTTCACCTCTCTTAGACTCTTTGCAATATTTAGTGCGGGGAACTCTACACTATTGTACTCAGATGCTATTCCTTCAAGAAAGTATCGGAAAGCAAAAAGGGACTCGTTCACCGTATCGCGTCCAATACAGCTATGCCACAAGTTGACCTAACCAACTGGTAAACAAAACCCAAGTTAATGGATCGACCTAAGAATAGGATGAATAGAACCATTGAATCGTCACCCAATGGAGCAGAGAGCCTTCCTTTAAGAAAGAAATAACTCCCTACAACAACCGTGTTTCGAAACTCGATTCATTATCATACGAGAAATTGCATGAAAAGAACCTTCATTCCTACAAAGAGGTGAAGCTAAGTTTCAAGACCTAAATGCAGACAAAGCGCAGTTCAAAACCAAAAGGATCAAAGAAAAGGGAATATCACGAAGGTAAGCACATTCTATTTTTCTTAATTGACAAAGCAAAGGAGTTATCAACCCTTTTTCCGAAACCCTATAACGGCTAGTTTCCAATGCTCGGCTTCCTACCTCCTCTAACAAAATCAAAGGTAATATCCTCCGTTTTCCAAGAAGATAAGTTCTCTGGCAAGGATGTCAGCGGAACAGTTTCGGCAAAGGCAAAGCCGGGAGAAATCCAATAGCGTATGGCGATAATGTCATCCCCACGAATCCTCATCTTCAAAGCATTTTCTTGCAAGGGCCTATCGGGAAAGAACTCAAGCCAATACTTTTCATTTTCATGTAGTAGATCCTAGGAAACATCGTCGAGATATTTACTGCCCTTCTTGGCAAGGGTATCCGTAAAAGGAGGACGGTTCCTAATCTTTGATCGGCAAAGGGTTCGATGCATTAGTTTTTGACTATGAGCGAGTCAATCAGCTAGATCTACTTGTGGCAAACGGCACCTTCCTTTCCCAGCCAATGGTATGTAAGGCAATGGTTGTTATTGAAGTTCGGATCGAGGGAATACCCTAGGTTTCGACTTTTCCCACGGTTCCGTAACGTGAGGTTTGGCTCCTCGCTACATCCCTTCCGCTCCTACTAAGGGCGCTGCTGAACCGATAGAATTTGCGGCGAGCACTACCATAACTTATGGTATCGACCAGTGTGAAGCATTAGCCATCGAGGAATGAAACTATGCGACTACTGCGCTGTCACGGCTCCATTTATTGAAGAAAGGGATAAGACTGCTGCCATTAAGGCAATGAAATTGACGAGGAAGAGTCGGGAGTTTGGCTGCGCCAGCGAGAGAACGGAGGAAGCAGCCGCCATGTGCAGGTCTTCGCATTATCAAAACCAGGCAATGTAGTCAATGAACAAAAGTTTTGTTTACCAGGGGTTCTTCATATGCACGATCAGCTCGAGTAGCGTCCAGAGGTGTTAATACAAAGCAAAATTGGATTCTAAGTATTGCCATTTCGTGTTCGTAAGTCCAAAGCACATCATTTGCGGAAGCAGCGAGGAAGAAAAGCGTACCGTATTGACGGTAGTGCAGAATGATCTCCATCACGATATCGTACGTATCTCCAGAGCACAAACTTACGGTATACAACCGAGTTGCCCGACGTCGGACACAACAAACTTTCGAGCACCCTGTTCATTTAGCCTCTTAATCGATGGAAAGAAAATAGAGGTCTGCAGCAAACAAGAGCAAGCGACACTAAACTACAGTAGTGAAGACAAGGATCACCGAGCTGGAAGAAGAACTCAAGTCTACATGCGATGGATATGAGGAGGAAATTGCAACACTATTGGAGAAGAATGACGACCTGATAAAGAAGATCGGAGTATTCATGGGAGACCCCGCGCCAGGAGGAGAGGACGACGATTCCACTTGCCCGGAGAACTACATCATCATCGACGACACCGACTCCGACCCTAGTGAAGATGACTTTGAATACGAAGCTGGAGCAGACATCATGGAGTCTTCCACCGATCAAAATTTCTAGATGACCACCAAATGCTTAGTAGTATTCCCCCATGTATATAGTAGTAGTTGAGCACTTTCTATGATAGTTCTAGACCATTTGTATGCCCTTGCTTGATTGATTGAGTGAAATGATTGTGTTTGTCTCATGTGCATATGGGTAGTGCTTTCTCACTAGACCCCTTTTCTATTCTAATCTCTCCCGTCTAAAACAAGCCAGATGCCTCCGACACGTGACACCAGATGTGCCTTCCCACCAGAGCTTACTCAGTTGATCCAGCAGCAGAATGCCTTGATGCAATTGTTAGTCCAGAACCAAGGCAACAACAATAACAACCCGCCTCCAGTTGATAACCTAGCCTGTTTTCTGAGGTTGCAGCCGCCGGTGTTTTCCAGTAGCACCGAGCCTATAGTTCGCGATGATTGGCTCGCCCGTATTGGAAGGAGTTGACCACCGCAGGTTACACAGATCTTTGAGAAGGTGCGCTTTGTCGCACATCAATTGGATGGACCAGCAGCCTCATGGTGGGAGAATTATACGGCCACTTTCGCCATAGCCAACGTCACTTGGGATCAGTTTCAGCAAGCTTTCCGCACAGCCCATGTCTCAACTGGAGCTATGAGCATGAAGAAGCGTGAGTTTCGCAACTTACCAGGGGAACCGTATTGTAGCCCAGTACGTGGATGAGTTTAGCAAGTTATCTTGCTATGCCCCTGATGATGTGGCCACGGATGCCGCGAAGTAGGAGAAGTTTATGGAAGGGATGAATGATGAGCTGAGCATGCAGTTGATGGTAGCAACATTCAACAACTACCAGGAGTTGGTAGATAAGGCTCTTATGATTGAAGGCAAGCAGCAGCAGATTGAGAGCCGTAAGAGGAGGTATGGGCAAGGAAGATACAACTCAGGAGCTCAGCAGAAGCCTCGCCTAACCCCGAACACGGGAGGACTTGTTCATAACCATGGAGGTCATAACCACAACGGAGGAAGTTTGCATAACCAGAATGGTTCTAGGAATGGGAATCGGAACAGAACAAGCAACAATCAGAACCGCTCCAATCCATCCACACCCGCCAAAAGAGACCTAAGTCACATTACTTACTTCAATTGTGGGAAGACTGGACACTATGCCACGGAGTGCCCTGAAGCGAAGAATGGAAACGGTAATGGGAGCGCTGGGAAGAAGCCCAATCCATTCAACAAAGGACAAGTGAACCACGTTAACGTGGAGGAGGTTGAAGAGTAGCCAGACGCGGTTATTGGTATGTTTTTGGTTAAGTCTTTTACCGCCCTTGTTCTTTTTGATACTGGTGCATCGCATTCATACATATCAAGGGGATTCGTGGATAAGTTTAAACTACCAACACAAACCCTTAGGACCCCTCTGTTAGTAAGCTCACCTGGAGCAGAATATATGGCTAGTCGATGGTGCGACTAGATACCCCTAACCATTGGTAGCCATGTTTTTCTGTCCGACCTAATAATTTTGGAGTCACAAGGATTGGATGTGATATTAGGCATGGACTGGATGTCAAAGTATGGAGGAAGCATTGACTGTGCTAGTAAGTCGATTTATCTCACCACCCCTGAGGGAAAAATGATTAAGTATGTATCTAGACATGCGCCTAGGAGGAGCCAAGTAAATACCCTCACGGGAGTTGTGTTGGAAATATGCCCTAGAGGCAATAATAAAAGGATTATTATTATATTTCCTTGTTCATGATAATTGTCTTCTATTCATGCTATAATTGTATTATCCGGAAATCGTAATACACGTGTGAATACATAGACCACAATATGTCCCTAGTGAGCCTCTAGTTGACTAGCTCGTTGATCAATAGATAGTCATGGTTTCCTGACTATGGACATTGGATGTTAATGATAATGGGATCACATCATTAGGAGAATGATGTGATGGACAAGACCCAATCCTAAGCATGGCACAAGATCGTGTAGTTCGTTTTGCTAGAGCTTTTCCAATGTCAAGTATCTCTTCCTTAGACCATGAGATCGTGTAACTCCCGGATGCCGTAGGAGTGCTTTGGGTGTACCAAACGTCTGGCGTAATCGGGTGACTATAAAGGTGCACTACAGGTATCTCCAAAAGTGTCTGTTGGGTTGACACGGATCGAGGCTGGGATTTGTCACTCCGTGTTACGGAGAGGTATCCTTGGGCCCCTTTCGGTAGTGCATCATCATAATGAGCTCAAAGTGACCAAGTGTCAGTCACGGGATCATGCATTCTGATGCGAGTAAAGTGACTTGCGATAACGAGATTGAGCGAGGTATTGGGATACCGACGATCGAATCTCGGGCAAGTAACATACCGATTGACAAAGGGAATTGTATCTGGGGTTGTTTGAATCCTCGACATCGTGGTTCATCCGATGAGATCATCGAGGAGCATGTAGAAGCCAACATGGGTATCCAGATCCGCTGTTGGTTATTGCCGAGAGCCGTCTCGGTCATGTCTCGTGTCTCCGAACCCGTAGTGTCTACACACTTAAGGTTCGGTGGCCTAGGGTTATTAGGAAGACTTGTATGTGATTACGAATGTTGTCCGAGTCCGGATGAGATCCGGGCATCACGAGGAGTTCTGGAATAGTCGGAGGTAAAGATTTATATATGGGAAGTCATCATACGGTCACCGGAAAGGTTGAGGGGCATATCGGTGTTGTACCGGGGCCACCGGAGGGTTCGAGGGGTCCACCGGAGGGGCCACCTCTCTGGAGGGCCTTATGGGCTGTATGAGGAAGGATCCAGCCCAAAGTGGGCTGGGGCACCCTCCCCTAGGGCCCATGCGCCTAGGGTTGGGGGAAACCCTGAGGGCCCCCTTGCTTGGGGGCAAGCCCCTCCCTTAACCGCCGCCCCCTCTAGATCCCATCTAGAGGGCATTATCTCCCTTCCCTATAAATAGAGGGAGAGGGAAGGGCTGCAACACACTTGAAGGCGCAGCCCTCCCTCCCAACACCTCTCCTCCTCCGCATGTGCTTGGCGAAGCCTGCCGGGAATCATCCTTGCATCACCACCACGCCGTTGTCTTTGCTGCTGGAGCCATCTTCCTTAACCTCTCCTTCCCCTTGCTGGATCAAGAAGGAGGAGACGTCATCCGCTCCGTCACGTGTGTTGAGCGCGGAGGTGCCGTCCATTCGGCGCTAGGATCTCCGGTGATAGGATCACGACGAGAACGACTACTTCAACCCTGTTCTTTTGAACGCTTCCGCTCGCGATCTACAAAGTGGTATGTAGATGCAATCTCTCTCCCATGACTCGTTTCTTAGATGAACTCATAGATGGATCTTGGTGAAACCGTAGTAAAAATTTTATTTTCTGCAACGTTCCCCAACAGTGGCATCATGAGCTAGCTCTATGCGTAGTTCTCTATTGCACGAGTAGAACACAATTTTGTTGTGGGCGTAGATCTTGTCAACTTGCTTGCCGCTACTAGTATTATCTTGCTTTAGCGGTATTGTGGGATGAAGCGGCCGGACCAACCTTACGTGCGCTTCGTGAGACCGGTTCCACCGGTGACATGCACTAGTTCATAAGGTGGCTGGCGGGTGTCCGCTCTCCACTTTAGTTGGGCGGATTCGATGAAAAGGGTCCTTATGAAGGGTAAATAGAAGTTGACAAAATCACGTTGTGGTTATTAGTAGGTAAGAAAATGTTCTTGCTAGAACCCAATTGCAGCCACGTAAAAGATGCAACAACAATTAAGGGCGTCTAACTTGTTTTTGCAGCAATTGTCATGTGATGTGATATGGCCAAAGTTGTGATGAATGATGAATGATATATTGTGATGTATGAGATCATGTTCTTGTAATAGGAATCACGACTTGCATGTCGATGAGTATGACAACGGCAGGAGCCATAGGAGTTGTCTTAATTATTGTATGACCTGCGAGTCATTGATTCAACGCCATGTAAATTACTTCACTTTATTGCTAAGCGTGTTAGCCATAGTAGTAGAAGTAATAGTTGGCGAGCAACTTCATGGAACACGATGATGGAGATCATGATGATGGAGATCATGGTGTCATGCGGTGACAAGATGATCATGGAGCCCGAAGATGAAGATCAAAGGAGCTATATGATTTTGGCCATATCATGTCACTACTTTATATAATTGCATGTGATGTTTATTATGTTTTATGCATCTTGTTTACTTAGAGCGACGGTAGTAAATAAAATGATCCCTTATGATAATTTCAAGAAAGTGTTCCCGTAAATATGCACCGTTGCTAAAGTTAAATGGTTTGAAGCACCACGTGATGATCGGGTGTGATAGATCCTTACGTTCACATACAGCGGGTGTAAGATAGTTTTACACATGCATAAACACTTAGGGTTAACTTGACGAGCCTAGCATGTACAGACATGGCCTCGGAACACAAGAGACCGAAAGGTCGAACATGAGTCGTATGGAAGATCGATCAACATGGAGATGTTCACCGGCGATGACTAGTCCGTCTCACGTGATGATCGGACACGGCCTAGTCGACTCGGATCATGTAACACTTAGATGACTAGAGGGATGTCAAATCTGAGTGGGAGTTCATTAAATAATTTGATTAGATGAACTTAATTATCATGAACATTAGTCTAAAATCTTTGCAAAATGTCTTGTAGATCAAATGGCCAACGCTCATGTCACCATGAACTTCAACGTGTTCCTAGAAAACCAAGCTGAAAGATGATGGCAGCAACTATTGGACTGGGTCCGGAACACGAGATCATCCTCATAGCAGCCAAGAAACAATATGTCCTAGAAGCACCGCTAGGTGATGCACCCATCGAAGAACCAAGACATTATGAATGCTTGGCAGTCTCGTCTTGATGATTACTCCCTCGTTCGGTGCGGCATGCTTTACAGCTTAGAACCGGGGCTCCAAAAGCGTTTTGAGCAACACGGAGCATATGAGATGTTCGTGGAGCTGAAAATGGTTTTCAAGCTCATGCCGGTCGAGAGATATGAAGTCTCCGACAAGTTCTATAGTTGTAAGATGGAGGAAAACAGTTACATCGGTGAGCACATACTCAAAATGTCAGGTTGCACAACCGCTTTGTCCCAGTGGACATAAACCTCCCGGACGAGGCGGTCATTGACAGAATCCTTGATCGCTCCCACCAAGCTACAAGAGCTTTGTGATGAACTACAATATGCAGGGGATGGTGAAGACCATTCCGAAGTATTCTCGATCTTTGAAGTCGTGCAGAGGTTGAAATCAAGAAAGAACATCAAGTGTTGATGGTCAATAAAACCACTAAGTTCAAAAGGGCAAGGGTAAGAAGAACTTCAAGAAGGCGGCAAAGATGTTGCGCGCCCGATAAGCAATTTGCCGGAAGAAGTCAAAGAATGGACCCAAGCACGAGACAGAGTGCTTTTATTGCAAAGGAAGGGTCCTTTGAGGCGGAACTGCCCCAAATACTTAGCGGACAAGAAGGCCGGCAACACTAAAGGTATATTTGGTATACATGTAATTGATGTGTACCTTACCGAGATTCGTAGTAACTCCTGGGTATTTGATACGGTGCCGTTGCTCATATTTGTAACTCACAGCAGAGCTGCGGAATAAGCGGAGGCTGGCGAAGGGCGAGGTGACGATGCGGCGTCGGGAATGGTTCCAAGGTCGATGTGATGGCCGTCGACACGCTACCTCTACATTTACCTACGGGATTAGTTTTAAACCTCAATGATTGTTATTTAGTGCCAAGTTTGAGCATGAACATTGTATTAGGATCTCGTTTAATGCGAGATGGCTACTCATTTAAATCCGAGAATAATGGTTGTTCTATTTATATGAGAGATATGTTTTATGGTCATGCTCCGATGGTCAATGGTTTATTCTTAATGAATCTCGAACGTAATATTACACATATTCATAGTGTGAATACCAAAAGATGTAAAGTTGATAATGATAGTCCCACATACTTGTGGCACTTGCCGCCTTGGTCACATTGGTGTCAAGCGCATGAAGAAGCTCCATTCGATGGACTTTTAGAGTCTCTCGATTATGAATCATTTGACACATGCGAACCATGCCTTATGGGCAAAATGACCAAGACTCCGTTCTCCGGAACAATGGGCGAGCAACCAACTTATTGGAAATCATACATACCGATGTATGCGGTCCAATGGCGTTGAGGATCATGGAGGATATCGTTATGTTCTCACTCTCACAGATGACTTAAGTAGATATGGGTATGTCTACTTGATGAAACACAAGTCTGAGACCTTTGAAAAGTTCAAGGAATTTCAGAATGAGGTAGAGAATCAACGTGACGAAAAATAAAGTTCTTCGATCAGATCATGGAGGAGAATATTTAAGTCACGAATTTGGTACACACTTAAGGAAATGTGGAATCGTTTCACAACTCACGCCGCTGGAACACCTCAACGTAACGGTGTGTCGAGCGTCGTGTCGCACTCTATTGGATATGGTGCGATCTATGATGTCTCTTACCGATTTACCGCTATCATTTTGGGGATACACACTAGAGACAGCTACATTCACTTTAAATAGGGCACCGTCTAAGTCCGTTGAGACGACTTCGTATGAATTATGGTTTGGAAAGAAACCTAAGCTGTCGTTTCTAAAAGTTTGGGGATGCGATTCTTATGTCAAGAAACTTCAACCTGAAAAGCTCGAAGCAAGTCGGAAAATGTGTCTTCATAGGATACCCCAAAGAAACCATTGGGTATACCTTCTACCTTAGATCCGAAGGCAAGATCTTTGTTGCCAAGAACGGATCCTTTCTTGAAAAAGAGTTTCTCTCGAAAGGAGTAAGTGGGAGGAAAGTAGAACTCGATGAAGTACTACCTCTTGGACCGGAAAGTAGTGCAGCTCGGAAAATGTTCTGTGGTGCCTACACCGGCGGAGAGGAAATTAATGATGATGATCAAGGTACTTGAATCAAGTTGCTACTGAACTTCGTGGGTCCACAAGGACACGTTCCACACCAGTGGCATGGCAACCCTGTCACGGAAATCATGTTGTTAGACAACGGTGAACCTTCGAACTATGAAGAAGCGATGGCGAGCCCGGATTCCAACAAATGGCTTGAAGCCATGCAATCCGAGATAGGATCCATGTATGAAAACAAAATATGGACTTTGACAGACTTGCTCGATGATCGACGAGCGATAGAAAACAAATGGATCTTTAAGAAGAAGACGGACGCAGATGGTAATGTCACCATCTATAAAGCTCGACTTGTCGCTAAGGGTTATCGGCAAGTTCAAGGAATTGACTACGATGAGACTTTCTCTCCCGTAGCGAAGCTTAAGTCCGTCCGAATCATGTTAGCAATTACCGCATACTATGATTATGAGATATGGCAGATGGACGTCAAAACAGCGTTCCTTAACGGTTATCTTAAGGAAGAGTTGTATATGATGCAGCCGGAAGGTTTTGTCGATCCTAAGAATGCTAACAAAGTATGCAAGCTCCAGCGATCCATTTATGGCCTGGTGCAAGCATCTCGGAGTTGGAACATTCGCTTTGATGAGATGATCAAAGCGTTTGGATTTATCTTGAGACTTATGGAGAAGCCTGCGTTTACAAGAAAGTGAGTGGGAGCTCTGTAGCATTTCTCATATTATATGTAGATGACATACTTTTGATGGGAAATGATATAGAACTCTTGGACAACATTAAGGCCTACTTGAATAAAAGTTTTTCAATGAAGGACCTTGGAGAAGCTGCTTACATATTAGGCATCAAGATCTATAGGGATAGATCGAGGCGCCTCATAGGTCTTTCACAAAGCACATACCTTGATAAGATTTTGAAGAAGTTCAAAATGGATCAGTCAAGAAAGGGTTCTTGCCTGTCTTGCAAGGTGTGAGATTGAGCTCGGCTCAATGCCCGACCACGACAAAAGATAAAGAAGAGATGAGCGTCATCCCTATGTCTCGCCATAGGATCTATTATGTATGCCATCTGTGTACCGGACTGATGTAAACCTTGCCGTAAATTTGGTAGGAAGGTACCAAAGTAATCCCGCAAGGAACACTTTGGACAGCGGTCAAGAATATCCTGAAGTACCTGAAAAGGACAAAGGACATGTTTCTCGTTTATGGAAGTGACGAAGAGCTCGTCGTAAAGGGTTACGTCGACGCTAGCTTCGACACAGATCTGGATGACTCTAAGTCACAAACTGGATACGTGTATATGTTGAATGGTGGAGCAGTAAGTTGGTGCAGCTGCAAGCAAAGCGTCGTGGCGGGATCTACATGTGAAGCGGAGTACATGGCAGCCTCGGAGGCAGCACATGAAGCAATATGGGTGAAGGAGTTCATCACCGACCTAGGAGTCATACCCAATGCGTCGGGGCCGATCAAACTCTTCTGTGACAACACTGGAGCTATTGCACTTGCCAAGGAGCCCAGGTTTCACAAGAAGACCGAGCACATCAGCGTCGCTTCAACTCCATCCGTGAAAATATTCAAGATGGAGACATAGAAATTTACAAAGTGCATACGGATCTGAATGTCGCAGATCCGTTGACTAAACTTCTCTTCATGGGCAAAACATGATCAACACCGAACTCTATGGGTGTTCGATTCATCACAATATAACTAGATTATTGACTCTAGTGCAAGTGGGAGACTGTTGGAAATATGCCCTAGAGGCAATAATAAAAGGATTATTATTATATTTCCTTGTTCATGATAATTGTCTTCTATTCATGCTATAATTGTATTATCCGGAAATCGTAATACACGTGTGAATACATAGACCACAATATGTCCCTAGTGAGCCTCTAGTTGACTAGCTCGTTGATCAATAGATAGTCATGGTTTCCTGACTATGGACATTGGATGTCAATGATAACGGGATCACATCATTAGGAGAATGATGTGATGGACAAGACCTAATCCTAAGCATGGCACAAGATCGTGTAGTTCGTTTTGCTAGAGCTTTTCCAATGTCAAGTATATCTTCCTTAGACCATGAGATCGTGTAACTCCCGGATGCCGTAGGAGTGCTTTAGGTGTACCAAACATCACAAAGTAACTGGGTGACTATAAAGGTGCACTACAGGTATCTCCGAAAGTGTCTGTTGGGTTGACACGGATCGAGACCGGGATTTGTCACTCCGTGTTACGGAGAGGTATCACTGGGCCCACTCGGTAGTGCATCATCATAATGAGCTCAAAGTGACCAAGTGTCTGGTCACCGGATCATGCATTATGGTATGAGTAAAGTGACTTGCCCGTAACGAGATTGAACGAGGTATTGGGATACCGACGATCGAATCTCGGGCAAGTAACATACCGATTGACAAAGGGAATTGTATACGGGGTTGTTTGAATCCTCGACATCGTGGTTCATCCGATGAGATCATCGAGGAGCATGTGGGATCCAACATGGGTATCCAGATCCCGCTATTGGTTATTGCCTGAGAGCCGTCTCGGTCATGTCTATGTGTCTCCCGAACCCGTAGGGTCTACACACTTAAGGTTTGGTGACGCTAGGGTTATTAGGAAGACTTGTATGTGATTACGAATGTTGTTGGAGACCGGATGAGATCCGGACATCACGAGGAGTTCGAAATAGTCGGAGGTAAATATTTATATATGGGAAGTCATCATACGGTCACCGGAAAGGTTCGGGGCATATCGGTATTGTACCGGGCCACCGGAGGGGTTCCGGGGTCCACCGGGGGGCCACCTCTCCCTGAGGGCCTTATGGGTTGTATGAGGAAGGGATCCAGCCCAAAGTGGGCTGGGGCGCCACTCCCCCCTAGGGCCCATGCGCCTAGGGTTGGGGGAAACCCTGAGGGGGGGCGCCCCCCTTGCTTGGGGGGCAAGCCCCCTCCCCTTGGCCGCCGTCCCCCCTCTAGATCCCATCTATAGGGGCGGCCCCTTCTCCTTCCCCTATAAATAGAGGCGGGGAGGTTGCAACACACTTGAATGCGCAGCCCTCCCTCCCAACACCTCTCCTCCTCCGCGTGTGCTTGGCGAAGCCTGCCAAGAACTGTCACTCCATCACCACCACGCCGTTGTGCTGCTGGAGCCATCTTCCTTAACCTCTCCTTCCCCTTGCTGGATCAAGAAGGAGGAGACGTCATCCGCTCCGTACGTGTGTTGAACGCGGAGGTGCCGTCCGTTCGGCGCTAGGATCTCCGGTGATAGGATCATGGCGAGAACGACTACTTCAACCCTGTTGTTTTGAACGCTTCCGCTCGCGATCTACAAAGTGGTATGTAGATGCAATCTCTCTCCCATGACTCGTTGCTTAGATGAACTCATAGATGGATCTTGGTTAAACCGTAGGAAAAATTTTATTTTCTGCAACGTTCCCCAACAAGTTGTTCAGGAGGAAGTGCCTGTAGTGAAGGATTACCCAGATGTTTTTTCAGAGGAGTTACCAGGCATGCCGCCAGATCGAGACATCGTGTGTTTGATATAACTATTGCCAGGCACCGGCCCTATATCAAAGAGACCCTACCGGATGCCTGCAAATGATCTGGATGAGATTAAGAAGCAGATCAAGGAGTTATTGGAGAAAGGTTACATTCGACGAAGTTCATCACCATGGGGAGCCCTAGTGCTTTTGGTTGAGAAGAAGGATAAGTCTCTAAGAATGGTTGTTGATTATCGTGCGTTAAATGAGGTGACGATCAAGAACAAATACCCACTGCCAATGATTAATGATTTTTTTGACCAGCTGCAAGGAGCTAAGGTGTTTTTGAAGATCGATCTGCGATCAGGATATCACCAGCTGAAGATTCGAGAGAAGGATATACCAAAGACAGCATTCACCACACGGTACGGGTTGTATGAGTACACGGTCATGTCATTTGGAATGACTAACGCCCCTGCCTATTTCATGAGCATGATGAACAAGGTGTTCATGGAATATTTGGATAAGTTTGGTGTGGTGTTCATTGATGATATAATGGTATACTCAAAGAGTGAGGAGGAGCACAAGGAGCATTTGCGCTTAGTTCTCGAGAAACTCAGGGAACACCAGTTGTACGCCAAGTTCACAAATGTGAGTTTTGGTTGAAGGAAGTTGGATTCCTTGGACATGTTATATCAGGAGAAGGTATAGCAGTAGACCCCACCAAGGTTCAGTCAGTCATTGAATTGTTGGCACCCACTTCAGTTAGCGAGATCCGCAGTTCCCCTGGACTCGCGGGATACTACCGAAGATTCACTGAGAATTTTTCCAAGATTGTGAAGCCTATGACGGAGTTATTGAAGAAGGATACCAAATTTAAATGGATGGAAGAATGTGAAGCAAGTTTTCAGGAGTTAAAGAAACGTTTGACTACAGCCCCAGTGTTGATTCTGCCGGATATACGCAAGGATTTACAAGTGTATTGCGACGCCTCTCGCCTAGGACTTGGAAGTGTGCTTATGCAGGACGGAAGAGTTGTTTCGTATGCTTCACGACAACTAAAACCGCACGAATTGAATTATGCCACGCATGATTTGGATTTAGCAGCCGTAGTGCATGCGTTGAAGACTTGGAGACATTACCTTATTGGAAACCGTTGTGATGTGTACACGGATCATAAGAGTTTGAAGTATATTTTCACACAGAAGGAGTTGAACCTTAGGCAGAGGAGATGGTTGGAGCTTATAAAGGATTATGACATGAAGCTGCACTATCATCCAGGCAAGGCCAATGTCGTAGCAGACGCTTTGAGCCGGAAGAATTATGCTAACACCCTCGTAAGCACGGGATTGCCAGAGGAGTTAACAGAGGATCTCAGGGAACTTCGATTGGAGATTGTTCCTAGAGGTTTTGTTGCAACAATGGAGGTTCAGTCTACATTGTTAGGAAAGATTCGAGAAACTCAAAAGGATGACAAGGAGATTGCCGAGATAAAAGAGAGAATGAGCAAAGGAAAGGCCAAAGGTTTTCGTGAGGATGAGCACGACACCTTATGGTTTGAGGACCATGTTTATGTGCCCAATAACACAGAGATCAGGAGGCTCATGACTCATCATACTCGATACACCCCGGAAATACCAAGATGTATTTGGATTCGAAGGAACGTTTCTGGTGGACTGGTATGAAGTAGGATATTGCCGAGTATGTAGCTGTATGTGATGTATGTCAAAGAGTGATGGCAGAGCATCAAAAGCCAGCAGGATTGTTACAGCCTATGCCAATACCCGAATGGAAGTGAGATAAACTTTGCATGGATTTTATCACCGGATTATCCAGGACCAAATCAGGATATGATTATACATGGGTAGTAGTTGATCGCTTGACCAAAGTGGCTCACTTTATCCCAGTGAAAACCACCTATACAAGTGCGAAGTTGGCCAAGATATATATGACCAGGATCGTATGTCTGCATGGAGTTCCGAGGACCACTGTATCAGATAGAGGAACACAGTTTACCTCAAAGTTTTGGCATCAACTGCACCAGACTTTGGGAACAATGCTGGAATTCAGTACAACTTTTCACCCGCAGACAGATGGACAGACCGAGAGAGTCAACCAGATTCTGGAGGATATGTTGAGAGCTTGTGCACTAGAATATGGATCTAGTTGGGATGACAATTTGCCAGTTTGAAGATGGCACCGTTCGAAGCCCTATACGGAAGAAGGTGCAGAACACCGTTGATGTGGGATGAAGTTGGAGATCGACATTTGTTTGGACCAGATTTGATCAAGGAGTCTGAAGAGAAAGTTAAGTTGATCCGAGATAGACTGAAGGTAGCTCAGTCCAGGCAGAAGAGTTATGCAGATTCGAAATGCAAGGAAGTAACCTATGAAATTGGAGAACGAGCATATCTGCGAGTATCACCTCTGCGAGGAGTGAAACGTTTTAGAGTTAAGGGAAAGTTAGCCCCGAGATTTGTAGGACCGTGCCGAATTTTGGAACGTATGGGAGAAGTTGCCTACAAGTTGGAGTTACTTGAAGGACTGTCAGGAGTTCACGATGTGTTTCACTTTTCATAGCTGAAGAAGTGTCATGCTGAGATGGCCAATATACCGTTAAGAGATACAGTGCCTTTGGAGGCGATTCAGTTGGATAGTGATCTGAACTATGAAGAGAAGCCAGTCATGATTCTTGAATTGGCAACCGAGTCACCCGCAGCAAGGTTATCAAGTTTTGCAAAGTTCAGTGGAGCCACCACACTGAGGATGAAGCCACCTGGGAATGAGAGGATGAGCTTCGCAAAGACCACCCACACCTATTTTCTAGCCAACCCGAATCTCGAGGGCGAGAATCATCTTAAGGGGGGTAGGTTTGTAACATCCCAAAAATTCAATTTGGAATGTTATACATAGATCATCCATGCATATCATATTTTGTTGCATTTTGTTTCGCGATCCTCGGAATCCTAAGAAACTCAAGGACCCTCGGAGAGAGTTGGGGATTTCATTGTTTTCATATTTGAATTTTATCAAATATTGAAACGAGGATTTTGGTTTTAATTATTTTTCTCTCCAAAAATATTTCATATTAAAATGTATGAGAGGAGTTAATATGACTTCTCCAAAATAAATGAAATATTGGAGGAAAAATATTAAAATTAAATATTTGATTTTATTCAGAGTTTATTGCTATTTTATTTGAATTAGAAAAAAAATTGCACGTTTTTCAAAGTTACATTTTAGGGCCAAGAAAATGTCATCTCGTTCTAAATTTTTTATTTAGACGGTGAAAATTTGTTTTGGCATTTTTAGATTTTTATTTTATTTTCTAGGATTTATTTAAGTTTCGGCGGAATTATTAAAAAAAGTTTCAGCGCCCGACTGGGCTGAAGCCCAGCCGAGCCGGCCCAACCGCCCGCGCCTCGTCTCCTCCAGAGACCAAGCCCCGGCCTCCGCCGCTTGACCATGAGTCCGCCGGGACTCCTCCCAGCCCGCCATGCCCCCCCCCAAGCAGCCCCCTCCTTTATATCGCCGCCCGCACCTCCACCACCACTCGAGCCGCCAACCCGCAGCCTGCCTTGCCCGCCCATGGCGCCAAGACGCCGCCGCCCTAGCCGCACTGCGCCGCCACCTTGCCTGCGCCACCGCCATCGCCTAAGCGCCGCCGCTGTTGCGCCTCGCCGCCTCGCCATTGTCGCATCGCACCGCCGCCGCCCGTAGCCCGCGCCGGCCGCCGGACCTCGCCGCCCTGCGCCCACCTACGAAACTGCCGGCGCCTGCCCGCCACCTCCTCCTAGCGCTCGCGCCCAGCCCAGCCACGCCATGTGCCTCCCTGCCTGCTGCGAGCGCCATTCGTCGCTAGAGCCCCTCCTCCATCCCCTCCTCCTTGTACACTCGATCCGCGCCATAGTCGTCGTCCACGAGTTCACCTTAGCCATGTACGTGTGTGCGCCCGTATGCTGCTACCGTCCATGGCTCCGCGCCCTCCCGTTGCTGCCGGCGCCCTCCAGTGCTCGCTCGTCGCCGCTGCCGCCCACGCGCCGCTCGGCCTCTACCGCAGCCGCTCCGTCCCTGGCCACGGGCCCTCAACTCCCGCATCGCTCGAGGCCACCTCCGCTCTTGGGCTGCCGCCGGCGCGCCTCGCGCCAGCCTCCTCTGCGCATGCCGGCCGGTGAGCCCAGCCGGGTCATGACCGTCGCCAGGTTCGCCCGACAGGCGCCCCCGCCCCACCCGTAACCCACGCCCCCAAAAGGCCTCTAGGCCGCTGACTGCTGGGGCCCAGCGCCCTGCCCTTAAAAAAAAGATAAAAAATATATATGTTTTTAAAATAATAATAGTGATTAAATTAATTAATTAATTAATTAGTTTAATCTTGTTTAATTAGGCTAATTACCTAGTTTAACTAATTACACTTGTTAGTTAATCAAATAGCCTATGTCAAGGGGGGCCCACCCCCTGTTGACCAGTCAAAGGTTGACTGGTCAACTGGGACCCCCTGGACCCGCATGTCACCCTCTGGTACACCTCTATGTACACAGATCTGGGTGTACATAGCATTTTAGCTATATATTTTCGAAAAAAATAATTTCAAAATATTGCAAAAACTTTAGAAAATCATATAAAATAAACCGTAACTCGGATGAAAAAGTTTAAACATGAAAATTGCTTAAAACGACGAGACGAATCCGAATATGCGGTCCCTTCATCCGCCACACGTCCCTAGCATAGCAAACATGGAACTTTTCCCCTCCGTTTCATTTGACCGAAAAAGCCTAACTCCGGGAAAACTTTCCGGATGTTTCCCCCCTTCGCCGGTATCATGTAGCACCGCGATAGAACACCCCTAGCCCTGCGTGTTACTATCGTCATGCATCTGTGTTGCATTTGTTTGCATTATTTTTACTGTTTCTTCCCCCTCTTCTCTCCGGTAGACCCCGAGACCGCTGTTGATGCCGCTGTGATCGACTACGTCGACGACGACCCTTCTTCCCTTTCAGTGGAGCTTCCAGGCAATCCCCCCCTTTGATCATCCAGATATCGCCCATTCCATTCTCTCATGCTTACATTAGATTTGGCTATTGTTATTGTTTGCTCCTATTCTGATGCATAGCATGCTTTTGTAACCTGCTTATTGTTACCTACATGCTTATCCTAAACTGCTTAGTATAGGTTGGTTAGTGATCCATCAGTGACCCCCACCTTGTCCTTGTTGCCCCTGCTTCATCATCGATGACTCGATCTGCGTGCTCGATGACCAGAGCCCGACACCGCATATCACATCACGCCCCTTTAATTGTTCGACTCTGCAGAGCTACTATCGAGTGCCGAGGGTGATCCCTCATAACGCACTCCTGATGATAATTCGTAGTGTAGCTGTTCGGTCGTGGTCATCGAGGGTGATTTCCTCCTTCACCATTCCCGATACGGCTCTGTCGTGCAACCCCTCAAGTGTGAACCTTGAGGGTGGTTCCTCTTACGTTCACCTTGATGATTACATCGAGTGGAATCCTCCGAGGGTGATTCCTTGGGTTTTCCCCTTGATGTTTGGACACACGGTTACCTTGACATTACTTGGGACCTTTGGGAAAGTCGGGTGGGCCCGGAGAGCACCCGCAAGATGATTACGAGGCACGGCCGGGAAGTCAGGCAGCCCTCGTGTGGGCTGGGCTTGCCCTTGCCGTATTTCATCGAGACGGGGCGACGGGGTCACATTATCATGAGTCTCTGCTCATCTCCGTGAGCTAACAATACACTATGGTTTGGGTATTTGTTCTGAATTGGCCTTTGGCCTTTTCGCACGATAATAGATATGGGCCTCGACGTCGCGGTATCAGCAGAAGCTTTGTCAGACGTCCAGTTCAACAGTGCAGCACGGCTGGGCCGGCACCATCTTGTAGTGGTGGAGCCTGGTCCGCCCTGCTCGCAACGACCCGGAGTGCAATGGGCGATGGGCCCAGACCTCGGAGTGCTTATGAGGTAGACCGGCGGGGACCTCTCTGCTGAGCCTAGGTAGGGTTGCGACGTGTTGATCTTCCAAGGCCGGGCACTGACCCCAGAAAGGTGTGTCCGGCCAGAGTGATCGAGCGTGTTGGAAAATGTGGTGCACCCCTGCAGGGAAGATCTTTATTCGAATACTGTGTCCACGGTAATGGACGTTCAGACTTATATCTTGATCTAATACAACTAGAAATGGATACTTAAGATATGTGGCTCCGGGATTGCTTTCTCGCAGGGAGTAGAGAAAGGATCTCTGGGCGTTATTGTTGCAACATGCTTGTTAATTATAAACTGCTATTCTTTACTCTTCTACATGCTGCAAGATGCTCGGAGCTGCTTGAAGATGCTAGTATTCGATAGGCTAGGCCTTCCCCCCTATTCTGGCATTCTGAAGTTCAGTCCACAGATACAGCCCTTCCATTTGATACCAATGCATACTTAGTATATATCTGATGCTTGCGAGTACTTTGGATGAGTACTCACGGTTGCTTTGCTACCCCCCTTTTCCCTTTCTTCCTTCTTTCCGGTTGTTGCAACCAGATGGTGGATCCCTGGAGCCAGATGCCACCGCCGACGAATACTACTACATGGAGGCCACCGAAGACCAGGAGTAGTTAGGAGGTCCCAGGCAGGAGGCCTTGCCTCTTCGATCGTGTTACTTTTGTGCTAGCCTTCTTAAGGCATCCTTGTCTAACTTTATGTCTGTACTCAGATATTGTTGCTTCCGCTGACTCTTGTGTATCAAGCTTGTATTCGAGCCCTCGAGGCCCCTGGCTTGTAATATGAAGCTTGTATTATTTTGATTTGTGACTAGAGTTGTGTTGTGATATCTTCCCGTGAGTCCCTGATCTTGATCGTACACATTTGCGTGTATGATTAGTGTACGGTCGAAATCGGGGGCGTCACACTCCATCTCCAAAGCACCGTCATGATCACCATCATCACCGGCTTGACACCTTGATCTTCATCATAGCATCATTGTCGTCTCGCCAACTATTGCTTCTACGACTATCGCTACCGCTTAGTGATAAAGTAAAGCAATTACATGGCGATTGCATTTCATACAATAAAGCGACAACCATATTGCTCCTGCCAGTTGCTGATAACTGTTACAAAACATGATCATCTCATACAACAATTTATATATCATCACGTCTTGACCATATCACATCACAACAAGCCCTGCAAAAACAAGTTATTAAGTCCTCTACTTTGTTGTTGCAAGTTTTATGTGGCTGCTACGGGCTTCTAGCAAGAACCGTTCTTACCTACGCATTAAAAAACCACAACGATTTTTCATCAAGTGTGCTGTTTTAACCTTCAACAAGGACCGGGTGTAGTCAAACTCAATTCAACTAAAGCTGGACAAACAGACACCCGCTAGCCACCTGTGTGTGAAGCACGTCGGTAGAACCAGTCTCATGAACGTGGTCATGTAATGTCGGTCCGGGCCGCTTCATCCAACAATACTGCCGAATCAAAGTAAGACGTTGCTGGTAAGCAGTATGACTATTATCGCCCACAACTATTTGTGTTCTACTCGTGCATATAAAATCTACGCATAGACCTGGCTCTAATACCACTGTTAGGGAACGCAGTATTTCAAATTTTTTTTCCTACGACACGCAAGATCTATCTAGGAGATGCATAGCAACGAGCGGGGAGAGTGTGTCCACGTACCCTCGTAGACCGAAAGTGGAAGCGTTGAGTAACGCGGTTGATGTAGTTGAACGTCTTCGCGATCCAACAGATCCAAGTACCGAACGTACGACACCTTTGCGATCAGCACACGTTCAGCTCGATGACGTCCCTCGAACTCTTGATCCAGTTGAGGCCGAGAGAGAGTTTCGTAAGCACGACGACGTGGCGACAGTGTTGATGAAGTTACCAGCGCAGGGCTTCGCCTAAGCACTACAACGATATGACCGAGGTGTGTAACTGTGGAGGGGGGCACCGCACACGGCTAGGAGAAGACTTGGTCGTCCTTTGGGGTGCCCCCATCCCACATATATAAAGTGGGGAGAAGGAGGAGGCCGACCCTAGAGGGGGCGCGCCAAGGGGGGAGTACTACTTGGACTCCTAGTCCAAGTAGGATTCGGCCCCCCTCCTTCCTTCCACCGGAGAGGGAGAAGGGGAAGGGAGAGAGAGGGAGAAGGAAAGGGGGGTCGCACCCCCCTCCCTAGTCCAATTCGGACTCCCTATAGGGAGGGGGCGCGGTTGCCCCTTGTGGGCTGCCTCCCCTCTTCCCTATGGCCCATGTAGGCCCAATCTTCCCCCGGGGGGTTCCGGTAACCCCCTAGTACTCCGGATAAATGCCCGAATCACTCGGATCCATTCCGTTGTCCGAATGCAACCTTCCAATATATGAATCTTTACCTCTTGACCATTTCGAGACTCCTTGTCATGCCCGTGATCTCATCCGGGACTCCGAACAAACTTCGGTTCATCAAAACACGAAACTCATAATACAAATCGCCATCAAATGTTAAGTGTGCGGACCCTACGGGTTCGAGAACTATGTAGACATGACCGAGACACATCTCCGGTCAATAACCAATGGCGGAACCTGGATGCTCATATTGGCTCCTACATATTCTACGAAGATCTTTATCTGTCAAACCGCATAACAACATATGTTGTTCCCTTTGTCATCGGTATGTTACTTGCCCGAGATTCGATCGTCGGTATCCTCATACCTAGTTCAATCTCGTTATCGGCAAGTCTATTTACTCTTTCCGTAATGCATCATCCTGTGACTAACTCATTAGTCACATTGCTTGCAAGGCTCATAGTGATGTGCATTACCGAGAGGGCCCAGAGATACCTCTCTGATACACAGAGTGAAAAATCCTAATCCTGATCTATGCCAACTCAAAAAACACCATCGGAGACACCTGTAGATCATCTTTATAATCACCCAGTTACGTTGTGACGTTTGATAGCACACAAGGTGTTCCTCCGGTATTCGGGGTTGCATAATCTCATAGTCTGAGGAACATGTATAAGTCATGAAGAAAGCAATAGCAAAATACTAAACGACCATTATGCTAAGCTAACGGATGGGTCTTGTCCATCACATCATTCTCTAATTATGTGATCCCGTTCATCAAATGACAACACATGTCTATGGCTAGGAAACTTTGACTAATGAGCTAGTCAAGTAGAGGCATACTAGGGACACTCTGTTTGTCTATGTATCCACACATGTACTAAGTTTCCGGTTAATACAATTTTAGGATGAATAATAAACATTTATCATGATATAAGGAAATATAAATAACAACTTTATTATTTCCTCTAGGGCATATTTCCTTCACAAGGGACCTCCTGGTCCCATAGGTGGTCGTGGTTTACCCCGACACATCTAAATACTTGTAGGCGTAGGGGGCGGGGCACCATACATTATGTGATAAACACATTATATATGTGAGACATGGTTTAGATTATGAAGATCTAGCTAGAGCTTTAAATGTACTGTGATTTCAAATCAACAGAAAGTGGATTCAAAAAATCGAGTTCGAGTTCATATAGTACACATAGTTCATATCTAACTCGACAGTAATCATGTGGTGTGCTATGAAGATAATACACAAATGATGGTTTAACTTGACAATAATGGTGATTGTAGATCTTATTAAAATAGAGAAATGAATTCAAATGGTTTAACTTCACAACAATCATGATTGTAGATCTTATTCAAATAGAGAAACGAATTCAAATTTAATTCATATTGAAGCGGTAGCATATACATTTGGAATGCACTAAAACGTTCATTTGAGTAGCAGGTTGCATGCATTATACACGCAGCGATATATTTTAATTGAACATAACATGAGTTCAAAGTTTTGAATGGCATTTGTAGTGCGAATTGATTTGGTACAGTACACGGGACTAGACTCTCTTGTGTCGTGCAAATTGATTTCTTTTTGTTTTTTCATTGACGGAAGTGCGAATTTATTTGGTACAATACATGTTAGGCTTGCCCGGATATTTCAACCCGTGCCTTGTTACCCTGAAATATTAAAGATATATCTTTGTCTTGTTGTGCTCCAAAAACTCCCTCCATCTCAACCCGCGCCTTGCTATCCCAAAAGTACAACGCGCGTGAAAACTCCCACCTCCTGCGAAATCCCGACACGTGAAATGTCCGTGATATCCCTGAACTGAAAGAACCGCCTAGCTCAAACCGGTGCGGGTACTTTCGTAACTTACTCCACATTATGGACAAGCACGTCCCTAAGCCATGGTTCCCCCTCCCATCCCATCCGCCCACCCATACGTACACCGAGGCTGTGAAAACCCGTGAAGCCCCACACCCTCCTCCGTTCGCCACCCAGCCGAGGCCTCTTCCCCGACGACGTCATCGACAGCAACACCTTGACGTCCCTCCTCCACCATACCAGATGAGGGTCCATCATCGATCTCGCCGTCTCACCGGTTCAACCACCCCGTCCTCCACCTCCATGGAGCTGCCCCGATGTTCCCCTCGTCTTCCGTGCCACCTCCATTCCCACACCGCCATCTTCACCTGCACCACCGGAAGAGCAGCATCATCACTGTTTCCTTGGATGAAGCTGAGGCCTAATCGGCGCCACCAAAGAGGTTGTACACTAATCACCGCGTTTTCTTCTTGATTCGATCTCACGGTGCTGCCGGCGCTCGGTCCCGAGCCGACATGGCGCGGCTCCATCCACGACGGCGTCGCCGGCCACTTCCTCCACGGCGTCGCTACCTCGGTGGCGACATCCACATCAGTAGGAGCTGCTGCTTCTTTGGCTCTCGCTCGCGCTGCTGCTCTGCTCTTGCTCTCGGTCCCCTACCTGGTCTACTCTTGCTCTTGCTCGTGCTACTTCTCTTGTTCTTGCTTGCGCTACTGCTCTTGCTCTTGCTCTTGCTTGCGCTGCTGCTATACTCTTGCGCGCGCTGCTGTTGCACAAGCAGCAGATCCTGCTCTCCCTCGAGCCCCTGCAGCTGCTACCCGAGATGCAGTGACATGACCAGCTGCCCCGGCTCTCGCACGTGCTGCTGCTCCGGGCGCTGCTGCTGCTGCTACTGCTTTTCTGCTACTAGTGTGTTCAGTTTCGACAGTAAAATTCAGTTTTGACAGTTAAATTCAGTTTCGACGGTTAAGTTCAGTTTTGACGGTTAAGTTCAGAGATGAGCGGCTGATGTATTTTACATCTAGCACTTTGTGGTTATGTATTTTACGTCATCTATTGGAGATGCCATTAAAATTCCACTCAGGTTAACATTGTCTCCCTTGTCCTGCTTCAGCCTCGCCGTTGTATAGCTCACCGAAGCTGCTCCAACGACGAAACACTCCATCACAGTGGAGCAGTACCCCGGGCTCCATCTTCAGACGCCTAAGATCTTCTTCCCCTCCTCCGAGAGCCAAATCAGCTGGAGCATCCTCATCGACCAACCTAATCACGCTGAGATCTACATGGCTTCGGCAAAGAGGTTGTACACTTGTTGCATCACTTTTTTACTCTACATGTTATATATATTGTCCACTGAGCACACGTAGTAACGTGAAATACGATTAGTTTCTCCTACTATATGACAAGCAGTGAGGTACCAGGAAACTTAGCTATCCATGATGGACTCTCTTGAATGCCATCATTATTTATCTCTGCGCGTTTGAGTTGTGCATTTGTTGATGGGGCTGGGAGTTGAGCTAGTAAGGCAGTGGCCTGGGTCCAAAGTAGTAGAAGTAGCACAGAAACATTTTTTGAGTGTAGGCTTTTCCCTGCTCATACCTGCCTACTAGAATCGTCAATGCTTGAAAGGAAAACTGAAGGAAAAACGTAGGAATTGGAAAGTTTCCTATCATACTACTATTCATGCATTTGGTTCAAAGGAATGGAGCAAAGGAAAACTTTAGGATTTATTCCTTTAGTGTCTCCTTGAAAGAAAAACCGGAGGGATTTTAATATCCACTTGTCCTCCTTTTCAAATTCCTATTCATGAAGCACAAGACTAAGAGATAGTAGCATAATAGCATTATAGCCATACATTTTCTTGTGGTTTGACTTAATCTCACCATGCTTCTTTGCATCCTGTGATCTTCCAATTCTTGTGAACCAAACACCCAGATTGGCAAAAAACCTGTTTTTCAAAATCTCTATTTTGCACGTGCATTCATATCCTATTACTGTGTATTTCCTATCCCTGCGTTGTTAGAATCCTCCAATTCAAACGAGCCCTTACAGAATTACTTCTCTTATATATAGTTGTCAAAGAAAACCTTGTGTGGTTTGTCCCACTCCTGTTGCGTCGTCGTCCACCCCAGCTCAGCTGCTCCAACGACAGAAGGGTCCAGCACAGCAGGGATCCGGCCTCCAGACTGTCTTTCACTGCCTCAGATCTTCTTCCCGCCGCCGGTAGCCATGACAACTGCATTACCATCATCAACCGAGCAGATGACCTCGAGGACTACACAGGTCCGCAGGAGAGGTCGCACTCTTTCGTGTCTGCTTACGTTATGCATCACTTAATATTACATGCTACTTTATCGTCCTGTTCACCGATTAGACTCTGAGTCAGCTCCAAACTACTGGTCAAACTTTAGTTTTTAAATGGTTGTGGGGTACATATCAGGGCCGCAATCAATAGTATCTATCTACTATCTGATTAATCTCGGGTGTCTACAATGAGTTTCATGTTGGGTGGGAAACAAACAGTAAAGAAGCCATTATCTGTATTTTTTAACTGAAGCCATTATCTTCCTGCTATCATTGGTTTTGGGTCTATCCACAGGTTGCTACCATCACTCTGGATTTCTGCATGCACTCCTTACATAATCTCACTATGTTTTATTCCTATGCATGTCAGTTATTGTACACAATGGAACTGAACATGTAGAGCAAAAGAGACGAGCCTTGCATGGCAATAAAATTTCATGCAGACGTTGCTCCATGGTAGGCGCAAAGGCAGCCCCCCTCCACCCATTTTGGATTGTAATCAAGAGGAAGATAACTGTTCTAAGGGGGATTCGGAAGGAGAAGACCACCCCTATTTACCCCCTGAGGTCTTCGCTCTAACTTGGCATGCTGATGTTGGTAATATCATGCATATGGTGCCTTGCATTGCTTACTTTACACATCAAATATGTCATATGCTTAGTTTAGACATGCTTTGTGTGAATGCCATCCGTTTAATTTTTTCATTGTATATGTGAATTATGCAACGCCATCTTGTTTAGCAAGGCATCATATATGTAAATTTTACAATGCCATCCTGCTTAGCTAGTCATCTTGTATGTGAATTATATCAGGCCACCCTTTTTTTTCATTATGTATTACATTTGTCAACAATGTTAGTACATTCAACTACTCTTCGTGTGCATCAGGCATTTGACACGGTGATGGAAAATTCTGGAGTGAAAACAAGGTCTTCAGATTAGACTATGCTATCTGACGAAGCGCATATCTCGCTGGTTACGGATAGCTCCTCAAAGGAGGATTCAGAGACAGACGACCAGTCCTATTCCCCCCCCCCCGCGAGGTGTATGCTCTAACTTGGCAGGGTTATGTTGCTCGTATCGTGCGTATGGTGTCTTGCATTGCTATGTCATTTGATTAGTTTAGACATGCTTTGTGTGAATGCCACCTGTTTAGTGTCTAATTACCATATATGTGAATTATGCAATGGCATCTTGTTGCAAGACATTATATATGTGAATTATGCAATGCTATCTTGTTGCAAGGCATTATATATGTGAATTATGCAATGCCATGCTATTTAGCGAATCATCATATATGTGAATTATATCAGGCTATCCTTTTTTGTATTACGTGTTCCATTTGTCGACAACATTTGTATATTCAACTACTCTTCCTGTGCATCAGCCATTTGAAGCAGTGATGGAAGTATTTGGAGTGAAAACAAGTTATTCAGAGCAGACAATGCTACCTGCTGAAGCAGACATCTTGCTGGTTACATATAGCTCCTCAGAGGAGGATTCAGAGACTGATGACCAGTCCTATTTCCCACCTGAGGTCTATGCTCAAACTTGGCAGGGTTATAGTACTCATGTCATGCATGTTGTCTTGCATTGCTTAGTTTTTACATCATATATGCGATTGCCATCTGCTTACTTGCTTATTATATAAATCATATATTTGAATTATATCATGCCATCATGTTTACATAGACAACATCTATCTGAATTATGGAATGCCAACCCATTTAATAAAGACATCATATAGTTATATCATCTCATCATGTTTAGTGTTTATAGTCATCATATTTTGAATTATGTCATTTTCTATCCGTGAATTATATCATGTTATCATGTTTCCATAGGCGGCATGTATGTGAATTATGGCATGCCAACCTATTTAATAAACACATTATATAGTTATATCATGTCATCATGTTTACATAGTCATCATATTTTGAACTATGTCTTTCCATCTTTTCTAGTTAGCCATCATATATGTGAAATTGTGTCATGCTATCCTGTTTAGTTAGCCATCATATATGTGAAATTGTGTCATGCTATCATGTTTGGTTAGACAACATAAATGTGAATTATTTCATGCCCTCTTTTATTCTCCACTGTCCATTGCACCTGTCTATCATACAATGTCTGTACATTCAATTACTTTTCTTGTTTATCAGCCATTTGAATTGGAGAGGGTGATGGCAGTATCTAAGGGAGTAACAACATGGTCTTCAGAAAAGATAGTGCTACCAGTTGATGCAGATAGAACCACGGTTGTAGTTGCCCAAGAACTAGCCCAACCACACATAACCCAGACTCTCGCAGATTGTACCCCTACCCAGTTGGACAGAGAACCAGCTACACCCCTTCTAACCCCAACCCCAGCAGATAGTAACCCAGTTCCAGTTGACACAGCACTGTGTCCACCACAGACCACCCAAACACGAGCAGTTAGTAAGGGAACTGCAGTACCCAAAGCACGAGGACCGCCACTCCGAATCCCAACTCAACGCTTAAAGTAGAAGAAGAATTGTTCTCAGGTCAGGTTCTGTAGCTATGGTTCATACTCCTTTGCTCTTGCATCATTGTATTTACTCATACCAACTATTTCCAAATTTGAAGGATGGAATTGAAACTCCAATGGCGCAACAGGTATATTTTAAACCTGTTTCTTTAACTGGTTTGTTGTTGTAACTTGCTCTATGTTGATTTCAATTTCAATTTCAATTTCAATTTCAATTGAATAAACAGTTATGTTCTCATGTCATGCACATTACAAGTGTTGTTATTGCTCTGTAGTTTCCCACACTTATATTCTGTCTATTCTGCTTTGTCTTGAACAAATATTATTTGAACTGTGTCCCTATCTTGATTTGGCAACATAAACTAGAATGATATAGACCATAAAGTGACCATGGTACATAGATATATGTTTGTTTTATGTTGTTATCCTGTCCACTTTACTACTGAACTGATTTACCAAAATGAGTTTCATATACAACATGGTAAACTTGTGATGTGTCTGCTTGTTTCTCTTTTAGAATGTGGACAAAATATTGGAGAATAGTACCCCGTTATTCAATGGTAAAGGAAGTAATGCAGATAAGGTTCAAGATAGTGAGACATCCCTGTTGGTCTCCAAGAAAGCTGATAAAAACTATCTTGACGGCAGTGAGACAACCCAAAAGTCCCATCTTGATGTAGTGTTCGAGTTACTGGCCACTACTGCTGGCACAAGCTCTTTGAACCCGCTGCCTGAATCAATTCGTCTTCTTGAGTCTCAACTTCAAGTTGAAAGACATCGATCAGATGTGTTGCGATAGGAAGCTGAAGAACTGAGGAAGTCCCTGCACAATTCAGATGCATACTTCTGGTGCAACAGCAAGCGCTTGAGGATTTAAGCGCCAAACAAGATAAAGTTAATAAGCTTGCTAACCATCTTGCGAGCATTATGGGTACCCAGGATATTGTTTCTTGAGCTCTTCTGAAGTGGTTTTAGTTCTAGACTTGTTTTGCTGCGGCGTTTATTTGCACTGGTCGCCAACTTTGACAACCAGTGTATATGATATGTTGCTTTGTTCCCTATATTTGCACTAGTGGCGAACTTTGATGCCCAGTGGATGTAATATGTGTAATAGCTGTGATAGCCTAGCGTAAGTTGCTTGCTTATTTATTTCCTTATTGTCTTGTTTATTTGTTTGCTTGTAGTCAGTGCAGTTCTTTTTCCGCGGTTTGCTAGTGGCCGCAATAACCTATTTTTTTAAAACTAGGCCACAATAACCATGGGCTACATATTTACTGTAGTGACCATGGGCCTCCTACGGGCCGTAGAAACAATGGGCCTTCTAAGGGCCATAGAATCAATGGGCCTTCTACGGGTTGTAGCATCAATGGGCCTTCTACGGGCCGTATGATCGATCGGCCAAACATGGGCCAATAATAGACCGCATTATGGGTCGTAAATGGGCTAGAGTTAGAATCGTCTGTTCATGGGCTGACCATAACGGGCCGTCGTTAATTGATCGTATTTGATGACGCTATGAAAATGGCCCAACGGATTAACGGGCCGCAAACGGGCCGATTGTAACCACAGGCTGAATTTGGCCCACAAGCAGAAAAGGCCAATAACGGGCTGTAAGTAACCGAATGCTGGAAATGAGCTCAAGAATAAATGGGCCCTGAGAAGGCCAAAAGATAACACGGGTTGGAAACGGCCCAATGGAATAATGGGTCATTAATGGGTATAAAACGGTACACTGTTCATTACGGGCCAAATTCACCACGGGCCGTTAATGGGCCAAGAGTTACAAAGGGCCTCATATGGGCCGAAAGACGTCATGGGCCATACATGGTCCGGAAGTTATAACGGGATGGAATCATATTGGACGGCCCAGATGAAGCTACTAAGCTTAATTACGATAGGCCGTAACGGGCCGTGAGTTAGCGGTTCGTAAATGGGCTATATACGAACAGGCCGTTAACAGGCTTTCCGTGGGCCGGCCTGTTACCTTTTTACCAAGTCAAACTGGCCGGCCTTTTCACCGGAATGGGCCTCTGTTGGGTCGTGCCATCTGTCGACGTATCATAGGCGCCTCTTGTCCAATGAGTGGATGACATCTGCCCCAACGGTGAGCCAACATGTGTTTCCTCCGGCCAATGAGAATTTTACACCTGGAAAATCCCCATTGGTCCGGGCTATTAACAGGTTATCAGATCCAAAACCGGACCTGATAGCTTAACGGCGACCCGTTATGGTGGATGCCACATGTATGTTACCCTTGACGAAAACACTTCCATGACGCGCCACTTATCGTCATGGAAATGGACAATTCAGTGATGATAATTTTGGTAATGTCATGGAACACTTCTACGACAGCACAGGTATGACTATCTTGATTCTGTCATAAAATCATCATGGATGTACATGCATGACAGAAAACATGACCTACTGTGACAAACATGTATCATCACGGAAGTGTATTTTTTTGTAGTGCAAGTGATGGGGATTGTTCTTAAGGTAGTAGGAGGCATGTTACTTTGATTGGTGAAAAGCTGACATCCCACACAACGTTGGACAAGGGCTTGTGTGTCTGCTTAGGCTGTTGCCCAGAAAAAACCTGTCCAGAAGGCTTTGCTTACGAGGGCCCGAGCTGCGGCGTGATGGCCGCCCAGACCAGCATGTATTTCAGCCAAGAGTTTCCATCCCTCCTCTTCAGAGATGCACCTTTGGAGAATACCGGTAGTGCTTTTCTTGTACAGTTCACCTTCGTGAACTTTATAGGCTTTAGAACACTAAACTATGCGACAGGCCTCATTTTGATCATCAGGAAGCTCCTGTCTATTAAGGTAGGCTAGGAAGGGTTCGGTCCATGGAGCAATAACGGCCATGATCTCATGAACATAGTGTGTTATTTCGGTATCCAAACCCCCGATGATATCTGTATTGTGTTTGGCTACTTGGGCAGTGAACAGGTCTGTACTGGCGTCTCCGCTCTCATCCTGCCATACCATGGATGGCTTGAAGAGCCTTTCCACAAAGGTACTAGGCGGGACGGGGTCGCGCTTGGTGCCCTTGCGAGCAAGGATGTCCGCTGCCTGGTTACTGTCTCGAGCGACGTGATGAAATTCAAGCCCCTCGAACCAAGCTGATATTTTTAATACAGTGTTTCGATACGCCGCCATGTTTGGATCTTTTGCGTCGAATTCTCTGTTTACCTGAGATATTGCAAGGTTTGAGTCACCGCGTACCTCTAGGCGTTGTATGCCCATGGAGACAGCCATGCGGAGACCATGTATAAGTGCCTCGTATTCGGCTGCATTATAGGAGTCCGTATACATGATTTGCAACACGTAGCAGACTGTGTCCCCCGTAGGGGATGTCAAGATGACGCTAGGCCCCAGTCCGGCTAGCATTTTAGAGCCGTCGAGGTACATGATCCAGTTGGAGTATGAGTTGTACTCTTTAGGGAGCTTGGCTTCCATCCATTCGGCGACGAAGTTGGCCAGCACCTGAGATTTAATAGCTCGGCGTGGCTTGTATGTTATTTCAAACGCTAAGATCTCAATGGCCCATTTAGCTATGCGGCCGATGGCGTCCCTGTTGTTTATAATGTCGTTAAGTGGTACTTCGGATGCCACTGTAATCGAACACTCCTGAAAGTTGTGTCGGAGTTTTCGGGATGCCGTAAAGACCGTGTAAGCTATCTTTTGGTAGTGAGGGTATCGGGATTTGCATGGTGTAAGAACCTCCGATACATAATACACTGGCTTTTGGATGGGGAATTTATGTCCCTCTTCTCCTTGCTCGACGACGAGTACAGCGCTCACTACCTGGTGAGTTGTGGAGATATAAAGTAACATAGGCTCACCAATGCTTGGGGTGGCTAGGATCGGTTACCTGCTAATAAGGTTTTTATCTCTTCCAATCCGGCTGTAGCCGCTTCCACCCATTTGAAGTTTTCGGTGCGTCTAAGCAACCTGTAAAGTGGTAATGCTTTTTCCCCTAATCTGGAGATGAAGCGGCTCAAAGCCACCACGCACCCTGCAAGTTTTTGGACCTACTTTAAGTCTGTTGGTATAGCCAATTGCGACAAGGCTCGGATTTTAGCTGGGTTTGCTTCAATTCCTCTATGGGAGACAATAAACCCTAGTAGCTTTCGGTTGGGACGCCGAAGACGCATTTTTCTGGATTGAGTCGTATGTCGTATGTTCGGAGGTTGTCAAACGGGAGGCGGAGATCGTCCACCAATGATTCAACGTGTTTAGTCTTGATGACCACGTCATCCACATATGCCTCAACTGTCTTGCCGATTTGTTTTTCCAAGCAAGTTTGAATCATGCGTTGGTAAGTGGCACCAGCATTTTTAAGCCCAAACGGCATAGTGTTGAAACAGAAAGGCCCATACGGGGTGATGAACGTCGTTGCATCCTGGTCGGACTCCTTCATTTTAATCTGATGGTATCTGGAGTAAGCGTCGATGAAACACAATGAGTCATGTCTTGTGGTCGCATCAATGATCTGGTCAATGCGGGGCAACGGGAAAGGGTCTTTATGGAAATCCTTATTGAGGTCTTTGAAATCGACACAGAGGCGCCAAGATTTATCCTTCTTTGGCACCATGACCAAGTTGGCTAGCCAATCCGGGTGTTTGATTTCTCTGATGAACCCGGCCTCGAGTAGTTTGGCTAGCTCCTCTCCCATAGCTTGTCATTTGTGTACGGAGAATCGCCGAAGCGTTTGCTTGACTGGTTTGAACCCTTTGATTATGTTAACGCTATGCTCGGCCAGTCTGCGCGGGATCCCGGGCATGTCCGAAGTGTGCCAGGCAAAGATATCCCAATTTTCACATAGGAATGCATGTAGGGTGGCGTCTATCATCGGATCCAGCTGTGCTCCAATGAACGCTGTTTTATTAGGATCCGTCGGGTGCACTTGAAATTTAACTATTTCATCTGCTGGCTTGAAAGAGGTGGATTTATGCCTCTTATCGAGAATCACATCATCCTTGTCCATCGTGGAACGTAGGGTGGTTAGTTCTTCGGCCGCAAGGGCTTCAGATAGTGCCTCAAGGGCCAAGGATGCGGTTTTGTTTTTGGTATGGAGTGCTTTATCCGGATCACTCGTAACTGTGATTATTCCATTGGGCCCTGGCATTTTAAGCTTCATGTACCCATAATGGGGTATGGCTTGGAGGTGTGAGAAAGCGCCCCACCCTAGGAGGGCGTGATATCCGCTATTGAAGGGGGCGATGTGAAAGAGCAACTCCTCCGACCTGTAATTTTCAGGCATGCCGAATACTACATCAAGTTTAATTCTCCCCGAACATCGTGCTTCTCGATTGGGGATGATGCCTCGAAAGGTGGTACTGCTTTGCTCGATGCGTGTTCTATCAATCTGCATTTTGTTGAGCGTGTCCTCGTATATGAGGTTAAGCCCACTGCCACCGTCCATGAGCACTTTAGTAAGTCGAAAGCCATCCATAATTGGGTTTAGTACCAAAGCGGCGGGTGCCCGGACTAATCGGGCCCTTGGTTCGTCGTCAGCGGTGAAGGTTATTGCCGCGTCGTTCCATGGGATCCCTGCGGTTACTTGGTGGACTTTGGCAAGGTCGCGAAGTGCCCTCTTACGCCGATTATTTGAAGAGAAAGTCTCGAAGACCGTAAGGACATTAAAATCGTTGTCTTCCGGAGAGTGCTTCTCTGGAGTTGCGGTGGTGAGGATGGCCTCCCCACTTTTGGCTACCTGACGGAGTACCCAACATGCTCGGAGACTGTGAGTTGAGTCTGTGCTTGGACTCGCATGTATCGGACAGGGCTTGTCGTGGAGTTCATCAAGAACGGACCTGTATCCCGCAAAGGGTTTTTTTTTTTGCTGACGGGCTTATGATCGGATGCCACGTAAGGATGTATCTGTTTTGCCCGGGCAGTGTACTACTTAAAGGCAGCAGGTTCCAATTGGGTTTTTTGGGCCTTCCATGTGCTTTCCATCGCGCAGTACTTCTGTACTACGTACGATAGTTCCATGAAACTCTATATGCGATGGCGGTCGAGGGAATTCCAAAGTCCCTCGTCGGTATAATTGCGGTGAAAGACCGAGACTGCATCATTGTCGCAACAATCTTTAATCTCGTTTTTAACAAGTAGGAACCTGGCCCAAAAGTGATAGACCATTTCCTGAGGTTGCTGCCGTACATACATCAGGTCATATATGTCTGGAGGGCCTGAATTACTTGGAGAGTATTGATTGTGGTGGGTGGGTGGGCTAAAACTTGAATCTCGGCCCAAAATTGTGTCTGGAGCTTGTAAAATCTCTGAGGTCACCGGTTCGGGTCCGGGAAGATCCAAGTGCTCCGAGGACCCTAAGTCCGACCCTGAGTTCGGGGGACACAGAGTCTTGTCCGAAGGAAATGTATCCGGTTCAAGGGGTTTGGAGATCCGAACATAGCTGGTTTTTAAATTGGGATTTTTAATTTTGTTCCTGTGGTTCGTTAGTTCTACTCATTCATCCCCATGCTCTTAACTTTTGCTCACTTTTCCCCAGTCCCTTGCCCGAAACCCTCAGAACTGGTCACAGCGGACGTTGTCGTCAGGTCAATGGCTTGACCGTTAACTCTGACTAGTGGGGCCACGTAGGGCGGAGCCCACATTTTGACCGTTGCGTGGTAACCAGTGGGGCCGCAAAACTGACACTCACGGTAACCTGAATTAGATCCACTCGCTTCCGCGCCGCCCCCTCTGTCGCCGTCGTGCCGCCTCCGCCGCACTCTTGACGCCTCCGCCGTAGTCGTGCCGCCTCCGTCGCATCTACCCTCTCTCCCCATCTGGGATTAGGAAGCGATGTCGGGGGGCACCCCGTCCGGCCCATCGACCGTGGAGATGATTGGGTCGAATCGGAGGCTGATAATTCATGGATTCCACCTGGGTAAGCATCATTTTCCTCTCAAATTGATTAGGAGATCCATAAATTAGGCTGTATTTGACCACCGTTGGTGCGAACCAGCGCAATTTATCTGAATTTTTTTGGCCTAACTGCGCCCTTTATCTTATTTCAATCGGATAGGGTTGATCCTGCACTTGATTTTTGGCTGGCGGTTAGAATGGAAACTAGCGAGCTGCATGGAACTAAACCGTGTGTGATTTCTGGATTTTTCTATCCTAAAGTGGTAGAAACCAGCGTTTCATTCAGAGATTTCCGCGAGGCACTCTGTTGTGAGTATCCGTGGAGCCCTGTCGATGTTGTTGAACTGAGATATTTCGACAGTACCGAGCAGAGATTTCTCCCATTAACTTGTGATGAGCATCTGGGATTGCTATTTAGTTTGAATGCTGACAGACGTTTCGGTAAAATCCATATCGGTGTGCTTCAGGCACACAAACAACATATCCCGAAGGGTGTTCAGACATCATATGTCTCTGCTAATAGCGAGCATCCTCGCACTCCTTGTAGGTCGAGACCAAGTAAACCTAGTGGTTCTGAAAGCCACAACATGTCGGCTGCCCCTAATTCTGCCACTTCTCCTCTCCCTTCTGCACCTGATGTAGAAGTAGATGCAGAGCCTGACGAGGAAGTGCCTTGAGATGATGATGAGGATGAGATTCTATTCCCTGAGCTGGTAGATAGAGTCAGTCAACAGGCAGTGGAAGATCAATATGCAGAGGAGCCTAGCAGTCGTGCTAGATTTCATGACACTGATGATGAAGAGAGGGAGGAGAACATCGACTCCTTAGTTTTACAAGAATATGATGGTGAGGACATGCCAACAATTGAGTGGAACAGGGAGAATCCTGACCTTACTCCAGGAACCATATTTGAATCGATGGTGGACTATCGTAATGCAGTGACTACATATTACATTCTCACTGAAAACTCTTATGAGGTTGATAGGAGTCAGCCAGGAAGATTCACTATTCATTGCCCTTATGATAGGTGTAGGTGGAGATTGCATGCATCCACTATGCGAAAGAGCAAATTGATTCAGTTATTACAACTGAATATTGTTATCAGATTATTTATCCATTCAACCTCCACCAACACCTATCATGTGTACTGTTTCTTAATTGTATTTGACATCATTTTTCATTTTGTTTCAGATAAAAAGCAACCCACACGGGCACACTTGCCCACCTGGAGGGGGAGGGGGAAAGGACAAATCTAATCTTGCAAAGACTAGGTGGGTGGCAGATGCAATCTTGGATTGGGTGAGGGAAACACCAACAATTGGTCCAACAGCACTCCATGGGAAGCTATTTGAGAAGTACAAGATTAATGTACAATACATGAAGATTTTCTATGCTAAGGAAAGGGCTCTTGATAGGGATTAATAGTCCATGGAATGAGAGTTTTCAGTTGCTTTACACCTTCAAAGCTGAAGTGGAGACGGCTAGTCCAGGGTGTGTTGGAGAGATTCACAAGCATACAATTAAGTACAAATTAAAAGGGAAGGCAATAGAGAAGGAGTGCTTCAGGAGGGATTTTGTTTGTTTCAAGGCTTGCTGGTAGGGGTTTCTGAATGGTTGTAGGCCCTATTTGGCTGTCGAACGCGACTGCTTTGAATGGAAGATGGAGAGGCCAGCTAGGAGAAGCTTCTGCAGTTTATGGACACAACTAGCTATTCCCAGTTGCATTTGGTGTGTTAGAGGTAGAGAGTGAGGAGAGTTGGGTTTGGTTTCTGCAGCAGTTGCGCAACATTATAGGTACACCCTCAGGTTTAGTTATACACACAGATGCTTGCAAGGGTTTAGAAACTGTAGTAGAAATTTTAATCCCTGGAGTGGAACATGCGGAATGTATGCGACACCTAGCGCAAAATTTTAAAAAGAAATTCAAAGGCAAAGTTTATGATGAGAATCTATGAAACATCCCAAAATTCCTATTTTGAATGTTTTACAAATTACAGCTAAGCATCTATGCATGTTGTTTGAATTGGAGTGGCATTTGAAGTTTCAGAAGTTTTGGACTTGTTGGTATTTGAATTCAAATTTTGGCAAGTGGAAATCATTTCAAAAACTATGCCTGATAAATACTTGAGAAAAAGTATGAGAGGAGTAAACATGACACTCCAAAAATATCAGAGGAAAAACATTGCCAAAAGTTTTGAATTCAAATTTGAGTTTTATTTGAATTTTGAAAAAAATGAATTTTTATAAAGTTGGATTTTGCCCCTGGAAAAATGTTCAAATGATAGGGAATATTCCCCTTATCATTTTGATATATATATGTCCTATATAAAATATTTATATTTTAAATATTATCTCTGTTTTTATTTTTTTTAAAAAAATAGAAAAAAGAAAAAAATACCAGCGCCACCAGCCGAGTGCCCAGCCAAAGACTGGCGACCCACCACCAAAGGGCTCACCAGGCGCCACCGATCGAGCCCACCAGCGCCCACCACACGATCGAACCCCAAGGCAAAACCCTCCGGGTCGGCCGACCGACCCGTTTCCTGCTTCCTTCCACGACAGTGGACCCCACCTCCTCTTCCCTCGCCCACGCCACCAGCCAGCGCCGCCATCACGGAGATCCCGCGATCTCCGGATTCACCGATCCTCCTCGATTCGCTCCTCGCGCAAGTCTCCGCCTCGCCTATAAATACCCTCCTCACCCCATTCCCCTCGCCCCTCGCGGACCTCTCCTCTCTCAAAAGCCTCGCTGAGCCCGAGAGCGCCGCCGCCATTGCCACCGTCCCGACCCACCCGGCCACCCGAGCTCGCCTGACCCCACCCCGGACTCCTCGCCACAGCACCACCGGAGACCTCCGCCGACGCCTCGACCACCGAGTCGCCGAACCATCGCCGCCCGAGCATGTCGCCGTCGCCGTCCACGCGTCTCGAGTTCCCCCTCGCCGTCCGATTCGTTTTCTCGGCATAGATTAGAACCCTCAAGGGGTATGTTCTTTAAATAAAACTGTTCGGTCCGGTTAGTCCGGTTTATTTTATTTTAGTTAGGGTTTTAATTGAGCCGACCGATTCGCTTAAACCCTAGGCCCGTTTAGTTAAGTTACGCCTGTATGCTAGTTAGGCCCATTAGGCCGTTTTTCTTTATTTTCATTTTCTGTTTTAATGTAATAGTTTCAGATTTGAAAAATTCATATCTTTTAATCTACTTAATATTTTTAAGTGATTCTTTTTTGTTGGTTTGAAAATTTCCTATAGTTTCTGTAGAAAATATAATTAGTCATGTTAAAATTATTCAAAATTGCTTTATTTTAGATTTAGACAAAATAGTAAATCTGCTATAAAATGAGTTAGGAATATTATTTTTAATAATTCTTTTTGTCACAACTTTGTTTTGACATTGTCTAACCGTAGGAATTTATTTGGGCATTTTAGGATTAATAAAATAATTAGTTTTAATCAGAATCATGTTATTCTTAATTAATTAGCTAGCTACTGCTTTTTCTATTGTTTTAATTAGCAAATAAATTTATTTTTCATATGTGATAAATTATTCTAGGTTAGTTTCTGTCACTTTAGAGCATGAACTTTTATTTATAATAAATAAAACTTTTATTTTATTTTTCCTACTAAATTTTGCTTTAGGCCTAATAGGAGTTTCATAATAGATTCTAAGGTGATTCTTTTTGCTCCTAGTTGCATAATGCATTCTTTTCTCGTTAAGTTAACAAAACCCATGCTTAGGTTATGTTAAGAAATTTTTTGTTATGTAAAACTATTTTTAGATGTTGTTTGAAGTAGGAAAACATTGAGTTGGATTTTCTTCGAGTTTTCCTTTGGGTTTTGATTCGTTTGTTTTGGTGTGTTATGTTACTATGTTGTTATGTAAGTGATCATATGTTTGTATGCTTATTATGGTTGTTGTTTGCCTCGGTAGAATTTCCGGAGTGCGAAGCTTGCTACCACGAGTCCCTAGTTTTCGAAGATCGTCAGCAAGGCAAGTTCACTTTGACCATGTTTTCATACCTATGTGTTTTATCGCATCTAGTGTCATCTTCGCAACAATCCCTCCAGTAGTGATACTGAATTCTTGTAGTTGAGTAGTATGCATGAGGTAGGAACCCATCACCCTGTTACCAAGCCCGGGACGTCATTTATTTTAATGCTACCTATAGTAGACGGGGTTGGTATGAGTGCTCGAGAGTGGTGTGAGAATGGAGGATCTACGTCAATGACGACAACTCCATGATGGAATCTGCAAGGATCTGATCTTCAAGGCCTCAAGACTTCAAGACTCGAGACAAGAATTCAATACACACTCTTGGGTGAAGGATGGTTGACGGGCACCTGGAGAAACCAGTGGTTGGCGGGATGCATGGAGAAGCGCCATCACATCTTGCGGAAATCTTCACCCAGCACTCAAAGAGACGAAAGAATACTTCATGCCCGGAAGCTTACCTGCAACCGCAAGTCATTATGGGCTCGCTTGGTTGACCTTAGTGGTGACTCTGGCTGGGGCGGTGCTAGCAGATGTAGAACTACGGTAGGATTGGATGAGCACCGGACAAGTGGTGAGAGGAACTCTTCGGAAGACCATGTTTCGGTTATCTTGTTCTCAAACACCCTGAAGTGCGAGAACGTAAAAAGAGGGATCGAATCTTGCGGGTAAAGTGTACAAACCTCTGCAGAGGGTTATAACCTAATCGATTAGCCGTGTCCCGATTACGGACAATTTGAGCATCCGGACTGGATATATCTCGGAACTCTCAACACCGGATTGATAACTTAATTGTGGGCAACTTATGATGATTTTGGGCTATGAGACATCGGTTGGCGGAACCATGTCATGATAGAAAACTCCATAGTACAGACTCCATTTATTCCTTTGATGTAGGGAAAATAAAACCAGCTTTTATGCAAAACAAAACTCGATACGAGCCACAAAGCCATATTGCATATATTATAGTTTTATCATCTGTTCTTTTATTGTGATCTTGCGGTACATTCAATGTATTGACCTACACGGCTGCAACGTATAATGTTGCGATACTTTCTTCCGACGAGTAAGAATACGGACAGGTTACGGTCTACACTCAACCTGCCGATGGCGTTGATGGGACTCCACACCGATTACTTGTTTCACTGAGACTATTGAGGTATATATCAGTTTTACGTTATTTATACATGTGATTGCACTTTGATATATACATTGATGTACTTGTGTGCAAAGATACTTGATCCGTGGATGGCACGGATACACGAGGCTTGACCGTCGAGGTCGGGTCGCTCTGTATATTGTATCGAGCACATGTTGATCAGAGGACGTGACCCTAGAAATCGGAAAGACCCTAGGACAGGATATCTCAAAAACTTTATTTTCAAAAAGACTCTTACTTCTCATCCTTTCTGATTTTATCAAATAGACACTCTCACCTCAAACTGTTAGAATATACCCTTTTCCCTTTTGACCACATGAAGGATCAACTGAAGCCGCTCCAAGAAAGATATCGGACAGCTGATGACCTCTTCAAAGTAACAAGGGTTTCACCATGCATTAGAAGAGTTGAAGCTACAACAGTTGAAGACTCTGAAGACTTGAAGAATCTGAAGAATTATTTGACCTTTAGAAGACCAAACCCCTGTTACACACTTACGTTAGATGCGGCGATTTGTGAGCTGTCATTTGTTTGATGTTTTCCGACAGCCACAAAGTAAAACTCGTTTCTTCAAAACTATTGTTTGTATTGTGTGTATCTCTCCCTCCCCACCTCTCTCATATCTCATCCCAAAACTTTTGGACCCCATAGATGATGAATGAAGTTGGACTGTTATTCTCTGGACTGAAGACTTAGCCGGAGGCAGAGCTATGGATTCGGAACATGGAGAATCACTTCGGGAGCAATTTGGTTTCAAGGAAGAATGAAGTATCGTACGCTCTTCAGTTCTTTGAAGGAAGTGCTGCAGCCTGGTGGAAAATGCATCAAGCCATACAGGGATTTAATGGAGCAAGAACTTGGGAAGAATTCAAGAAGACTCTGACAAGATCTCGTCTTATCCGGAAGCACCATGATACACCAAGAAATAAACCTTGTGCCTGCAAGATTTGCGGAGAAATAGGACACACCGAGGAGGAACACAAGGATGGATGCCCTCATTGTGAGGAGAAACACCCACTGAGGAATGCCCAACTAGTCAGGTGACTTGTTTCTGGTGTGAAGGAACCACCCACTACCCGACTCAGTGTCACATTTACCCCATGGTGCAACAAACTATTCAGGAGCAGGAAGAAGGAATGAAAGAAGCCCTCCGAGAAGTTATGAAAGAACCAATGATGAAGGAATGTGTTGAAGACCTTGATGGAGAAGGCCTCAACAGATTTTACTCCAATGCTTTCTATTCATGTGGAGAAGAAGGACATTTTTCACAGTATTGCACCAAGGAAAGAAAAGAGTATCCGGGATACTTCCCGACGGAAGCAATAGAGTTTGATCCACAGGGAATAGAAGCTCTGATCATTACAGAGAAATCCAGGAAGAGAAAAAGAAGGCAACCCGAGAACAACGCAATTTTTGCAGAGAAGGACCTAAGTCATATCACTTGTTACAGGTGCAAGGATTTAGGTCATTACGCTAGTAAATGTCCAGAAAAGAAGCCAAGAATCCAAGGAGCCTACATAATCACAAAGAAGCCCCGAGACATGTCGGAAGTCATTTGTTTTCGCTGCAAGGAAGCAGGACATTATGCTACTAAATGTCCCGACAAGATGAAAGCTGGAGTTGAGTAGTTGGAATTTTGATATGGATAAATAGAGTAGTAGAAAACAATCTCATTTTCATGAGTTCGATGAGTTGAGTTATGTAATAGATTACTCAGAGATTGTAATAGTTCATGACTCAATAAAGTTGTAATGTCACATACTGAAAGGCTTTAAGGAGTTGTTATATTTTATCTTGGAAATTAATATTCTGGATGAACATGGAAGAAAGTGAGTTGTGATGCATAAACGGGGAATTGGAAATTGAGTTTGAAGTTTTGTTTGGATGATATGAATGTGTGCCCCAGGAGATATGTACCTTATTCTGAGCACCATTTTTGTTTTACAACTGCAGATGACGACCCTTTACGAGTCTTTCCTCAAAGGTCCGGAAACGATCATGACCCTGACAAGTGATCAGGATTACCCGAAGATCCTGAAGGACATGATGAAGCATATTCACCTTGAAGGAGATGCAGTCTACAAAGGCTACCCCTTCATGCAAAAGGGAGTGGAACTTTGGTATGTGGAGGTACACCTCCACCGTTTGAAAGGAGTTTGCCCAAGGATGATGGGGCAGTACTTTTTCATCTCACGTGTGCCACAAGCAACTTTCTTCGACGCTGTTCGTGAAGCAGCCATGGAAGCCATACGCCAGATCAGAGAAATACTCGAAGCAAGACTCCGTTATACTCAGGAATACCTAAGCGAAGTGCATGCAGAGATGATGGAGGTCAAGCTCAAGGCCACCACGATGAAACAGAAGATTGAAGACTTCAAGGCGCATGTCGCACAATTCCAGCAGAACTAAAGAATCCTCGAGGAAGATAAATAAATAAAGTTGGAAGTAATGTCTGACCATACCGAACCATGTGGGTGGCGGCATTTGTAATAAACTTTTGGAATTTGGATTCACGAAAAATGGTTAAGGATGTAATAAAAGATCGTTATGAAAATAATGGGATTTATGGATAAACTAGTGCATTCTTTTTGGTGTCGTAGTACTCCGTAAAGCCACATGATCAATGAAGAAAGAAATGTGTTATTCATGACGGTCCATAGAAGGAGGTTGGACAAAATAAGTTGGAGTTTTGTATGATCGTCACCACAAGGGTATGAAGGAAGAAGTACTATTGGATTCAAAGGAGGTGTAGTATGGAACAAGAGAGTTACTCCAAGGACGAGTTAAAGCTGCACTAGTGTTCAAGTGGACCATAACCCACAGGCCCGGGATTTTGAATAGGAACAGATGTAACCTTGATAAAGGAATAAATTTGGAAGAATCGGTGATCCAATCAGATATGTTCGTGGGAGTTTACGCAAAAACCTGAGTGTGGTGAAGTAACGATAGATGTTTTGTTTGGCTTGCGTAACCAAAGAATTTACCCGATCCTGTTCAATACAGGAGAAAATCTGCAATGCTTGTGAGAATGCCCGAGTGTTAGCAATACGAGATTCGCTAAACCTTATGCAGGGTAATGATCTGGTGCGAGAATGGATTGATCACCATACCGACTTACCCGTATCATTCGCTCTTGCTATTTGGAATGGTAAATCTGAGAGACTTGCCCATAGTAAAGTGACGACGCTCGTTGAAGCCTTGCTTAAGCCTTAGAATGGTATGATGATAAACCCATGTACATGGTAGTCGTTGCCAACCGTAGGTTATACGGTGAGGTTCAACCTGCACCCGTTTTCTGCAGGAGAAGCCATAAATTGTAGACCACCATGAGTATTTCGATAGTTGTCTAGGATGGACACAGACCTACCAGCTAAGAAGATCCGGTCTCTGGATTTAACTTCAACTTTGAAGAACCGACCCAAGATTTTGAGGTAAACTCTATGCTTCCGATGTAAGAGCGTTAATGAAGGAGCTATTGTAAGATATGTGAAGAGACATATATTGTCGGCACTCGGAGGAAGTATCTGAGTTTATTGGAACCGTAACCTTGTTTTTAAGTGTGGTAGTACCCTGACCTTTCTCGACCAAAACATTTGCTAGAAGACCCCAACCCTAACCCTTTCTTGTTAGTTCTTCAATCTCGAGGACGAGATTCATTTTAAGTGTGGTAGATTTGTAACATCGCAAAATTCCTATTTTGAATGTTTTACAAATTATAGCTAAGCATCTATGCATGTTGTTTGAATTGGAGTGGCATTTGAAGTTTCAGAAGTTTTGGACTTGTTGGTATTTGAATTCAAATTTTGGCAAGTGGAAATCATTTCAAAAACTATGCCTGATAAATACTTGAGAAAAAGTATGAGAGGAGTAAACATGACACTCCAAAAATATCAGAGGAAAAACATTGCCAAAAGTTTTGAATTCAAATTTGAGTTTTATTTGAATTTTGAAAAAAAAATGAATTTTTATAAAGTTGGATTTTGCCCCTGGAAAAATGTTCAAATGATAGGGAATATTCCCCTGATCATTTTGATATATATATGTCCTATATAAAATAATTATATTTTAAATATTATCTCTGTTTTTATTTTATTTTTAAAAATAGAAAAAAGGAAAAAAAAAAATACCAGCGCCACCAGCCGACCGCCCAGCCAAAGACTGGCGACCCACCAACCAGGGGCCCACCAGCGCCACCGACCGAGCCCACCAGCGCCACCACCACGATCAACCCCCACAAAAAACCCTCCGGGTCGGCCGACCGACCCGTCCCCCGTTTCCCCCTTCCGCTGACAGGTGGACCCCCCACCTCCCTCTTCCCCTCGCCCACGCCACCAGCCCGCGCCGCCGCTCGCCGGAGATCCCGCGATCTCCGGGATTCACCCGATCCCCTCCCGATTCGCTCCCTCGCGCAAGTCTCCGCCCCGCCCTATAAATACCCTCCCCCTCACCCCATTCCCCCCTCGCCCCCTCGCCGGACCTCTCCCTCTCCCCGCAAAGCCTCGCCGGAGCCCGAGAGCGCCGCCGCCGCCATTGCCACCGTCCCGACCCACCCCGGCCACCCCGAGCTCGCCCGACCCCACCCCCGGACTCCCTCCCGCCTGCACCATGGGAGACCTCCGCCGACGCCCCGACCACCGAGTCGCGGAACCATCGCCGCTGAGCCGCCGTCGCCGTCGCCGTCGATGCGTCGCCGAGTTCCCCTCGCCGTCCGATTCGTTTTCTCGGATAGATTAGAACCCCAAGGGGTATGTTCTTTTAAATAAAACCGGTTCGGTCCGGTTAGTCCGGTTTATTTTATTTTAGTTAGGGTTTTTAATTGAGCCGGCCCGATTCGTTTAAACCCTAGGCCAGTTTGGTTAAGTTACGCCCAGGGCGTTAGTTAGGCCCATTAGGCCGTTTTTCTTTATTTTTCATTTTCTGTTTTAACAGAATAGTTTCAGATTTGAAAAATTCATATCTTTTAATTTACTTATTATTTTTAAGTGATTCTTTTTTTGTTGGTTTGCAAATTTCCTATAGTTTCTACAGAAAATATAATTAGTCATGTTAAAATTATTCAAAATTGATTTATTTTAGATTTAGACAGAATAGTAAATCTGCTATAAAATGAGTTAGGAATATTATTGTTTAATAATTCTTTTTGTCACAACTTTGTTTTGACATTGCCTAACCGTAGGAATTTATTTGGGCATTTTAGGATTAATAAAATAATTAGTTTTAATCAGAATCATGTTATTCTTAATTAATTAGCTAGCTACTGTTTTTCTATTGTTTTAATTAGCAAATAAATTTATTTTTCATATGTGATAAATTATTCTAGGTTAGTTTCTGTCACTTTAGAGCATGAACTTTTATTTATAATAAATAAAACTTTTATTTTATTTTTCCTACTAAATTTTGCTTTAGGCCTAATAGGAGTTTCATAATAGATTCTAAGGTGATTCTTTTTGCTCCTAGTTGCATAATGCATTCTTTTCTGTTAAGTTAACAAAAACCCATGCTTAGGTTATGTTAAGAAATTTTTTGTTATGTAAAACTATTTTTAGATGTTGTTTGAAGTAGGAAAACATTGAGTTGGATTTTCTTCGAGTTTTCCTTTGGGTTTTGATTCGTTTGTTTTGGTGTGTTATGTTACTATGCTGTTATGTAAGTGATCATATGTTTGTATGCTTATTATGGTTGTTGTTTGCCTCGGTAGAACTTCCGGAGTGCGAAGCTTGCTACCACGAGTCCCTAGTTTTCGAAGATCGTCAGCAAGGCAAGTTCACTTTGACCATGTTTTTCATACCTATGTGTTTTATCGCATCTAGTGTCATCTTCGCAACAATCCCTCCAGTAGTGATACTGAATTCTTGTAGTTGAGTAGTATGCATGAGGTAGGAACCCATCACCCTGTTACCAAGCCCGGGACGTCATTTATTTTAATGCTACGCTATAGTAGACGGGTTGGTATGAGTGCTCGAGTGGTGTGAGAATGGAGGATCTACGTCAATGACGACAACTCCATGATGGAATCTGCAAGGATCTGCATCTTCAAGGCCTCAAGACTTCAAGACTTGAGACAAGAATTCAATACACACTCTTGGGTGAAGGATGGTTGACGGGCACCTGGAGAAACCAAAGTGGTTGGCGGGATGCATGGAGAAGCGCCATGACATCTTGCGAAAGCTTCACCCAGACTCAAAGAGACGGAAGAATACTTCATGCCCGGAAGCTTACCTGTGCAACCGCAAGTCATTATGGGCTCTGGCTTGGTTGACCTTAGTGGTGACTCTGGCTGGGACGGTGCTAGCAGATGTAGAACTACGGTAGGACTGGATGAGCACCGGACAGTGGTGAGAGGAACTCTTCGGAAGACCATGTTTCGGTTATCTTGTTCTCAAACACCCTGAAGTGCGAGAACGTAAAAAGAGGGATCGAATCTTGCGGGTAAAGTGTACAAACCTCTGCAGAGGGTTATAACCTAATCGATTAGCCGTGTCCCCGGTTACGGACAATTTGAGCATCTGGACCTGGATCTATCTCGGAACTCTCAACACCGGATTGATAACTTAATTGTGGGCAACTTATGATGATTTTGGGCTATGAGACATCGGTTGGCGGAACCATGTCATGATAGAAAACTCCATAGTACAGACTCCAGTTATTCCTTTGATGTAGGGAAAATAAAACCAGCTTTTATGCAAAACAAAACTCGATACGAGCCACAAAGCCATATTGCATATAGTATAGTTTTATCATCTGTTCTTTTATTGTGATCTTGCGGTACATTCAATGTAATGACCTACACGGCTGCAACGTATAATGTTGCGTATACTTTCTTCCGACGAGTAAGAATACGGTGCAGGGTTACGGTCTACACTCAACCTGCCGATGGCGTTGATGGGACTCCACACCCGATTACTTGTTTCACTGAGACTATTGAGGTATATATCAGTTTTACGTTATTTATACATGTGATTGCACTTTGATATATACATTGATGTACTGTGTGTGCCAAATCTACCGATCCGTGGATGGCACGGATACCTGAGGCTTGACCGTCTGAGGTCGGGTCGCTACAGATATTGTATCAGAGCACATGTTGACTGTAGGACGTGACCCTAGAAATCGGAAAGCCCCTAGGACAGGATATCTCAAAAACTTTATTTTCTAAAAGACTCTTCGCCTGCAAAAGGCTCTGGTGGTGACGCCGCCTTGGGCTCCATGGTGACCTCCGTCTTGCCGTCCTGCTGGTCTTGGTCTCGTTGCACTGATATGGAAACCTTTGCTTGATGCCTTGGTACTCTGCACCTGCGCTTGCCTCCTTTGCACAAAGAGGAAACAAGGACGCTGCGCGCGCTGGCGCCCGCCTGGTCTCGATCGTCATGGCTCACGTCACGAGAACCTCGCGAGGTTTGCCTTGCCTTGATCTCTCCGCCCCTCGCGAGCCTGCCTGGCGAGGCCGCTCCTGAGGAGGTCTTGCATCGTCCGCCTCGCGAGGATTGGCCCTCACGAGGGTCTTGGATGCCTTGTTGATGAAGATGGGTCGTACGAGCCTGCTAGCAAAGCCACGCCGTGGGCCGCAGGCAGACAAGTTTGGGGACCCCCGTTCCCAGAACGCCGACACTTATGCTCCCATCTCTGATTAAGGCACTGCATGCCAAGGCAAGAGGACTAAGAATGAAATGCATTTGACCGTCGATATATGAGGCTGAGGTGACATACACTGACAGTAAAAATAGGGAATGGAGATATCCGGTGAACCTTGCAACCAATGAATGCAGTTGTAGGCAATGGCAGATCCGCAGGAAGCCGTGCATACATGCCCTACATCTGATGACTGTTATTGGAGGTGAAGATGGTGAAGTTGATCAGTATTGCTCTGAATATTTCTCTATTGCCAAATTTAGGGCTGCTTATGCTGAAAATGTGTCTGCACTCCTGAGAAAACATCAATGGAACATAGTAGACCCAGGGTTCAAACTCCATTCTCCTGTACTGACTAGACCACTAGGAAGACCAAGGAAAAACGGGATAAGAGCTGGTGAAGAGGGTCGTGTAAAAATAGCGTAAGTGCAAAAGATGTGGTATCTTAGGGCATATTCCTAGGCGTTGTACCAATCCAGTTGATGCATCATTTGGAGAAGAGGAACAATGGGCAGCAGCAAATGCAGAGGAGAATGCAGCAGCAATGGAGAATGCAGCAAGTTTAGAGGATAATGCAGCAGCAGAGGATAATGCAACAAGTTTAGAGAATGAAGCCACTGAAGTAGCAGCTTGGTATGTGTGCAATCTTTCCATTTTTTTTGCATTTGTTCTCTTTTTTATTGATGGCTAAGCTTATTTCTGTTTGACCCAGCTCTAGGATAATTAGAGGCACAAGACAGAAAAGACCTAGAGAGGAAGAAACTTCGGTTGAACCATCAACTGATGCGGAATTTCAAACCATGGCTTACGAAGGTTTTGAAGCTATAAGAGAGGAGGAAGTTATTTTGTCTGAAGTTCCCTTAAAGATTAGTGAGCCCACAGATGACCGTCAACTGGTCATCACTTGCTCGATCAGTCAAAGCTCAATAAAACCGCCACCACCAGAAGTGAAGATCAGAAGCAACAAGACAAAGCTTTCAAAAGCACAAAATATCCCAGCCAGGGAAACCAGAAGCAAGACGGTTAACCCATCCTGGAACACAAGGAGCAAGGCAAAGATTTGAATTTGAACTTGAATGCAAGTCATAAACTTTGAACTTTAAAGACATGTAATAAGGATTTTGTCGTCAATTTGAAGTACTGTGAAAACTTGTAAGGTGTAATAATTTTATATGTAAACATTGAATTTGAACTACTGAGGCAAACTTTGAATTTTAGGCAAACTTTGAATTTGAACCAACACTTCAGTCCATTCCTCTGTGGTGTGAGTTGCACAGTTTGATGAACTATGATCAATCCGATCTCTTTTGCGTCTACAAAACTTGTAGTCATGAGAAATGTGCTCCAAATGAGCTCCCAAGCTAGGGTCAACAGACCCAAGCTAGGGTAAAAACCACGTTTACCATATGAAAATGGAAAACTAAGTTCAGATCCTTATTATTCACTTTGAAATCAAGCTTTGGTGATTTTTTTGATTTTTTAAAAAAATTCAAAAACCGAAGGGAAACCCTACCTCCTCTCCTTGGTCTCTATGAAACGTTGTACATGATAGCTCATATATGTGAAGTTTTTTCATGAAAATGTCCATAGACAAAGTTTATGATTTTTGGTTTGTAACATGTCACACAAGACAACATTGTGCGTAGGTTTTTTTTTATTTTTTTAATTAATGGTGCTCATTTTACCTCGATCGTGCTAGCTAGGTTTTGTCTCTCTAAATGTACGTATACCAAGTTTAGTATTTTTCCTCGTTAGTGTGTCCTATAAAATGACGAACGGCGAAGGTTTCATATTTTTTGATTTTTTTAAAATTATTTATGCTCAGTCAAAGCCTTTAAAACCCCGTTGACCAGCTCAAAACCCCTCTAAACCCCGCAGGGTTTCGCCTAACCCTAGCTCCGAACATCAGCCGTCCGATCATACCCTAGCGCCAAGCGAGAGCCCTCAGATGTGTTCTTCTAGAAGTAATTCCAAGGGCGGGCTGCGACCAGGCTCCGCGCTGTTGTATCACATGGACAGCTCCGCATCGTTGGATCGTGGGGCGATCCGTGAGACTTGTTGGTTGTGCCTCCCCTTTCTTCGGGCACCCCTTTATTCTGGTGCTTATTCTGCAGCGACGGGAGGAGCCACTCCTCCTCCGCTACTTCTTCTCCGGCGACGAGAGGAGCCACTCCTCTGCTTCTTCTTCTTCGCCGACTTTGGGAGATATGTCGAGCTCCACTTCAACCTCCTGCCCCTCGTGGACCCAGTATGGTCCACTTCCCATGGAGCAATGTCCTGACTACCCATGTAGCGCGCCACTGATACAGTTGACTTTGAAGGAGGTCAAGAATGGCAACTATGGGCGCGAGTTCGTGAAATGCGAGAGCAAGCCAGAGGGGCAGGTTAGATCTCATGATTTTTCTCTGATTTCTTTTTCTATTTGCTTTTAATTCTTTTTCGATCTGGGATTTAGGGTTCATTTTTTCGATTTAGATCGTGAAGAAATGCACACATTTTGAATGGCTAGATGACTACGTTAAGTGGATTCAATTCAATGGGGCCCCAACCCGGGAGCTCAATTTGTCGTCAGCAACAACGAATTTGGTCTCTGAAAGTGCTGCTCTGAAGTTGGGGATGCAGATCTGAAGGGGGGAAATAAAGAAGATGAACAAGAACTTGAAGCAGATGATTCAATTGAACAAGCAGGCGAATATGATAGCTTTAGGATTCTATCCCTTTTATTTTTGTGTAGTTGCTCTAGGATTTGCTTACTTGCTGGTCATCACTCGTTAGAGATGTTATTAGTGTGGTGTCATGTTCTCTAGGATTTGGTTAATTTGTGGATCATGTGCTCTACGATTTGCTTAAATTTGTGGATCATGTGCTCTATGCTCTGTGTTGCTTAATTTGTGGATCATGTCAGTTTCGGGTACCCGTCAGTTTCATCACACAACACCGACCGCAGAAGAAAAAAATGTAGTTCTAGGGCCCAAATTGAAACTAAGCTCTGGTTGGGCCGTCTCATCGCGTTGAGTGTCGAAGGCCCACGCGCTGGCTCTGTTTTCCTGTTTTTAACCTTGGTTATTAGCATGGTAATCCATGGTTTGCCATGCCGAAGAAAAATAGTGCATGTCAAATCGATTTATTGTTGGACTTGCACATGTCAAATTTATTTGTACATATCATGGCAATTTCCTTCTGTATATAACCTACGGCACAACACTTTCATTTTTGGGTTCATTTTCTGACACGCGGGTACTATAAACAAGTTTTTGTTGCAAAAAATATATTGTATACATGATTTTTTGTTTTTGTTTTTTTATTAAGAAGTAGCTCGGCTACGACACCATATCCATCGACCGATATCTCACGTAGCAAGCATACATACATAACATAAAAAGTAGCAACTATAGCATACTTCTTACATAAAACATAGGGAATGTACCCTAAACAGTAGCATAGTCCATAATTATTCAAATTTTAGCTTTTTTTGTTCATACAATATACGGAATAGGGCCACCAACAATTCAAAAAATTAGCTTTTCTTCTTCTTCTTTTCAACATCAACATGGCTCATTTTTCTACCTTTAGTTTCCTTTTTGACACTTCAACTACTCCATTATCCGCGTGCAAAAACTTGACCCTACTCTAAATGGGCGAAAACTTGACCCTACTCTAAATGGGTGACAACTTGCTGGTTTTCATTGAGGAATACTCAATCATTGATTGATTTAGCAGAAGGGCTCGTGTACGGCACCATATCCATCTAGCGATTTATCTCACGTCAAATAAGATAGAAATAGCAAGCGAAAACACTGATAACCAACGACATATCAAATAAGGGTAGCGTTTCTCAAAAAAATCAACTAAGGGTAGCAAGCATAACAAAGTTCTTAGGGAGGGGATAACACGACAGATTTAAAAGTTCACGGTAAAATCAATGACATAATTAAGATAGAAATATATAAAAGATAGAAAGCCCTAACACCCTAGGGCAAGACAAGCTCACGATCGAGACCGGGAATTCACCACCATCTTCACTGCGCCTTCTCTTCACTGCTCCCTCTCCATGCCGTCCTGGCCAATGTAGTAGGGGAGGTTGTGCATACCATCGCAGGTGGGGAAGATGCAGTCAAAGTTTGTGAAGATGTTGTGGGTTGTGAATGCAATGAATTCGCATCCACACCAAAACACCTTGTCGAGGAGGTGGTACGCATCAAATCTGTTGGTGAAGGTGACGGTGAGCCTTATCGGCGGAGTCCAGGAGTTTGGACGCACATCATCCAGTCAGAACATCACCGGCGAGCCCGCCGGGAGGTGGGCGAAGCCTGCATGGAGGAACCACTCGGCAAACCCCCTTGCACCCCTCCAGCGTGAGAACGCCCACACGCGGAGCATCCTCTCCATGACGACGTCGGCCGGATCCCGTCTCTTTGGCACGGTCGGTGGGAGCTCGAAGGTGGAGCCGTTGTACTGCATCCTCGCCTCGCTTTGAGAGTGCTCTGGGTTTTGGTGAAGAAGAGAAGGGGGCGGCGCAAATGGATGTGTGGAGAATAGGTGGAGGGGTGGTGGTTTAAATAGGGAAAGGGGAAGGAAAAGGGAGTGGCACCAGCCGCGCTTTGGATTTGCTACGTTCAAACGAGTCGCGTCGATCGATATGCCACTTTAATTGCCAACAGGTTTTAATTGCCACGTTGAACAGATGCAAGTGGATCGAAAAGTGTGAAACAATGCTCTACATCGAGGAGACACGCGTGGGAGATGATACGAACCAGCGGCAGCAACCGTCCCTGCGTCCGTGGCGGCTCGCGTGAAAATGAGGTCGGTCAGCGTCCGTGGCGGCTCGCGTGAAAAAGAGGCCGGTCAGCGCATCGTGGCGGCGGGCGGCGGCGCATGCAGGTAGGCTAGCTACGTGCATGCATGCAGGCTAGCTGGACATGTCGTGCATGCATAACGGGCTTATGTCGTTGCGGCACGCGCACGGCCCAAGTCTAACCACGGCCCAATGGGCTAACCGCGGCACCGTCCGCCGCGACCCCACTCATCAGGTCCAACGGGCGACACTGTCAGCGCGGCCCCACTCGTCGGAGTTAACGGTCAAAGCACTGACCCGACGGCATCCACCGTTTGTGACCAGTTCTGAGGGTTTCGGGCAAGGGAGTGGGGAAAAGTGAGCAAAAGTTAAGAGTGTGGGGATGAATGAGTATGGCTAAGGAACCAGGGCACAGATGTAAAAAACCCTTTTAAATTAGGGGAAGAAGTGTTTTCAGCTCGTTCCTCGATGACCGCCACTAGGTGAGTGATCAGCGGGAGATTGATTTCCCTCTGGTCAGGTTTAAGCCCGATCTGATCATAGTCCGTTGAGAACCCCAGGGCGGCGATGCGATCTAGAGGCTTGTTTAAGGATGAAATGTCCGTCGGATCCATCTTTTCGGAGTGTTCGAGACTGATGCGGAGGTGGTGTTTGGCGATCGCAGGGGACGTCGTCGGCTTGATGGCCATGTGAGCACCCACGGTGAATCTGCCGAGCTGGAGGACCTGTCCTGAAGTTAGGCTCCTTCCAGAAGTGATATCGTTGTTGATGACAAGGCGAGCCATAGATTGCTTTTCGTGACTACTCAGCGGAGCTCTCAATGAAAGCACCAATGTCGGTGTCGAAACCGGCAGATCTCGGGTAGGGGGCCCAGGCTATGAGTCTAAGGATCAATGGTAACAAGGGACAATGGGGACACGACGTTTGCCCAGGTTCGGGCCCTCTTAAAGGAGGTAAAACCCTACGTCATGCTTGATTATATTTGATGAGTATAGGGGTTACAAGAGTTGATCTACCTCGAGACTGTAATGGCTAAACCCTAGCTGTCTAGCCTATGATTATTCTGATGGCCTCTACAGACTAAACCCTCTGGTTTATATACACACCAGAGGGGTCTAGGGTTGTACAGAGTCAGTTTGCAGAAGAAGAAATAGTACATCCGGACACCAAACTTGTCGTCCATGCATACAGGAGTCCTACCCGGGCACGGGGGATAGTTTTCTGCTTTATCTTCACGGCCCATCAGTCCGACCCATATTGAATAGGCCGGACACCTGAGGACCCCCAAATCTAGGACTCCCTCGATGTGCCCACTCGTTTGGATTACAAAGACTTTAATTATGATAGTTGCTCTTTGATTGATTGTATTTCTTTGCTGCAATCCATGATAAATTCACCCCATGCTTATGAACAAAATAAAGCTTTTACTAAACATATTGTTGATGCTATGATGAAAGCTTTGGAAAAAAGTTGGAATTAGAAGTTTCAATTCCTAGAAAATTACATGATGAGTGGGAACCTACTATCAAAGTCAAGATTAAAAATTATGAGTGTTTTGCTTTATGTGACTTGGGTGCTAGTGTTTCCACAATTCCAAAATCTTTATGTGATGTGCTTGGTCTTATCGATATTGAAGAATGTTCTTTGAATTTGCACTTGGTGGATTCTACTATTAAAAAGCCTATGGGAAGAATTAATAATGTTCTTATTCTTGCAAATATGAATTATGGCCAATAGATTTTATTGTTCTTTATATTGATTACAATCCTTCTTGTCCAATTATTCTTGGTAGACCATTTTTACGTACTATTGGTGCCGTGATTGATATGAAAGAAGGCAATATTAAATTTCAGTTTCCACTAAGGAAGGGTATGGAGCACTTCCCTATAATAAGAATTAGGCCACCATATGAATCAATCATGAGGGCATCATATGGATCTAGAAACAAAGATGACAATACTTATATCATTTGCTTTATGCCTAGCTAGGGGCATAAAATGAAAGCGCTTGTTGAGAGACAACCCAATGAATAAAATTTATTTTTGTCTTTTGCTTTCTGTTCTTGAGTGTTTGAACAATTATGCTACTTTTATGATTGTGTTATTTGTGTTTTAATTAGTGTTTGTGCCAAGCAAAGCCTTTAGGATCATGTTGGGTGATAGTTGATTTGATCTTGCTGAAAAACTGAAACTTTTGCACTCACGAAAATAATTCTCATTTTTAACAGAAGCGTGATAAAATACCAATTCGTTTTGTAGAAGATTAATATACAAATTTCTCATGTGGTCCTAATTTTTCAGAATTTTTAGAGTTACATAAGTATTCGAAATATCCAGATTGCTACAGATATTCTATTTTTGACAGATTCTGTTTTCTTTACGTTGTGTGCTTGTTTTGATGATTCTATGGTTTTCTTTGAAGAGGTTTTGCCATAGAAAAGTTGGAATACAGTAGATATAATGCAAGAATAAAATATGAATGGGTTTGAAACAGTACTTATAGTAGTGATTTGCTTTCTTATACTAACGGATCTCACGAAGGTTTTGTTGAGTTTTGTGTGATTGAAGTTTTCAGGTTTTGGGTGATGTTACGATGGATGAAGGAATAAGGAGTAAGAAGAGCCTAATATTGGGGATGCCCATGGCATCCCAAGCTATTATACAAAGAGAAACAAGCAACTAATCTTGGGGATGCCCGAGTGGCATCATCCCTTCTTTCTTCTAAGGACCATCGGTATTTTACTCGGAACTATATTTTTATTCGTCGCATACTATGAGTTTTTCTTGGAGCGTCTTGTATGATATGAGTCTTTGCTTGTTTTGTTTTCTATTTTAAGTCATGAATCCTTGCTGGACACACCTATTTGAGAGAGCCAAAATTATGCTATGACTTGTTAGAATTGCTCTATATGCTTCACTTAAATCTTTATGAGCTATGGAATTGCTCTAGTGCTTCACTTATATCTTTTTGAGCATGGTGTGCTTTACTATTTTTGAAGAAATGCTCTCTTGCTTCACTTAGATTTATTTTAGAGTTAGCAAAATTTTAAGAAATTATCTCTTGCTTCACTTAAATTAATTTGAGAGAAAGAAATATTATGCTCATGATCTTCCCTTATATTTGTTTGAGCAGTACCAAAGTGATAGATATCCAAGAAGGATATAATAAAAAATTTCATGAAGATCATTGGAGCAAATAAACTTGATTCCTTGTAATAGTTTTGAGACATGATGATGTGATATGTGAGTCATGTTGATGAGTAATTATGCTTTAGTAAGAATATTGGTGTTAAGGTTTGTGATTCCCTATGCAAGCATGAAAGTCAATAGTTATGCAATGAAATTACATCCTACTTGTGGTACATTATTCAGTGTTAATTATGCTTAATGCTCGCTTATGAGATTTTTTGTTTCTTGGTTGATCGCTTCTCAATCCTTTGCTAGCCTTCATTTTGCACTAAGTATGATCACTACTTGTGCATCAAAATCCTTTAAACCAGTTTTGCCACATGAGTCCACTATACCTACTCTTATGCGGTATTCTTTTGCCATTCTAAGCAAATTTTTATGTGCCATCTCTAATTATCAAAATAAACTTCTCTTTTGTGTGCTCGTACCGCTCATGAAACAGTAGGGGATGGTTAATATATTTCCATGCTAGATATGTTATTCTCAAGATGAGTGTTTATTCACTTGTCATTGCGCGAGAGTAAGGCAAAGGTATTAGGGATGCCCAGTCCCGAAATGAAAAATGAATTCACTTTATGTTGTCAAATAATAAATTACTTGGAAAGTGTTGGTATGGAAGGCACCCGTGGATACGGCTAGCCATGGAAAGTGAAAGTATGGTTGAAAAAGGAATAAACGTTAATTTCTGTTTGGGAACCGACTATGATATATCTAGCATGGAAAGTTTTGGGAACTACTCGATCGTTCTCGTTGACAGGAAAAGCATGCCTCCCAAAATGTTTTATCTCTATCTTTTTCGCTTTGAGCTATGGCACCTCTACAAATCCCTACTTCCCTCTGCGAAGGGCCTTTCATTTACTTTATGCAATTTTTATTTTTTATTTGAGTCTCCATCTTCTCTTATAAAGCACCAAATGAGGGGCACTATGATCGTACTTGAGCATTGGGTGTAGCTAATATATTAGTGTGTTTCATGAATGGATTAATGATTGAGCATTATGGGCTAATGATAACTTATTTTAGCGTTGATATTTTGAAAGACATGGTTGCTTGTTGATATGCTCGAGTATTGAAATTCTCATGTCAAAATAAGACTATTGCTTTGAACCATATATAAGTCCAAATGTCCATGCTACAAAGAAAACAATATCTGATGAGCATGTTAGGCAGCATTCCCATCAAAATTTTTGTTTTTATCATTTACCTACTCGAGGACAAGCAGGAATTAAGCTTGGGGATGCTGATATGTCTCCAACGTATCTATAATTTTTTATTGTTCCATGTTGTTATATTATCATTCTTGGATGTTTTACAATCATTTTATAATCATGTTATATCATTTTTTTGGTACTAACCTATTGACATAGTGCCCAGTGCCAGTTGTTGTTTTCTGCATTTTTTTTACATCGAAGGAAATCAATACCAAACGGACTCCAAATGCAGCGAAACTTTTTGTGTATTTTTTTGGACCAGAAGACATCCAATGGGCCAAAGAAGTACAGAAGAGAGAGTCCAAGGTGAGCACAAGACACCAAGGTGCGCCTAGAGGCCCAGGTGCGCCCAGGTGGGTTGTGCCCACCTCGGTGGCCTCCAGCACCGCCTCTTTGCTCTATAAATATCCCAATATTCCAGAAACCCTAGGGGAGTCGCCGAAAATCAATTCCAGCCCCCGCAAGTTCCAGAACCGCCAGATCCAATGTAGAAACCATGACGGAGGGGTTCATCATGTCCATTGGTGCCTCTCCGATGATGCGTGAGTAGTTCATTGTAGACCTACAGGTCCGTAGTTAGTAGCTAGATGGCTTCCTCTCTCTCTCTTTTGATTCTCAATACAATGGTCTCTTGGAGATCCATATGATGTAACTCTTTTTGCGGTGTGTTTGTGGGATCCGATGAACTTTGAGTTTATGATCTGATCTATCTTTTTATCCATGAAAGTTATTAGAGTCTTCTTTGATCTCTTATATGCATGATTGCTTATAGCCTCGTATTTTTTCTCCGATATTTGGGTTTTGTTTGGCCAACATCTATTATCTTGGAATGGGAAGAGGTGCTTTGTTATGGGTTCGATCTTACGGTGCTTGATCCCAGTGACAGAAGGGGGACCGACACATATGTATCATTGCTATTACGGATAACAAGATAGGGTCTATTTCTACATAAATAGATATTTTCTACATCATGTCATCATTCTTATTGCATTACTCCGTTTCTCCATGGACTTAATACACTAGATGCATGCTGGATAGGGGTCAATGTGTGGAGTAATAGTAGTACATGCAGTCGGGAGTCGGTCTACTAATCTTGGACGTGATGCCTATATAATGATCATTGCCTGGATATCGTCATGATTATTTGAAGTTTTATCAATTGCCCAACAGTAATTCGTTTACCCACCGTTTGCTATTTTTCTCGAGAGAAGCCACTGGTGAAATCTATGGCCCCCTGGTCTCTTCTCTATTATATTTGCCTTTGCAATCTACTTTTATTTGCTTTTATTTTCAGATCTATTAAACCAAAAATTCAAAAATACCTTGCTGCACTTTACTTTATTCGAGATCTATTTATCCCATCTATCATATTTTTATCCCATCTACTTCCCAATTTCTGCGGCGTTACCCGAAAGGGATTGACATCCCCTTCAATACATCGGGTTGCGAGTATTTGTTATTTGTGTGCAGGTGCCGTTCACGTAGTGTAGCGTGGTTCTCCTACTGGTTCGATAACCTTGGTCTCATCACTGAGGGAAATACCTACCGTTGTTGTGTTGCATCATCCCTTCCTCTTTTGGGAAATACAGACGTAGTTCAAGTAAATATCACCGCCCGGGCAGGCCTGTCGGGCCCTACGCGAAGTACCCCGCCAATACCCCACCGCACCACCTCACAGCGACGCAAGCCATCGATCAGTGCGGTGTCAAGCCCCCAAGTGACTAAGTGGCTGTTTTTTGCCACATGGCAGCCACTTCATGTGGAAATCACCTCCAAATGACACCCGTCCAGAGACATATCATGCAGGCAGGAGAGAAGGTGGCCGAACAGCCCGGCAAGGCTTGCCGGGCAGGCCATGATAAGTACTAAGCGGCGCATTTAATGCGCTCTGCCCTTTTTGCAGAGTTAGGTATGATAGCACTGTTTGCTATCTAATCAGTGCACAATGACTGATTTGCTATTATGGTGACCCCTTAATCTATAAAAGGAGGCCCGTGGCAACCATTGAAAGGATTCAGACCCTTGTACACTCATACGCGCATAGCCGTTCTCGCCCCGAGGCAACCCTACCGGGCTAGAGCGCTGCCCTTCCACCACAATCAACCATCAATCCACCAAAGCAGGAGTAGGGTTTTACGCCTCGCGGTGGCCCGAACTTGGGTAAAATTGCCCGTGTGATCTCTGTCGTGCTGCGCGACGTTCTTCGCTCTTTGTGCAATGTGCTCATCCCCCTTGCTGAACCACAAGGGGCTCATGTCCCCATAGGTGGCCGTGGTTTGCCACGGCAACCACCAATATACATACTTTCAGATCCTTAACTCGGTCATCCCGCCCAAATTAAGGCTTGGGGGCTACTGGTGTAACATCCCAAATTTCCTATTTGGAATGTTTTACAATTATAGCTAAGCATCTATGCATTCTGTTTGAATTTGATTGGCATTTGAAGTTTCAGAAGTTTTGAAGTTGTTGGAATTTGAATTCAAATTTTGGCAGTGGAAATTATTTCAAAACTATGCCTGATAAATACTTGAGAAAAAGTATGAGAGGAGTAAACATGACACTCCAAAAATATCAGAGAAAAACATTGCCAAAAGTTTAAATTCAAATTTGAGTTTTATTTGGAATTTTAGAAAAATATTTTTATAAAGTTTGGATTTTGCCCTCGAAAATGTTCAAATTATAGGAATATTCCCCTGATCATTTTGATATATATATGTCCTATATAAAATATTTATATTTAAGTATTTTTTTCCTCTCTCAAATTATTCAAAAAAAAATGGAAAGGAAAAGCCTGGCGCCACCAGCTAACTGCCCAGCCAGCCCGAGGCCCACCACAGAGCCAGGCGGCCCAGCCACCAACGGCCGAGGCCCACCAACATGAGCCCACGCCGGCGCCCTCGCCAAACCCTCTCGCACGGTCGCCTGACGTGCTCCTCCCGCCCTCTCTCACCGACGGGTGGCCCCCACCCGTCGTCTTCCCTCGCCCACGCCAACCGCCACACATGCCGCACGGATCCCGAGATCCGGATCCGCCATGATTCCTCGCCTGCCGCCTTCGCCCAAATCGAGGCCCCTATTTATACCCTCCCCTCGCCCCACCCGACGCTCTCCCTCGCCAAGAAACCCCGCCGAGCCCGAGCGCCCCGCCATTAGCTCCGTCCCGACCACCCCTGCCACCTCGACCTCGCCCAACTCCACCAACTGACCTCGCCCGTCTCAAGACTGGACCTCTCCGCCGACGCCCCAACCACCGGAGTCGCCGGAGCCGTCGCCGCCCGAGCCGCCGTCGCCGTCGCCGCCTCGCTAAGTCGCCGAAGCCCTCCCCGCCGTTAGATCTAGATCGTAGGGTTAGGATTAGATCCCCCGAAGGGGTATGGTTTTATTAGGTTTAGTTTTAGTGAACCGGTTTAGTTCCGGTTTAGATCGGTTAGTTAGGATTTTTATTAAACCGGCCGACTCGGTTTAAACCCTAGGGCCCGATTTAGTTATATTACGCCGAAGCGTTATATAGGCCCATTAGCCCGTTTTTCTTTATTTTTCGTTTTCTGTTTTAGCAGAATAGTTTCAGATTTGAAAAATTCATATCTTTTAATCTACTTAATATTTTTAAGTGATTCTTTTTTGGTGGTTTGCAAATTTCTTATAGTTTCTGTAGAAAATATAATTTGCCATGTTAAAATTATTTAAAATTGCTTTATTTTAGATTTAGACAGAATAGTAATTCTGCTATAAAATGAGTTAGGAATATTATTTTTAATGATTCTTTTGTCACAACTTTGTTTTGACATTGCCTAACCGTAGGAATTTATTTGGGCATTTTAGGATTAATAAAAAATAGTTTTATCAGAATCATGTTATTCCTATTTATTTAACTAGCTATTGTTTTCCTATTGTTTTAATTAGAAAATAAATTTATTTTTCCTATGTGATAGATTATTCTAGGTTAGTTTCTGTAACTTTAGAGCATGAACTTTTATTTATAATAAATAAAACTTTTATTTAATTTTTCCTACTAGAATTTGCTTTAGGCCTAATAGGAGTTTTATAATAGATTTTAAGGTGATTCTTTTTGCTCCTAGTTGCTTGATGGATTCTTTTCTGTTAGGTAGCATAAACCCATGCTTAGGTTCTGTTAAGAAATTTTTTTTATGTAAAACTATTTTTAGTTGTTGCTTGAAGTAGGAAAACTTTGAGTTGGATTTTTTCGAGTTTTTCTTTGGGTTTTGATTCGTTTGTTTTGTGTGTTATGTTAGCATGTTATTATGTTAAGTGATCATATGCTATGTGCTTATTATGATTGTTGTTTGTCTCGGTAGAATTTCCGGAGTGCGAAGCTTGCTACCACGAGTCCCTAGCTTACGAAGATCATCAGCAAGGCAAGTCATTGATCATGTTTCTTTACAATACCTATGATTTTTATTGCATTAGAGTTATACCTCCCCACCATGCATGCAGTAGGTGAAATTTTGAAGTTATGTTCTTGAGTAGTATCATGAGGTAGGATGAACCAATTCCCCTTGTTACCATGACCCGGACGAAGTAGTTTAATTTTGCTATGCTCGAGACGGGTTGGTTGAGTGAATTCATAAGGGAGATGTGAGAGTCAAAGATGATGACAACCCCATGAACTTCAAGCTCAAGATGGACTTGAATTCACTCTTGGGTGGAGGATGGTTGACGGGCACCTGGAGAACCCAGTGGTTGGCCGGGATGCATGGAGAAGCGCCATGACATCTTATGGAAAGCTTCACCCAGCCACGAAGAGACGGATGTATACCCCATTGACCGAAGCTTACTCAGCAGCCGCAAGCCAAGATGGGATCCGGCTTGGTCAACCCTAGTTGTGACTCTGGCGGACGGTGCTACGAGATGTAGAAGAACGGTAGGATTGGATGGGTACCGCGGGGCCGAGGAACTCTTCTAAGACCCTGTTTCGTTCGTCCGCCTTCAAACACCATGAAGTGCGAAGACTTAAAAGGAGGGAACGATTCTTGCGGGTAAAGTCGCAAACCTCTGCAGAGAAAAGATCTAATCGATTAGCCGTGTCCCGATTACGGACAATTTGAGTCTCCGAACTTGGAAATATTCGAAATCTCAACACTAAAACTAATAAATTAATTGAGGGGGTTATGACTTAATAATTTGGGAATGAGACATTGGTTGGTGGAACCATCTCAATAACTACCAACAATTTTGTAGTATTTGCAAGCAAGTCCACTGTAGTAGGGAAAAATTGGCTTTTCGCAAAAAAATGATGAAACTTAGAGCCCCACAGCCAAATTGCATATAGTGTTAGAAATTTTTATTATTGTTTCTCTCTTCATGACTTGCCAGCATATTCAAAATGCTGACCTACACGGCTGCAACGTCTTATGTTGCAGAGGAGTATTCCGATCAGGATTGAGGCTACGATCCGCGCTTGGCGATTGCCCTTTGGAGTCGGATGGACTCGCTATTCTTCTACGCTTCGCAGCTTTACTTAGTTTATTTCTCATGAGTTGGCCTTCGCGAATTTATTCTATTGTAATAAAGACTCGATATGAGAATCGTAATAAATTCAGGTGTGATTGAACTTTGATTATTTCATCAATGTATTGTGAGTGCCAAGATGAGCTTGGGATGGTATGCAGACACGTAGACTTGACCGATTTTGGGTCGGGTCGCTCAGAGATGGTATCGAGCACACACCGACCGTGGGGCGAACCCCTAGGATCGGAAAGCCATAGGAAGAGACTATTTATTTTATATCCTTATCATTCCGTAATTCTCCCTGCTCATTTCTCGACTTCTCTCCGATTTTCAACATTCTAGATGGTCACGAGTTCACCCCAGCTTTGCTACCGGAGTTTTGCCACCAGATGAGACGATGCCTTTCGGCAGGAAGCTGGTCCAGATCGTGAAGAAGCTGAAGATTGCTCTGCCCTCGATCACCGGGAAGCCTACCAATGCGCTTCCGATGGATACCCGCTACAGGATTGAGGTGCACATTCTAGGGAGGACCTTCGAAGGACATACAGAGCCTATTGACTTTGAGTTTACCGATTTCAACTGGATCCTCGGAAGAGACATGGCGATATATCGTGCACTTGGACATCTCCGAGAAGAGTACAGGGCCGAGCTCGATCCATCAGACCTCGCCATGGTTTCTCGCAGAGCAAGGAATGGAGATATCATCCGTACCGTAGAGGACGACTCCATTCTCTCGTATGTCCAAGACTTGGAGTGTCTCCTCAGGAAACGGGAGATCCGACTCGCCGAACTCAAGGTACACAGAGGCTGTTGTTCCGTGAACTGGAACTGGAAGAGAAGGCACACGCAGACTTCCTTGACCATGAGGAAGAAATCGCGGACTTCATGGAGAGAGTCGACGATCTGAAGATGAAGGTTGCCGCATTAGAGGAGAAGATGGACTTGGGAGAGGACCTTTTTCCGAGTGGAGATGACGGACCTCTCGTGAGCAATGATCAGGATTATGAAGGGAGCTCCACTGGAGAAAGCCGCAAGAGGAGGCGCCGCATCAGAGGACGCCACACCGGAGGACACCGCACCAGAGGACGCAAGGATAATTGATGAATACATTTAGTCGACCACCATGTTATTTTATTTTCGTCGATCAGTTAGACCGTTATTTTCGATTAGTCGTGAGATATTTTGTAATCGAGTTTGAACCATGTTTGAGTGGATTGAATAAATGATTGGTGTGATTATGATTGTGCATTCATATGGGTAGTGATATTTTCTCATTAGACCATTGTTCTATTCTAATTTTCTCATCCACTCCAAAACACCAGATGCCTCCGAGACGTGACCCCGGTCTCAACTTCCCGCCTGAGCTCACCCAGCTGATCCAGCAGCAGAATGCCCTCATGCAGATGCTCATCCAGAACCAGAAGAACAACAACAACAATCCACCGCCACCACCCCCTGTTGACAACTTGACCCGATTCCTAAGGCTGAATCCGCCGGTGTTCTCTAGCAGCACCGAGCCGATTGTGGCGATGATTGGCTCCGCAAGGTCGGAAGGAGTTAGTCACTTTTGGATGCACCGATGCAGAGAAGGTGCGCTTTGCCGCACATCAACTTGATGGACCTGCAGCTTCTTGGTGGGAGAACTACACCGCCACTAATCCCATCGGCACCATCACGTGGAATCAGTTCCAGAAGCTTTCCGCACCGCCATGTTTCAGCCGGAGCCATGAGTCGAAGAAGCGTGAGTTCCGCAACTTACGCCAGGGAACCGTCTTGTGGGGCGATGCGTGGATGAGTTCAGCAAGTTAGCTTGCTATGCCCCGGATGACGTGGCCACGGATGCCGCAAAACAGGAGAAGTTTCTCGAGGGACTCAATGACGAGCTGGTATGCAGCTTATGGTGGCTACCTTCACCAACTACCGGGAGCTGGTAGACAAGGCCACCATACTTGAAGGCAAGCAGCAGCAGATTGATAGCATAAGCGGAAGTACAGCCGGGGAAGTACAACTCGAGCTCAGCAGAAGCCCGTTATGCCCCATACTCGGGAGGGCATACCCATCACAACCATGGAGGACATAACCATGGAGGAAATGGGAACAACCGCAACCAGGACAACAAGTCAGGCAATGGAAATGGCAATGGAAACGGCAATGTCAACCAGCATCGTCCTGCCCCGGCTCCGAAGGATCTGAGTCACATCACCTGTTTCAAGTGCCAGAAAACAGGGCACTATGCCACCGACTGCCCGGAGGCCAAGCAGAGGAATGGAAACGGCAATGGAAGTTCAGCGAAGAAGCCCAACCCTTTTCCTCGTGCTCAGGTGAACCACATTGACGTGGAGGACGTCTATGATCAGCCAGACACTGTGGTTGGTAAGTTTTTATTGAATTCACGTTCAGATTGGTACTCTTTGATTACGGTGCAACGATTCATTCATATCAAGGGTAGTTGTGGAAAAGTACGGGTTGCCCACTAAAACCCTTAGAAGCCCCCTTCGCGTCGGCCCGCAGAGGAGAAATGATGGCAGGCTTAGGCTGTCATGCAACCCTCAACATCGGGAACCATAAATTTCCCGCAGACCTCATAGTATTGGAAACCCGCACTTGGATGTAATCCTAGGCATGGATTGGTTGACGAAGTTTGAAGGAAACATAGATCGTGCTCAAGAAGTCGATTCTGCTCACCACCCCGGAGCGTAAGAGGATCAAGTATGTATCCGAGCATAGCCGATGAAGAATCAGTGAATTCCCTCACGGGAGTTGTTCAGAGGAAGTGCCATGGTGCAAGATTTTCCGATGTGTTTCCGGAGGAATTACCAGAATGCCACCGACGAGACATTGAATTTCTGATTGAGTTATTGCGGCACAGCCCCGATATCCAAGAGACCCTATCGGATGCCACCAAACGATTTGAAAGAGATCAAGAACCAAATTAATGAGTTATTGGAGAAGGGATATATTCGCCAAGCTCATCACCTTGGGGAGCCCCAGCTTTTGGTAGAGAAGAAGGATGGAACCACGATAATGGTTGTGGATTATCGTTCGTTGAACGACGTGACCATCAAGAACAAGTACCCTCATCGATGATTAATGACCTATTTGATCAGCTAGTTGGAGCCAAGGTATTCTCCAAGATCGATCTTGATCGGGGTATCATCAGTTGAAGATCCGTGAAAAGGATATACCCAAAACAGCATTTACCACCAGGTATGGTTTATATGAGTATACTGTCATGTCATTCAGATTGACTAATGCCCCTGCATACTTCATGAATTTGATGAACAAGGTATTTATGGAATATCTGGACAAGTTTGTCGTGGTGTTCATCGATGATATACTGATTTTCTCCAAGAGCGAGGAAGAGCATAAGAACATTTATGTCTAGTTCTGGAGAAACTTCGAGAACATCAGTTGTATGCCAAGTTCAGTAAATGTGAATTTTGGCTGAAGGAAGTCGGATTCCTCGGACATGTTATCTCGGAGAGAAGAATAGCAGTTGACCCGCCAAGGTTGAATCAGTCACCGATTGGCGATCACCCACCTCGACCAAGGAGATCCGCAGTTTTCTCGACTCGCAGGATATTATCGGAGGTTCATTGAGAATTTCTCGAAGATTGCCAAGCCCATGACTGAGCTGTTGAAGAAGGATGTCAAGTACATTTGGACCGAGGATTGTGAAGCCGCCTCGTGAATTGAAGAAACGTTTGGTCACAGCCCCAAGATTGATTTTGCGGACATACACAAGGATTACCAGTATATTGTGACGCTTCTCGTCGTGGACTCGGAGGAGTACTCATGCAGAAGGAAAGGTTGTAGCTTATACCTCCGCACAGCTCGACCTCACGAGATGAATTATGCCACACATGATTTGGAGTTAGCAGCCGTAGTGCATGCACTCAAGACTGGAGACATTTCCTCATCGGAAACCGCTGTGATGTTTACACAGATCATAAGAGCTTGTAGTATATTTTCACGCAAAAGAGTTGAACCTCGAGCAGAGGAGATGGCTAGAGTTAATCAAGGACTATGACATGAGATTGCATTACCACCGGGTAAGGCTAATGTTGTAGCAGATGCCTTGAGCCGTAAGAGTTATGTGAATACTCTTATAGCGGAGGATTACCCCAGAGTTAGTCGATGACCTCAGAGATCTCCGACTGGAGATAGTTCCGAGAGGATATGTTGCAACTCTGGAAGTTCAGTCCACTTTGGCCGAAAGAATTCGTGAAGCCTAGAAGTCGGACAAGGAAATTGATGAGATAAAGAAAAATATGAATGAAGGAAAAGCCAAAGGATTTCGTAAGGATGAATACGGAGCTATATGGTTCGAGGATCGTATTTATGTACCCAATGATCCCGAACTCAGGAAGCTAATTCTTCAGGAGGCTCATGATTCACCGTACTCGATTCACCCCGGTAACACCAAGATGTACCTGGATTTGAAGGAAAGTTTCTGGTGGACAGGTATGAAGAAGGATATTGCCGAGTACGTAGCAGTATGCGATGTTTGCCAACGAGTAAAGGCAGAACATCAGAAACCAGCAGGGTTACTTCAACCTTTGTTGATTCCCGATTGGAAATGGGAAAAACTTGGAATGGACTTTATCACAGGATTACCCAGGACCCGATCAGGTTATGACTCCATCTGGGTAGTGGTTGATCGATTAACCAAGGTAGCTCACTTCATTCCCGTGAAGACTACCTATACCAGTGCTAAGTTAGCCAAGATATACATGACCAGGATCGTATGTCTGCATGGAGTTCCGAGGAGTATCGTGTCAGATAGAGGAACACAATTTACCTCAAAGTTTTGGAATCAGTTGCATGAAACCTTGGGTACGAGGCTGGAGTTCAGTACAGCTTTTCATCCGCAGACAGATGGACAGACCGAGAGAGTCAACCAGATTCTGGAGGACATGTTGAGAGCTTGTGTGCTAGACTATGGGTCTAGCTGGGATGATAATTTGCCGTCGCAGAGTTCTCATACAACAACAGCTTATCGCACCACCAAGATGGCCCTTTCAAAGCTCTATACGGAAGGTGGTGCGAAACACCATTGCTTTGTGGGATGGTGTTGAGATTGAACACTTTTCGGTTCCGATCTTATCAGAGATTCCGAAGAGAAAGTCAAGCTGATTCGAGATAGGCTCAAGATAGCCCAGTCGAGGCAGAAGAGTTATGCCGATAGTAAACGCAAGGTAGTAACTTACGAAGCGGGAGACCGAGCATATCTTCGTGTGTCCCCACTTCGTGGAATCAAGAGGTTCGGTGTCAAAGGAAAGCTAGCACCCCGATTCATTGGCCCCTACAAAATCCTCGAACGTCGTGGAGAAGTTGCTTACAAGTTGGAATTGCCGGAAGGATTGTCCAGAGTTCATGATGTCTTCCATGTTTCTCAGCTGAAGAAGTGTCACGCCGACATGGCCGATATTCGGTGAGAGACACAGTGCCCCTAGAGGCCATACAGCTCGACAGTGATCTGACTTATAAGGAGAAACCCGTCCGAATTCTCGAGACTGCGACAGAGTCACCCGCAGCAAGATCATCAAGTTTTGCAAGGTCTTTGTGGAGTCATCACTCCGAGGAGGAAGCCACCTGGGAGCGAGAAGAAGACCTCCTTCGAGACCACCCGCACCTATTTGCTAGCCAACCCGAATCTCGAGGGTGAGATTCATCTTAAGGTGGGTAGGTTTGTAACATCCCAAATTTCCTATTTGGAATGTTTTACAATTATAGCTAAGCACCTATGCATTCTGTTTGAATTTGATTGGCATTTGAAGTTTTAGAAGTTTTGAAGTTGTTGGAATTTGAATTCAAATTTTGGCAGTGGAAATTATTTCAAAACTATGCCTGATAAATACTTGAGAAAAAGTATGAGAGGAGTAAACATGACACTCCAAAAATATCAGAGGAAAAACATTGCCAAAAAGTTTGAATTCAAATTTGAGTTTTATTTGGAATTTTAGAAAAAGATTTTTATAAAGTTTGGATTTTGCCCTGGAAAAATGTTCAAATTATAGGGAATATTCCCCTGATCATTTTGATATATATATGTCCTATATAAAATATTTATATTTAAGTATTTTTTTTCCTCTCTCAAATTATTCAAAAAAAATGGAAAAGGGAAAGCCCGGCGCCACCAGCTAACTGCCCAGCCCGGCCGAGGCTCACCCAGAGCCAGGCGGCCCACCACCAACGGCCGAGGCCCACCAACATGAGCCCACGCCCGAGCCCTCGCCTCAAACCCTCTCGACTGTCGCCCGACCTGTTCCCTCTCCCTCTCTCACCGACGAGTGGCCCCACCCGTCGTCTTCCTCGCCACGCTAACCGCCAACCGCCAACCGCCATGCGCCTGGCCGGATCCCGAGATCCGGATCCGCCATGATTCCTCGCCCGCTCCGCCCCTCGCCCAAGTCGAGGCCCCCTATTTATACCCCTCGCCCTCGCCCCGTTTTCCCCCTCGCCTCACCCGACGCTCTCCCCTCGCTGCAAAACCCCGCCGGAGCCCGAGAGCGCCGCCGCCGCCATTAGCTCCGTCCCGACCACCCCGGCCACCCTCGACCTCGCCCAACTCCACCAACCGGACCCCCTCGCCCGTCCGCACTCGCCGGACCTCTCCGCCGACGTCCCCGACCACCGGAGTCGCCGGAGCCGTCGCCGCCCGAGCCGCCGTCGCCGTCGCCGCCTCGGTAAGTCGCCGGAGCCCTCCCCGCCGTTAGATCTAGATCGTAGGGTTACGATTAGATCCCCCGAAGGGGTATGGTTTTATTAGGTTTAGTTTTAGTGAACCGGTTTAGTTCCGGTTTAGATCGGTTAGTTAGGTTTTTTATTAAACCGGCCGACTCGGTTTAAACCCTAGGGCCCGATTTAGTTATATTACGCCGAAGCGTTGTATAGGCCCATTAGCTCGTTTTTCTTTATTTTTCGTTTTCCGTTTTAGCAGAATAGTTTAAGATTTGAAAAATTCATATCTTTTAATCTACTTAATATTTTTAAGTGATTCTTTTTTTGTTGGTTTGCAAATTTCTTATAGTTTCTGTAGAAAATATAATTTGCCATGTTAAAATTATTTAAAATTGCTTTATTTTAGATTTAGACAGAATAGTAATTCTGCTATAAAATGAGTTAGGAATATTATTTTTAATGATTCTTTTGTCACAAATTTGTTTTGACATTGCCTAACCGTAGGAATTTATTTGGGCATTTTAGGATTAATAAAAAATAGTTTTATCAGAATCATGTTATTCCTATTTATTTAACTAGCTACTATTTTCCTATTGTTTTAATTAGAAAATAAATTTATTTTTCCTATGTGATAGATTATTCTAGGTTAGTTTCTGTAACTTTAGAGCATGAAATTTTATTTATAATAAATAAAACTTTTATTTTATTTTTCCTACTAGAATTTGCTTTAGGCCTAATAGGAGTTTTATAATAGATTTTAAGGTGATTCTTTTTGCTCCTAGTTGCTTGATGGATTCTTTTCTGTTAGGTAGCATAAACCCATGCTTAGGTTCTGTTAAGAAAATTTTTGTTATGTAAAACTATTTTTAGTTGTTGCTTGAAGTAGGAAAACTTTGAGTTGGATTTTTTCGAGTTTTTCTTTGGGTTTTGATTCGTTTGTTTTGTGTGTTATGTTAGCATGTTATTATGTTAAGTGATCATATGCTATGTGCTTATTATGATTGTTGTTTGTCTCGGTAGAATTTCCGGTCTGAAGCTTGCTACCACGAGTCCCTAGCTTACGAAGATCGTCGAGAAGGCAAGTCATTGATCATGTTTCTTTACAATACCTATGATTTTTATTGCATTAGAGTTATACCTCCCCACCATGCATGCAGTAGGTGAAATTTTGAAGTTATGTTCTTGAGTAGTATCATGAGGTAGGATGAACCAATTCCCCTTGTTACCATGACCCGGGACGAAGTAGTTTAATTTTGCTATGCTCAGAGACGGGTTGGTTGAGTGAATTCATAAGGGAGATGTGAGAGTCAAAGATGATGACAACCCCATGAACTTCAAGCTCAAGATGGACTTCGGAATTCACTACTGGGTGGAGGATGGTTGACGGGCACCCTGGAGAACCCAGTGGTTGGCCGGGATGCATGGAGAAGCGCCATGACATCTTGCGGAAAGCTTCACCCAGCCACGAAGAGACGGATGTATACCCCATTGACCGGAAGCTTACATGCAGCCGCAAGCCATTATGGGATCCGCTTGGTCAACCCTAGTTGTGACTCGGCGGACGGTGCTACGAGATGTAGAAGAACGGTAGGATTGGATGGGTACGGCGGTGGCGGAGGAACTCTTCTAAGACCTGTTTCATTCGTCCCATCTTCAAACACCATGAAGTGCGAAGACTTAAAAGGAGGGAACGATTCTTGCGGGTAAAGTGTGCAAACCTCTGCAGAGAAAAGATCTAATCGATTAGCCGTGTCCCCGGTTACGGACAATTTGAGTCTCTGGAACTTGGAAATATTCGGAAATCTCAACACTAAAACTAATAAATTAATTGAGGGGGTTATGACTTAATAATTTGGGAATGAGACATTGGTTGGTGGAACCATCTCAATAACTACCAACAATTTTGTAGTATTTGCAAGCAAGTCCACTGTAGTAGGGAAAAATTGGCTTTTCGCAAAAAAATGATGAAACTTAGAGCCCCACAGCCAAATTGCATATAGTGTTAGAAATTTTTATTATTGTTTCTCTCTTCATGACTTGCCAGCATATTCAAAATGCTGACCTACACGGCTGCAACGCCTTATGTTGCGAGGAGTATTCGATCAGATTGAGGCTACGATCCGCGCTTGGCGATTGCCCTTTGGAGTCGGATGGACTCGCTATTCTTCTACGCTTCCGCAGCTTTACTTAGTTTATTTCTCATGAGTTGGCCTTCGGCCGAATTTATTCTATTGTAATAAAGACTCGATATGAGAATCGTGTAATAAATTCAGGTGTGATTGAACTTTGATTATTTCATCAATGTATTGTGAGTGCCAAAGATGAGCTTGGGATGGTATGCATACACGAGACTTGACCGATTTTGGGTCGGGTCGCTCTGAGAGATGGTATCGAGCACACGCTGACCGTGGGGCGAACCCCTAGGATCGGAAAGCCATAGGAAGAGACTATTTATTTTATATCCTTATCATTCCGTAATTCTCCCCTGTTCATTTCTCGACTTCTCTCCGATTTTCAACATTCTAGATGGCCGCCGAGTTCACCCCAGTTTTGCTACCGGAGTTTTGCCAGCCAGATGAGACGATGCCTTTCGGCAGGAAGCTGGTCCAGATCGTGAAGAAGCTGAAGATTGCTCTGCCCTCGATCACCGAAGCCTACCAATGCGCTTCCGATGGATACCCGCTTCTGATTGAGGTGCACATTCTAGGGAGGACCTTCAAGGACATCTGAGCCTATTGACTTTGAGTTTACCGATTTCAACCGGATCCTCGGAAGAGACATGGCGATATATCGTGCACTTGGACATCTCCGAGAAGAGTACAGGCCGAGCTCGATCCATCGACCTCGCCATGGTTTCTCGCAGAGCAAGGAATGGAGATATCATCCGCATCAGAGGACGACTCCATTCTCTCGTATGTCCAAGACTTGGAGTGTCTCCTCAGAAACGGAGATCCGATCGCCAGAACTCGAAGGTACACAGGAGGCTGTTGTTCCGTGAACTGGAACTGGAAGAGAAGGCACACGCAGACTTCCTTGACCATGAGGAAGAAATCGCGGACTTCATGGAGAGAGTCGACGATCTGAAGATGAAGGTTGCCGCATTAGAGGAGAAGATGGACTTGGGAGAGGACCTTTTTCTGAGTGGAGATGACGGACCTCTCGTGAGCAATGATCAGGATTATGAAGGGAGCTCCACTGGAGAAAGCCGCAAGAGGAGGCGCCGCATCAGAGGACGCCACACCGGAGGACACCGCACCAGAGGACGCAAGGATAATTGATGAATACATTTAGTCGACCGCCATGTTATTTTATTTTCGTCGATCAGTTAGACCATTATTTTCGATTAGTCGTGAGATATTTTGTAATCGAGTTTGAACCATGTTTGAGTGGATTGAATAAATGATTGGTGTGATTATGATTGTGCATTCATATGGGTAGTGATATTTTCTCATTAGACCATTGTTCTATTCTAATTTTCTCATCCACTCCAAAACACCAGATGCCTCCGAGACGTGACCCCGGTCTCAACTTCCCGCCTGAGCTCACCCAAATGATCCAGCAGCAGAATGCCCTCATGCGATGCTCATCCGAACCGAACAACAACAACAACAATCCACCGCCACCACCCCTGTTGACAACTTGACCCGATTCCTAAGGCTGAATCCGCGGTGTTCTCTAGCAGACCGAGCCGATTGTGGCGATGATTGGCTCCGCAAGGTCGGAAGGAGTTAGTCACCGTTGGATGCACCGATGCAGAGAAGGTGCGCTTTGCGCGACATCAACTTGATGGACCTGCAGCTTCTTGGTGGGAGAACTACACCGCCACTTATCCCATCGGCACCATCACGTGGGATCAGTTCCAAGAAGCTTTCCGCACCGCCATGTTTCAGCCGGAGCCATGAGTCGAAGAAGCGTGAGTTCCGCAACTTACGCCAGGGGAACCGTACTGTGGGGCAGTACGTGGATGAGTTCAGCAAGTTAGCTTGCTATGCCCCGGATGACGTGGCCACAGATGCCGCAAAACAGGAGAAGTTTCTCGAGGGACTCAATGACGAGCTGGGTATGCAGCTTATGGTGGCTACCTTCACCAACTACCAGGAGCTGGTAGACAAGGCCACCATACTTGAAGGCAAGCAGCAGCAGATTGATAGCCGCAAGCGGAAGTACAGCCAGGGGAAGTACAACTCGAGCTCAGCGAAGCCCGTTATGCCCCATACTCGGGAGGGCATACCCATCACAACCATGGAGGACATAACCATGGAGGAAATGGGAACAACCGCAACCAGGACAACAAGTCGCAATGGAAATGGCAATGGAAACGGCAATGTCAACCAGCATCGCCCCGCCCGGCTCAAGGATCTGAGTCACATCACTGCTTCAAGTGCCGTAAAACAGGGCACTATGCCACCGACGCCCGGAGGCCAAGCAGAGGAATGGAAACGGCAATGGAAGTTCAGCGAAGAAGCCCAACCCTTTTCCTCGTGCTCGTGTGAACCACATTGACGTGGAGGACGCCTATGATCAGCCGGACAATCGTGGTTGGTAAGTTTTATTGAATTCACGTTCAGATTGGTACTCTTTGATTCGGTGCAACGATTCATTCATATCAAGGGTAGTTGTGGAAAAGTACGGGTTGCCCACTAAAACCCTTAGAAGCCCCCTTCGCGTCGGTTCGCAGAGGAGAAATGATGGCGAGCTTAGGCTGTCATGCAACCCTCAACATCGGGAACCATAAATTTCCGCAGACCTCATAGTATTGGAAACCCGGACCTTGGATGTAATCCTAGGCATGGATTGGTTGACGAAGTTTGAAGGAAACATAGATCGTGCCCGCAAGAAGTCGATTCTCGCTCACCACCCCGGAGCGTAAGAGGATCAAGTATGTATCCGGCATAGCCGATGAAGAATCAGTGAATTCCCTCACGGAGTTGTTCAGAGGAAGTGCCGAGGTGCAAGATTTTCTGATGTGTTTCGGAGGAATTACCAGAATGCCACCGACACGAGACATTGAATTTCTGATTGAGTTATTGCCCGCACAGCCCCGATATCCAAGAGACCCTATCGGATGCCACCAAACGATTTGAAAGAGATCAAGAACCAAATTAATGAGTTATTGGAGAAGGGATATATTCGGCCAAGCTCATCACCTTGGGGAGCCCCAGTTCTTTTGGTAGAGAAGAAGGATGGAACCCTGATAATGGTTGTGGATTATCGTTCGTTGAACGACGTGACCATCAAGAACAAGTACCCTCTGTCGATGATTAATGACCTATTTGATCAGCTAGTTGGAGCCAAGGTATTCTCCAAGATCGATCTTCGATCAGGGTATCATCAGTTGAAGATCCGTGAAAAGGATATACCCAAAACAGCATTTACCACCAGGTATGGTTTATATGAGTATACCGTCATGTCATTTGGATTGACTAATGCCCCTGCATACTTCATGAATTTGATGAACAAGGTATTTATGGAATATCTGGACAAGTTTGTCGTGGTGTTCATCGATGATATACTGATTTTCTCCAAGAGCGAGGAAGAGCATAAGGAACATTTGCGTCTAGTTCTGGAGAAACTTCGAGAACATCGGTTGTATGCCAAGTTCAGCAAATGTGAATTTTGGCTGAAGGAAGTCGGATTCCTCGGACATGTTATCTCAGAGAAGGAATAGCATTGACCCGCCAAGGTTGAATCAGTCACCGATTGGCGGCCACCCACCTCGACCAAGGAGATCCGCAGTTTTCTCGGACTCGCAGGATATTATCGGAGGTTCATTGAGAATTTCTCGAAGATTGCCAAGCCCATGACTGAGCTGTTGAAGAAGGATGTCAAGTACATTTGGACCGAGGATTGTGAAGCCGTTTCAGTGAATTGAAGAAACGCTTGGTCACAGCCCCAAGATTGATTTTGCGGACATACACAAGGATTACCAGGTATATTGTGACGCTTCTCGTCAGGGACTCGGAGGAGTACTCATGCAGGAAGGAAAGGTTGTAGCTTATACCTCCAGACAGCTACGACCTCACGAGATGAATTATGCCACACATGATTTGGAGTTAGCAGCCATAGTGCATGCACTCAAGACCTGGAGACATTTCCTCATCGGAAACCGTTGTGATGTTTACACAGATCATAAGAGCTTGTAGTATATTTTCACGCAAAAAGAGTTGAACCTCAGGCAGAGGAGATGGCTAGAGTTAATCAAGAACTATGACATGAGATTGCATTACCACCCGGGTAAGGCTAATGTTGTAGCAGATGCCTTGAGCCGTAAGAGTTATGTGAATACTCTTATAGCGGGAGGATTACCCGAGAGTTAGTCGATGACCTCGTAGATCTCCGATCGGAGATAGTTCGAGAGGATATGTTGCAACTCTGAAGTTCAGTCCACTTTGGCGAAAGAATTCGTGAAGCCTAGAAGTCGGACAAGGAAATTGATGAGATAAAGAAAATATGAATGAAGGAAAAGCCAAAGGATTTCGTAAGGATGAATACGGAGCTATATGGTTCGAGGATCGATTTATGTACCCAATGATCCCGAACTCGAAGCTAATTCTTCAGAGGCTCATGATTCACCGTACTCGATTCACCCCGTAACACCAAGATGTACCGGATTTGAAGGAAAGTTTCGTGGATGGTATGAAGAAGGATATTGCCGAGTACGTAGCGATGCGATGTTTGCCAACGAGTAAAGGCAGAACATCGAAACCAGCAGGTTACTTCAACCTTTGCCGATTCCCGATTGGAAATGGGAAAACTTGGAATGGACTTTATCACAGATTACCCAGACCCGATCAGGTTATGACTCCATCCGGGTAGTGGTTGATCGATTAACCAAGGTAGCTCACTTCATTCCGTGAAGACTACCTATACCAGTGCTAAGTTAGCCAAGATATACATGACCAGGATCGTATGTCTGCATGGAGTTCCGAGGAGTATCGTGTCGATAGAGGAACACAATTTACCTCAAAGTTTTGGAATCGGTTGCATGAAACCTTGGGTACGAGGCTGGAGTTCAAGACAGCTTTTCATCCGCAGCATGATGGACAGACCGAGAGAGTCAACCAGATTCGGAGGACATGTTGAGAGCTTGTGTGCTAGACTATGGGTCTAGCTGGGATGATAATTTGCCGTCGCAGAGTTCTCATACAACAACAGCTTATCGAGACCGATCAAGATGGCCCCTTTCAAAGCTCTATACGGAAGGAGGTGCAGAACACCATTGCTGTGGGATGGTGTTGGAGATCGAACACTTTTCGGTTCCGATCTTATCAGAGATTCCGAAGAGAAAGTCAAGCTGATTCGAGATAGGCTCAAGATAGCCCAGTCGAGGCAGAAGAGTTATGCCGACAGTAAACGCAAGGTAGTAACTTACGAAGCGGGAGACCGAGCATATCTTCGTGTGTCCCCACTTCGTGGAATCAAGAGGTTCGGTGTCAAAGGAAAGCTAGCACCCCGATTCATTGGCCCCTACAAAATCCTCGAACGTCGTGGAGAAGTTGCTTACAAGTTGGAATTGCCGGAAGGATTGTCCGGAGTTCATGATGTCTTCCATGTTTCTCAGCTGAAGAAGTGTCACGCCGACATGGTCGATATTCGGTGAGAGACACAGTGCCCCTAGAGGCCATACAGCTCGACAGTGATCTGACTTATAAGGAGAAACCCGTCCGAATTCTCGAGACTGCGACCAGAGTCACCCGCAGCAAGATCATCAAGTTTTGCAAGGTGCTGTGGAGTCATCACTCCGAGGAGGAAGCCACCTGGGAGCGAGAAGAAGACCTCCTTCGAGACCACCCGCACCTATTTGCTAGCCAACCCGAATCTCGAGGGTGAGATTCATCTTAAGGTGGGTAGGTTTGTAACATCCCAAATTTCCTATTTGGAATGTTTTACAATTATAGCTAAGCACCTATGCATTCTGTTTGAATTTGATTGGCATTTGAAGTTTCAGAAGTTTTGAAGTTGTTGGAATTTGAATTCAAATTTTGGCGAAGGGAAATTATTTCAAAACTATGCCCGATAAATACTTGAGAAAAAGTATGAGAGGAGTAAACATGACACTCCAAAAATATCAGAGGAAAAACATTGCCAAAAGTTTGAATTCAAATTTGAGTTTTATTTGGAATTTTAGAAAAAGATTTTTATAAAGTTTGGATTTTGCCTGGAAAAATGTTCAAATTATAGGGAATATTCCCCTGATCATTTTGATATATATATGTCCTATATAAAATATTTATATTTAAGTATTTTTTTCCTCTCTCAAATTATTCAAAAAATGGAAAAGGAAAGCCTCAGGCGCCACCAGCTAACTGCCCAGCCAGTGCCGAGGCCCACCAAGAGCCAGCGGCCCACCAATAGCGGCCGAGGCCCACCAACAGAGCCCACGCCCGCGCCCTCGCCAAAACCCTCTCGCACCGGCCGCCCGACCCGTTCCCCTCTCCCCTCTCTCACCGACGAGTGGCCCCCACCCCGTCGTCTTCCCCTCGCCCGCCAACCGCCATGCCGCGCCGCCACGGATCCCGCGAGATCCGGATCCGCCATGATTCCCTCGCCCTTCGCCCCTCGCCCAAGTCGAGGCCCCTATTTATACCCCTCGCCTCGCCCGTTTTCCCCTCGCCTCACCCGACGCTCTCCCAGAAAACCAAAACCCGAGCCCGAGGCGCCGCCGCCATTAGCTCCGTCCCACCACCCGGCCACCTCGACCTCGCCTAACTCCACCAACCGACCCTCGCCCGTCCAGACTTTCGCCGGACCTCTCCGCCGACGTCCCCGACCACCGGAGTCGCCGTCGCCGTCGCCGCCCGAGCCGCCGTCGCCGTCGCCGCCTCGGTAAGTCGCCGGAGCCCTCCCCGCCGTTAGATCTAGATCGTAGGGTTACGATTAGATCCCCCGAAGGGGTATGGTTTTATTAGGTTTAGTTTTAGTGAACCGGTTTAGTTCCGGTTTAGATCGGTTAGTTAGGTTTTTTATTAAACCGGCCGACTCGGTTTAAACCCTAGGGCCCGATTTAGTTATATTACGCCGAAGCGTTATATAGGCCCATTAGCTCGTTTTTCTTTATTTTTCGTTTTCTGTTTTAGCAGAATAGTTTAAGATTTGAAAAATTCATATCTTTTAATCTACTTAATATTTTTAAGTGATTCTTTTTTTGTTGGTTTGCAAATTTCTTATAGTTTCTGTAGAAAATATAATTTGCCATGTTAAAATTATTTAAAATTGCTTTATTTTAGATTTAGACAGAATAGTAATTCTGCTATAAAATGAGTTAGGAATATTATTTTTAATGATTCTTTTTGTCACAACTTTGTCTTGACATTGCCTACCCGTAGGAATTTATTTGGGCATTTTAGGATTAATAAAAAATAGTTTTATCAGAATCATGTTATTCCTATTTATTTAACTAGCTACTGTTTTCCTATTGTTTTAATTAGCAAATAAATTTATTTTTCCTATGTGATAGATTATTCTAGGTTAGTTTCTGTAACTTTAGAGCATGAACTTTTATTTATAATAAATAAAACTTTTATTTTATTTTTCCTACTAGAATTTGCTTTAGGCCTAATAGGAGTTTTATAATAGATTTTAAGGTGATTCTTTTTGCTCCTAGTTGCTTGATGGATTCTTTTCTGTTAGGTAGCATAAACCCATGCTTAGGTTCTGTTAAGAAAATTTTTGTTATGTAAAACTATTTTTAGTTGTTGCTTGAAGTAGGAAAACTTTGAGTTGGATTTTTTCGAGTTTTTCTTTGGGTTTTGATTCGTTTGTTTTGTGTGTTATGTTAGCATGTTATTATGTTAAGTGATCATATGCTATGTGCTTATTATGATTGTTGTTTGTCTCGGTAGAATTTCCGGAGTGCGAAACTTGCTACCACGAGTCCCTAGCTTACGAAGATCGTCAGCAAGGCAAGTCATTGATCATGTTTCTTTACAATACCTATGATTTTTATTGCATTAGAGTTATACCTCCCACCATGCATGCAGAGGGTGAAATTTTGAAGTTATGTTCTTGAGTAGTATCATGAGGTAGGATGAACCAATTCCCTTGCTACCATGACCCGGGACGAAGTAGTTTAATTTTGCTATGCTCGTAGACGGGGTTGGTTGAGTGAATTCATAAGGGAGATGTGAGAGTCAAAGATGATGACAACCCCATGAACTTCAAGCTCAAGATGGACTTCGGAATTCACTACTGGGTGGAGGATGGTTGACGGGCACCCTGGAGAACCCAGTGGTTGGCCGGGATGCATGGAGAAGCGCCATGACATCTTGCAGAAAGCTTCACCCAGCCACGAAGAGACGGATGTATACCCCATTGACCGGAAGCTTACATGCAGCCGCAAGCCATTATGGGCTCGGCTTGGTCAACCCTAGTTGTGACTCGGGCGGACGGTGCTACGAGATGTAGAAGAACGGTAGGATTGGATGGGTACCGCGGTGGCGGAGGAACTCTTCTAAGACCCTGTTTCGTTCGTCCCGTCTTCAAACACCATGAAGTGCGAAGACTTAAAAGGAGGAACGATTCTTGCGGGTAAAGTGCGCAAACTTCTGCAGAGAAAAGATCTAATCGATTAGCCGTGTCCCCGGTTACGGACAATTTGAGTCTCTGGAACTTGGAAGTATTCGGAAATCTCAACACTAAAACTAATAAATTAATTGAGGGGGTTATGACTTAATAATTTGGGAATGAGACATTGGTTGGTGGAACCATCTCAATAACTACCAACAATTTTGTAGTATTTGCAAGCAAGTCCACTGTTAGTAGGGAAAAATTGGCTTTTGCAAAAAAATGATGAAACTTAGAGCCCCACAGCCAAATTGCATATAGTGTTAGAAATTTTATTATTGTTTCTCTCTTCATGACTTGCCAAAGATATTCAAAATGCTGACCTACACGGCTGCAACGCCTTATGTTGCGAGGAGTATTCGATCAGGATTGAGGCTACGATCCGCGCTTGGCGATTGCCCTTTGGAGTCGGATGGACTCGCTATTCTTCTCGCTTCGCAGCTTTACTTAGTTTATTTCTCATGAGTTGGCCTTGGCCAATTTATTCTATTGTAATAAAGACTCGATATGAGAATCATGTAATAAATTCAGGTGTGATTGAACTTTGATTATTTCATCAATGTACTGTGAGTGCCAGCATGATCTTGGGATGGTACAGACACAGAGACTTGACCGATTTTGGGTCGGGTCGCTACAACTGGGTTAGGATTGATGTTTGGTTCTAAAAACAAATCTCATACCTGCATGTTGGTTGATAGAAGGGTGGCAATCCCCTCAAGGTCGGCTCGGACAGCTCCGAGGAATGCGTCTACCGAACTAAAAGCATTAAACGCTTGGCCAGAAAAGGTTGCATGACGTAGGGAATCCCTCCGCTGTTGGTGATTCATCACACTTTCGACTTCAAAATTGGTAACTGAGACATCCGCATGATCCTCTGGGGGCTGGTGTGCGCTAGGAGTCCCCGCATTCTCTCCCAGTCTGTGCCGAGGACCTCAGTTCGAGATTACCCCCTAGCGCATCCTTTATGTCTTCAGACGTTGTTGGTGACACGTTTCTTCAATAGGTTCCAGTAAGATTATGAGTGCTCATAGCGGCCATATTAATGACCAAACTATAAGCTCAAATATATTACCTCTTGGTTGGGCGTGTAGCCGATGTAGCTCCCATGGTAACCTTGTGCTTAGAGGCTCTGGCATTGGTCGGTGCTGACGTATTCGGCGCCGCTCTTGTCGGTGTTCGACGTGTGGTACGGCGACCCTGGGGAGTAGAAGTCAAAGTACTCGAAATGGCGCGAGGCAAACACCCTTTTCGGGAAAAGGCCTTCCTGCAACTTACAACGGAAGAAGGAAGGGTCCCAGGGTGATCATCTATAAGGGCCACCTTAGAGCCATCAAGGCTCTCCTGGTAAAAGACCTTGTCCTCAAAATCGATTGACGTCTCTGGATCATCATGGAATCCTGGGTCGTCGTCATAGGAATGGCTCTCTGGTTGTCGAGAGGGGTAGCTGATGATCTCGACCAAGCGCCTCCAATTTTGTTCAAAAAAATGGAAGATCCGGTCAATAGATGCGGGGCGTAATGTCCGGACTATGAAACGAAAGTTGAACTTACCGATTCAATGGGGTTATAGCTCGAGTAGTCGTCCCTGTTCCTTAGACGGGCAAACTCTTCTTCCTCTCCTTTGAAGAGATCGGCTAGTATGGCATCCATTGCCGCCTGGTTATCAGGCCCCTTCCCTTTGTAACGGGTTACATCGTTTGTCCCATTATAATGCCACAGAGGATGCATCCTTTGCTGAAGAGGCTGCACGCATCGAGCAATGGATGCGGCCATTACGTCAATAATGGTTAATTTACTGTGGGCCAGCAGCCTCACCTTGGCGGCCAGGCGCTGCACTTTGGCACTTTCTTCTTAAGAAGGACTTTTTGGCCGCTAGTTGAACCACTTCTTTAAATGAGCGTCCGAGTATTCGGGCAGACCCCTCTGAACTGATTCGAATAGGGGAACGTCTACAACATAAAACCATTCCGAGGTCCACTCTTCGGAATCATTTTTTGGGTCCCGATAGGATACCCTGTCCCGGCTATGCGCCATACCTCGGCTCCGCCTACTTCAAGAATTGACCCCCCCCCCCACGTGTACGGGGGACAAGGCAGAAGTACTTTCTCCATAACTCGAAATGGGCCTTGCAGCTGATGACCCACAAGTATAGGGGACCCATCATATTCCTTTCAATAAGTAAGAGTGTCGAACCCAATGAGGAGCAGAAGGAAATGACAAGTGGTTTTAGGCAAGGTAATTTCTGGAAGCATTGAAATTGTCGGTAATAGGTAGTTTGGTAGCAAAATAATTTGTAACAAGCAAGTAACGGTAACGGTAACGGTAAATAAAGTACAGCAAGGTGGCCTAGTCGTTTTTATAGCAAAGAACATGCTAGAACGGTCTCTTATAATGAGCAAAGCGTTCTTGATGGCACAAGGGAATTTCATGTAGTCACTTTCATCATGTTGGTTTGATTCACGTTCGCTACTTTGATAATTTGATATGTGGGTGGACCAGTGCTTGGGTGTTGTTCTTACTTGAACAAGCCTCCCACTTACGATCAACCCCCTCGCAAGCATCCGCAACTACGATAAAAGTATTAAGATAAAATCTAACCATAGCATTAAACATATGGATCCAAATCAGTCCCTTACGAAATAGTGCATATACTAGGGTTTAAGCTTTTGTCACTCTAGCGAGCCATCATCTAATAACTACTCCACAATGCATTCGCTTAGGCCCAAAGATGGTGAAGTGTCATGTGGTCAACATTCACATAACATCACTAAGGGAATCACAACAAACATACCATCAAAATATCGAACGAATATCAAATTCACATGATTACTTGCAACATGACTTCTCCGGTGGCCTCAAGAACAAAGGTAACTACTCACAAATAATATTCATGCTCAAGATCAGAGGGGTATTAAATAGCATAATGGATCTGAACATATAATCTTCCACCAAATAAACCATATAGCATCGACTACAAGATGTAATCAACACTACTAGTCACCCATAGGTACCAATTTGAGGTTCTGGTACAAAGAATGAACACAAGAGATGAACTAGGGTTTGAGATGAGATGGTGCTGTTGAAGATGTTGATGAAGATTGGCCTACCAAAGATAAGAGGGTTATTGGTGATGACGATGGCTTCGATTTCCCCCTCCGGGAGGGAAGATCCCCTGGCGGAATCACTCCACCATAGGGCAAAAGTGCTCCTGCCCAAGTTCCGCCTCGAAACAGCAGTGCTCCGTCCCGAAAGTCCTCCCCTTATTTTCTCTAGGTCAAAATACCTTATGTACCAAAAGATGGGTACCGGAGGTGGGCTGGGCTGTCGACCACCCACTAGGGCGCGCATGGGGGGCCTGGCACACCCTGGTTTCTTGTGGGTACCTGGCAGCCCCCCTATGGTATTTCTTTTCTCTAGTATTTATTATATATTGCAAAATAATTTTCCGTAAAATTTCAGCTCATTTGGAGATGTGCAGAATAGGTATCTCTGACATAGCTTTTTCAGGTACAGAAGTCCAGCTACTGATATTCTCCCTCTTTGTGTAAACCTTGCATATTATGAGAGAAAAGGCATTAGAATTACTCCATAAAGTGTTATCATGCATAAAACATTATAAATAACAGTAGTAATACATGATGCAAAACGGACATATCAACTCCCCCAAGCTTAGACCTCGCTTGTCCTCAAGCGAAAGCCGATATCGAAAATCATGTCCACATGTTTAGAGAGAGGTGTCAATAAAAACAAAATACAAACATAGTAGCATCATGCTTATTATTATAACAGCAACAAACTTTATCATAAAGCTTTGTTATATAACTTCTCATGAACAAGTAACAACTCATCACAACATCGAAGTAAAAAAGCATAAACTTAGAAAACTAACAAACGATGTTCACAGTCAACTTTGCAACTACAATTCATCATATTTTGAGGAAGGGTCTCATATCAGAGCCTTTTGGAAAGTCCACATACTCAACAATCATTTAGTCTTCTATGATTGCTAACACTCACAACGAGCAAAAAGTTTCAACCGGACACATAGGAAGATAGGGGCTTATAGTTTCGCCTCCCAACTCATTCACCTCAAGGGTGATGTCAACAATAATAACTCATGATCACTCACATCCAACTCGGTATACATGCCTAGATATTTCTCCACCACAGGATGCTTGCCAAAAAGAAAATAAAAAGGAATAGAGGGAAATACTTTGACTCTTGCATAAATAGTAAATACATAAAAGTAAAAAGATAGGCCCTTCGCAGAGGGAAGCAGAGGTTGTCACACGCTTTTTGGTTTTGTATGCACAATCTCTTAATGCAAAAGAAGATCATGTTATATTGCCCCTTATGATAGCAACCTTTAGTATGCAGTCCGTCGCTTTTATTACTTTGCTATCACAAGTTCGTACAATGCTTATTTTCCCTTACAATAAAGGATCAAACACATTTAGAAGCAATTTTTATTGCCTTTTTGCACCAATAACAACTTACTTGAAGGATCTTGCTCAATCCATATGGTGGACTCTCAAAACATGAATTTGGGTTTAAGGTTTTTGGATGCACAAGTAGTATCTCTACTTAGTGCGGATTTTTGGCTAGCAAATATATTGAGCAAGCACCACATGTTGAAGTGTAACATCCCAAATTTTCAATTTGGAATGTTATACATTAGATCATCATCCATATCATATTTTCTTGCATTTTGTTGATCCTAGAAATTTCACGCAACTCAAGGACCCTCGGAGAGAGTTGTAGATTTCGAAATTTTCGTATTTGAGTTCTCTCAAAACTATGAAAAGAGGATCATTGAATTTATTTATTTTATCTTCAAATATTTTTCCAATATCAAAAATATGAGAGGGAATAATATGACTTTCCCAAAATTTAGGAAAAATGAAGATCTAATAAATAAATCAAATTTTGGATTTTTCTCGGAGTTTATTTGCCTTAGGAAAAAATGCGTGTTTTCAAAAAAATTGCATTTTAGGCCCCGAGTAAAAGTTCATTTTGTTCGACTCATTTTTAGGAGTCGGGGAAAGTTTACTTTATTAATTTTGGAGTTCGTTTAGATTTTTTTTTCTCTGTATTTTTCTGCGCGCGAAACCGATTAAAAAAAAGAGAGAGCCGCAGCGCCTTAGGCCAAAGGCCCAAGCCGCCAAGCCAGCCGGCCGGCCAGGAGGCCAAGGCCATCGCTAGCGCGCGCCGAACTAGGGAGCCAGGGAGCCGCCCCGGTTTCCTTTTCTTTTACAAATCCTAGTAGGATTTGGACCCGTTTCGTTATTCCGTTTTTATTCTTAGGATTCCTAATCCTACTCTAATTCTTGTCCCCTACTCCAAGCAAAAACCCTCCCTTCCCCAATATAAATACCCAAGCACCCTTCCCCCTCTAACACATCAAACCAACACCTCTCCTCTCCTCTCCTCCAGAAGCAGCAGCCACACCCAGCCCGCCGCTTCCTACACCGCCGCCGCCAAGTGCCGCCCGCCACCACGCCGCCGCCGCCGAGCCCTCGCCTCTTGAGGTACTAGCCCCGCCGCATCACCTTTTCTTTTCCTCGGTTCGGTTTTTCAGAAATCATTCCGGTTTCCGTTCCGGTTTTCTAGATCGGTTTTTCGTTTGGTTTTCTTTCCAAACCCTAGATCGGTTTTTCTCGCGGTTTTTCTTTCCGGTTTTGTTTAGCAAGCGTTAGCGAACCGTTCGTCCTAACGAAGCGTGATCACCGGTTTGCTTCGGTTAATGAGCGTCCGTTCGTTCAACCGTTCGTCGTTTTCTTTCTCATCGGATTTATTCCGCTATTTTTCCGATAGCGATTTCAGATCCGATTTTCTTTCTAGTTCATCTTCTCGCCGTTTATCGGAATCAGGTGATTCAAGCGCTGAGTTTCATCTCAAACCGCCGTTCCGACTAATCAACTTAAACAAAGTTTTTCTACTGCAAAATTTGACTTAGTTTCAACTTGCTAGAACCGAGTTGTTTTCTTTAAATCGTTTGACTTTCGTTGCTTTATTTGATTCGATTCTTTTTGCAACCAGGGTTCTTAAGTTGAAATTTCTGGTCGATCTTTTATTCGAGATTTACCGTGCATTAGATGAGTACTTATTGTATGCTTGTTGTTTGTCTGCGATAGATCACCGGAGTCGCCGCTTGTTAGAGTCTCTAGGTTTCATGGATCGTCGACAAGGCAAGTAACACTTGATCATACCTTTACTACCACCCAGTTTTTATGCATTAGATCAATCCTCAAACACTTGCATGATTAGGATCTAAATAAATTGTGGGATGGGAAGTAGATTGAGGTAGTACCTATTACCTGTTTTACTTATGAAACCTTGGGAGTTACTTCTACGTTTGCTTACTATGCTATGCTATGCTAGTAGACGTGGATTGGGTGAGTGTATTCCATGACAGATGTGAGATTGTTAAATTAATGGTTTATTTAAGGTGGCAACTTAAACACATATCTGGGTGGATTGAGGCACCTGGTTTCTATCAGGACTTGCCTGTTTTTCTTCGGACCGCCACCCAGGCTCAAAGGGATCATAAGATCATTCATGCTAGTAACTTCCGTGTGCAGCCACAAGCCATTATGGGCTCTGGCATAGTTGATTAAGTCGTGTGAGCTCTTACAGTGGTAGACTAGCTGATGTAGGGGTTGTAGGTGGTACGGTCTACCCATCGTAAGGTGCAAATGCTTCCGAAAGACTATGTCTCGGTCATCCGTCTCTCAAACACCATGTAGTCGAGAAACCAAGCGGAGGCGATCGAGTCTTGTGGGGAAAAGTCATAAACCTCTGCAGAGTGTATAAACTAATCATGATTAGCCGTGTCCCGGTTATGGACATCTTGAGTATCTAGTACTTGAATATCATGTGAATCTCAACATGTTACTCTAATTAATATTGTTGGGTTTTTAATGAGTACTTTTAATTGGGATTGAGGATCTGTCAACCATTCTCAATGTTTAACAACCACCATGATAGTTAAACAAATTTATTCCTTTGCGATGAGGGAAAAAGCGGCTTTATGCAAAACTCTGTATCAGAGAGTTTTTCCACCAGCCACATATGCATGTAGTACAGGCTTATCATTCAATATTTCTCTATGTGTTACATTGCCAAGATATTCCATGTGTGACCCGTTTCGGGCTGCAACTTTCATGTTGCAGACTTTTCACACGAGTAAGGTGCTTTAGGTCGTGGTTCTATACTCGATGATGCTACTGGAGTTCATGGACTCACTTATCTTCCAAGTCTTCCGTTGTTATCGTTATTAGATGGCCTTAAGCCATATTTATTGTAATAAGTCCTCTTTTGGGCAACGATGTAATAAGTGTGTGATTGCTACTCTGTTATAAATCCTTGAATCTTGTGTGGTGTCGGCATTCTCGATCCAGGGATGACACCTGAGCACAGAGACTTGATCCATTCGGGTCGGGTCGCTACAGAGATGGTATCAGAGCACACGCTGACTATAGGACACGACCACTAAGTTAAAACCATAGATCACTATTATCTTCTCATTTTCTAACTCCTCATCTTTTCTACTCTTTAGGATGAAGGACGCGAAGATCAAGTACGCCCAACCAGATGAAGGCACACCTTTTGGATTTCACTTGAAGGAAGTCACCAAGTACCTGAACATTGGACTACCAAGTTTCACGGGACTTTCAACGCCACTCTGCTGAAGAAGAGCTTGAAGATTCAAGCTCACGTTAAGGAAGGACATTCACCCCAATCACCAAGCCTATAGATAGTGTTTTCGATTGCACCAACTTGAGTGCAGGAAAGAGCATGGCAGCTCATATCACCATGGGACGCATTGGAGAAGTTTACCAAGAAGACCTCAAGGACACCATCTATCGATTTGCGGACGCCGAGATGAACAATGGGAGATAGTCGGCACCAAGAAGGATAGATCCATTGCAGCTTTCATCCAGAGTTAAACCAGCACATTCGGCGCCAGGAGAACCAGATGTGCAATGATATGATCGAATTGAAGGATGCGAAGGAAGGATCATCGAACTTGAAGAAGAACTAAAGTCTACACGTAAGGACTACATGGACGAGATCGTAGCTGTAGCAAGACACAATAACGATCTTAAGTATGAGATTGAGGAACTCAAGAAGAAATTGGCGCTCAAGAATGAAGACAAGTACATCGGCTGTCCGAGCAACTACATCATCATCGACGACACCGATTCGGATCCAAGTGAACCCGACTTTGAAGACGAAGCTGGAGCAGACATCATGGAGTCTTCCACCGGTTCAAATTAGTAGATGACCCCCACACATTAGTAGTATTACCTCCATGTAACATCATAGTACACGCACTTTTGCGATAGTTAGATCGTTGTAAGCCCTTTGTTTGAATTGAATGAAGTGATTTTGTGTGCATTTGCTCATATACATTTGGGTAGTGTTTCTCCTTAGACCTCACTCTATTTCTTAATTTCTCATCTTTTCTAAACCCATCGATGCCTCCGAGACGCGACCCGGGTTTGTTTTCCCTTGCCAGAGATCACCCAGTTGATCCAATGAGCGTAACACTTTGATCCAAACATTGGTACAGAACCAAGGCAACAACAACAACCCACCGCCACCACCACCGCAGATCACTTGACACGTTTCTTAAGGCTGAACCGCGGTGTTTTCGAAGAGCACCGAGCCGATAATAGCAGATGATTGGCTCCGTAAGGTAGGGAGGAGTTGACCACTGCAGGATGTCTGAGATGGAGAAAAGGTGAAGTTTGCTGCACACCAGCTTGAAGGACCCGCAGTAGCATGGTGGGAGAATTTTACAGCCACTTACCTCAGACACCTGCCACATGGGATCGGTTTCAAGAAGCTTTCCGACTTGCCCATGTCTCGGCAGGAGCTATGGCCATGAAGAAGCGTGAGTTTCGCAACTTACGCCAAGGAGGAAGGACTGTTGGCGGTATGTGGATGATTTTAGTAAGTTAGCACGTTATGCCCCGGATAGCGTTGCTACGGATGCAGCTAAGCGGGAGAAGTTTCGGAAGGACTGAATGATGAATTAAGCATGCAGTTGATGGTAGAAAGTTTCAATAACTACCAGGAGTTGGTAGACCGTGCCCTCATGATTGAAGGAAAGCAGCAGAAATTGAGAACCGCAAGAGGAAGTATGGGCAGGGAAGTATAACTCGGAGCCCAATGAAGCCCGTTATACCCCTAAGCAGGAGTTCAGTTTCAGATACCCATGGAGGAGGTAGTTCGCACAACCATAATGGCCACAAAATGGAAATGGGAATGGAGGAAGCAACGGCGAACCGGACCACACCATCAACCCCAACCAGGAAAGACTTGAGTCATGTCACCGTTACAAGTGTTCCAAGAACGGACATTATGCAAATGAATGTCCCAAGGCCAAGGTGGAAATGGAAGCTCGAAAGAAGCCAAACCCTTTCAATAAAGGACAAGTGAACCACGTTACCGTGGAGGAGGTTGAAGATCAGCCCGATGCGATGAATCGGTAAGTTTTTGGTTAAGTCATTTACTGCACTAGTTCTTTTCGATCTTGGTGCATCACATTCATACATATCAAGGGATTTGTGGATAAGTACAAATTACCAACCCAAGCCCTTAGGTCACCCATGCTAGTAACCTCACCCGAGCAGAATACATGGCTAGTATATGGTGTGATCGACTGCCATTAAGGATTGGACACTATGTTTTCCCTCGGACCTAATAGTTCGGAATCCCAAGGATTGGATGTGATATTAGGCATGGATTGGTTATCAAGTATGGAGGAACATAGATTGCGCCACTAAGTCAATTTTGCTTACCACCCCGAAGGAGGAGAATCAAGTATGTATCACGGCATGAGCCGAGGAGAGCACAAGTAAATTCCTTATCGAGTTGTGCGGGAAGAAGTACCGATGGTAAGGGATTTCCGATGTATTTCCGAAGAGTTGCTGTGAATGCCACGGATAGAGATATTGAGTTTTGATAGAGCTTTTGCAGTGCAGGCCCAATATCGAAGCGACCATACAGGGATGCCCGCACGGATTTGGCGGAAATCAAGAAGCGATTAAGGAGCTAATGGATAAAGGTTATATCGCCCAAGTTCTTCGCCTTGGGGATCACCCGTACTTTTAGTAGAGAAGAAGGACGGATCATTAAGGATGGTTGTAGACTATCGTGGTTTAAATCAAGTAACGATCAAGAACAAGTACCCACTACCTATGATAAATGATCTGTTTGATCGTTTGCAAGGAGCTAAAGTGTTTTCCAAGATTGATTTGCGATCAGGGTACCATCAGTTGAAGATTCGGGAGCAGGACATACCTAAGACAGCATTTACCACGAGATATGGACTGTATGAATATACCGTTATGTCATTTGGACTGACTAACGCGCCAGCCTATTTCATGAACCTGATGAACAAAGTGTTTATGGAGTTTTGGATAAGTTAAATCGTGGTGTTCATAGATGATATTTTGGTTTTCTCGAAGAATGAAGAAGAACATAAGGAACATTTGCGATTGGTTTTGGAGAAACGAGGAACATCGCTTATATGCCAAGTTCAGCAAATGTGAGTTTTGGCTAAAGGAAGTTGGATTTCTTGGACATGTTATATCCGGGAAGGGATAGTAGTTGACCCCACGAAGGTTGAGACCGTAACCAAATGGGAAGCACCAACGACAGTTGGAGAGATCCGAGTTTCCTTGGACTCGCAGGATACTACCAAGATTCATTGAGAATTTCTCAAGGATTGCAAAGCCTATGACGGAATTGCTGAAAAAGGATACCAAGTTCATATGGACCGAGGATTGTGAGGCAAGTTTTCAGGAGTTGAAGAAAAGATTGGTTACCTCACCATGCTAATTTTGCGGATCGGACCAAGGATTATGAGGTGTATTGCGGCGCTTCACGTCGAGGACTTGGAGCAGTGCTTATGCAGGAAGGAAGAGTTGTTTCAGATGCTTCACGACAGCTTAAGCCTCATGAGTTGAATTATGCCACACATGATTTGGAGTTAGCAGCCGTTGTGCATGCATTGAAGACATGGAGACATTTTCTCATTGGAAATCATTGTGAGGTGTACACGGATCACAAGAGTTTGAAGTACATCTTCACGCAGAAGGAATTAAATCTCAGATAGAGGAGATGGTTGGAGCTTATTAAGGATTATGATATGAGATTGCATTATCACCCCGGGAAGGCTAAAGTTGTAGCAGACGCATTGAGCCGTAAGAGCCACGTCAATACACTAACGGTGGGAGGAATACCCAAGGAGTTAGCCGAAGACCTTCAAGAGCTATGTTTGGAAATAGTTCCGAGAGGCTATGTAGCAGCATTGGAGATTCAGTCTACGTTGATGGACAAAATCAGAGAAGCTCAAAAGGCAGATAAGGAAGTTGCCTCTATAAAGGAGAAAATGAGCGAAGGAAAAGCTAAGGGATTTTGTGAGGATGAGCACGATACCCTATGGTTTGAGGACCGTGTTTATGTGCCAAATGACCCGGAGATCAGGAAGTTGATTTTGCAAGAAGCACATGATTCACCCTACTCGATTCACCTAGGAAATACCAAGATGTATTTAGATTTGAAGGAAACATTCTGGTGGACCGGAATGAAGAAGGATATTGCAGAGTATGTAGCAGTTTGTGATGTATGTCAAAGAGTGAAGGCAGAACATCAGAAGCCAGCAGGATTGTTGCAGCCATTGCCAATACCCGAATGGAAGTGGGATAAACTAGGCATAGATTTCATCACAGGTTTGCCAAAAGACTCGTTCAGGCTATGACTCGATTTGGGTTATAGTCGACCGCTTGACGAAGGTAGCTCATTTCATTCCAGTCAAGACTACCTATAGCAGTGCTAAGTTGGCAAAGATATACATGACCAGAATTGTGTGTTTGCACGGAGTTCCGAGGAGTATCGTGTCGATATAGGAACCCAATTTACCTCAAAGTTTTGGAATCGGTTGCACGAAACATTGGGAACCAGGCTGGAATTCATACAGCTTTCCACCCACGCACCGATGGATGCACCGAGAGAGTCAATCAGATTTTGGAGGATATGCGAGAGCTTGTGCACTAGATTATGGATCTAGTTGGGATGATAACTTGCCGTATGCAGAGTTTTCTTATAACAACAGCTTACCAAACCAGCTTGAAGATGGCACCTTCGAGGCTTTATGCGGAAGGAGGTGCAGGACACCGTTATCATGGGACGAAGTTGGAGACCGTCGCTTGTTTGGACCAGATTTGATCAAGGAGTCGAACAGAAGGTTAAGTTGATTCGCGATAGGCTCAAGGTAGCCCAGTCCATGAAAAGCTATGCGGATTCAAAAGCAAGGCGATAGAATATGAAGTTGGAGACGAGTTTATCTTAGAGTATCCCCACTTCGAGGAGTTAAGCGATTTGGAGTTAAAGGAAAGTTAGCACCACGTTTCATTGGACCGTATAGGATCTTGCAACGCATGGGAGAAGTTGCTTATAAGCTGGAATTACGGAGGGACTGTCAGAGTTCATGACGTGTTCCATGTTTCTCACCAAGAAATGTCACGCCGAGATGGCGGAAGTACCGCTAAGAGATACAAAGCCACTTGAAGCAATTCAGTTGAAGGATGATTTAACATATGAGGAGAAACCAGTCAGATTCTCGAATATGCCAGCAGAGTTACTCGCAGCAAGGTTATCAAGTTTTGCAAGGTTCAATGGAGCCAACACCGAGGATGAAGCCACCGGAAAGAGAAGAAGATTTGCTCAAGGACCACCTCACCTATTTTCTAGCCAACCCGAATCTTGAGGCGAGATTCATCTTAAGGGGTAGGTTTGTAACATCCCAAATTTTCAATTTGGAATGTTATACATTAGATCATCATGCATATCATATTTTCTTGCATTTTGTTGATCCTAGAAATTTCACGCAACTCAAGGACCCTCGGAGAGAGTTGTAGATTTCAAATTTTCAGATTTGAGTTCTCTCAAAACTATGAAAAGAGGATCATTGGATTTATTTATTTTATCTTCAAATATTTTTCCAATATCAAAAATAAGAGAGGGAATAATATGACTTTCCCAAAATTTAGGAAAAATGAAGATTTAATAAATAAATCAAATTTTGGATTTTTCTCGGAGTTTATTTGCCTTAGGAAAAAATGCGTGTTTTCAAAAAAATTGCATTTTAGGCCCCGAGTAAAAGTTCACTTTGTTTGACTCATTTCTAGGAGTCGGGGAAAGTTTACTTTATTAATTTTGGAGTTTGTTTAGATTTTTTTTTCTCTGTATTTTTCTGCGCGCGAAACCGATTTAAAAAAAGAGTCATGCGCTTGGGCCAAAGGCCCAAGCCGCCAAGCCAGCCGGCCGGCCAGGAAGCCAAGGCCATCGCTAGCGCGCACCGCACCAGGGAGCCAGGGAGCCGCCCCGGTTTCCTTTTCTTTTAAAAATCCTACTAGGATTTGGACCCGTTTCGTTATTCCGTTTTATTCCTAGGATTCCTAATCCTACTCTAATTCTTGTCCCTACTCCAAGCAAAACCCTCCCTCCCCAATATAAATACCCAAGCCCCCCCTCTAACACATCAAACCAACACCTCTCCTCTCCTCTCCTCCTCCTTGTGCCAGCCGCCACCACCCAGCCAATGCCGCCCTACACCGCCGCCGCCGCCGGAGCCCCTCGCCTCTTCGAGGTACTAGCCCCGCGCCGCGTCACCTTTTCTTTTCCTCGGTTCGGTTTTTCGTAAATCGTTCCGGTTTCCGTTCCGGTTTTCTAGATCGGTTTTTCGTTTCGGTTTTCTTTCCGAAACCCTAGATCGGTTTTTCTCACCGGTTTTTCTTTCCGGTTTTGTTTAGCAGCGTTCGCCGGACCGTTCGTCCTAACGAACGTGATCACCGGTTTGCTTCGGTTAATGAACGTCCGTTCGTTCAACCGTTCGTCGTTTTCTTTCTCATCGGATTTATTCCGCTATTTTTCTGATAGCGATTTCAGATCCGATTTTCTTTCTAGTTCATCTTCTCGCTCGTTTATCGGAATCAGGTGATTCAAGCGCCTGGAGTTTCATCTCGAAACCGCCGTTCCGACTAATCAACTTAAACAAAGTTTTGCTACTGCAAAATTTGACTTAGTTTCAACTTGCTAGAACCGAGTTGTTTTCTTTCGTCGTTTGACTTCCGTTGCTTTATTTGATTCGATTCTTTTTCCAACCAGGGTTCTTAAGTTGAAATTTCTGGTCAGATCTTTTATTCGAGATTTACCCGTGCATTAGATGAGTACTTATTGTATGCTTGTTGTTTGTCTGCGATAGATCACCCGGAGTGCGCCGCTTGTTAGAGTCTCTAGGTTTCGCGGATCGTCAGCAAGGCAAGTAACACTTGATCATACCTTTACTACCACCCAGTTTTTATGCATTAGATCAATCCTCAAACACTTGCATGATTAGGATCTAAATAAATTGTGGGATGGGAAGTAGATTGAGGTAGTACCTATTACCTGTTTTACTTATGAAACCTTGGGAGTTACTTCTACGTTTGCTTACTATGCTATGCTATGCTAGTAGACGTGGATTGGGTGAGTGTATTCCATGACGGATGTGAGATTGTTAAATTAATGGTTTATTTAAGGTGGCAACTTAAACACATATCTGGGTGGATTGAGGCACCTGGTTTCTATCAGACTTGCTGTTTTTCTTCGGACCGCCACCCAGCTCAAAGGGATCATAAGATCATTCATGCTAGTAACTTCCGTGTGCAGCCACAAGCCATTATGGGCTCTGGCATAGTTGATTAAGTCGTGTGAGCTCTTACGGTGGTAGACTAGCTGATGTAGGGGTTGTAGGTGGTACGGTCTACCCATCGTAAGGTGCAAATGCTTCGAAAGACTATGTCTCGGTCATCCGTCTCTCAAACACCATGTAGTGCGAGAAACCAAACGGAGGCGATCGAGTCTTGTGGGGAAAAGTCATAAACCTCTGCAGAGTGTATAAACTAATCATGATTAGTCGTGTCCCCGGTTATGGACATCTTGAGTATCTAGTACTTGAATATCATGTGAATCTCAACATGTTACTCTAATTAATATTGTTGGGTTTTTAATGAGTACTTTTAATTGGGATTGAGGATGTCTGTCAACCATTCTCAATGTTTAACAACCACCATGATAGTTAAACAAATTTATTCCTTTGCGAGAGGGAAAAACTGGCTTTATGCAAAACTGTAACCAGAGAGTTTTTCCACCAGCCACATATGCATGTAGTACAAGCTTATCATTCAATATTTCTCTATGTGTTACATTGCCAGATATTCCATGTGTGACCCGTTTCGGGCTGCAACTTTCATGTTGCGACTTTTCGAACGACAGTAAGGTGCTTTAGGTCGTGGTTCTATACTCGATGATGCACTGGAGTTGATGGACTCACTTATCTTCCAAGTCTTCCGCTGTTATCGTTATTAGATGGCCTTAAGCCATATTTATTGTAATAAGTCCTCTTTTGGGCAGCGATGTAATAAGTGTGTGATTGCTACTCTGTTATAAATCCTTCGGCACTGTGGTGTCGGCATTCTCGATCCAAGGATGACACCTGAGCACAGAGACTTGATCCATTCGGGTCGGGTCGGTACATGAAGGATCTATGACAATGTAACTTCTGTGTGAATATGAAAAAACATAAATCATTATGTTGTATTCCTTGTCCAACGTCAACAGTTTGGCATAAGATATTTAGTGGGGTATCACAATCATAAAAGATGTCCAAGATAGTGTATTTGCATGTGAATCTTCTCTTCCCTTATTAATTCTTTCATGAATTGCATTATTGACCGATGTATGTTTGTCAACTTTCAACAAATTTTACCACTTATACTTTTCGATATGTGATGTCATTACTTACCATAAGATTAGCATATGATCTTTTTCATTATTTTCTTTTATTTTGGTTGAAACATAAAAGTAAAGAAGCAAAAACTCAAACTAAACTTTATTATATAACTCTCACTCGATTATATAGATAGATAGATCACGAAACTAGCACTCAAAAATAGATCATACTAAACTTTTATTCAACCAAATCATAAAATGGCTAAGGATCGAACTAAGATAGGTAAAGGTAATAAAAGTGATGGTGATACGATACCGGGGCATAACCCCCAAGCTTGGCACAAGCCAAGGGGAGTGCACATACCCGTGTACCCAAGTCTCCTTTGGTGGTGAAGATCGAGATGAATATGGCTTGCCCTCCAAATATGTATGAGTGCTTCTCTCTAACTTTGAATCTCTCGGAGGGCTTGATGAAGCAATTCATTGTTCTTATTCACTTCAGCCATGATATGTGTATTCTCCTATCCCCAAGAGTTTGTTCCTGCATCACTTTCTCTTGGACGGAATATGTCCCAATTGGACGGTATGTGCACACAAGGAGTATTTTCAAACCCATAGTTGTGAATCAAATTGTGAAAATTGTTTCGATCTAACCTATGTAAAGGCCTCCTTTGAGGGATTCCTTCTTGCTCCTCAGGGCTCTCGTGATCATTTGTTGATCTCATAGCTTGATGGGGATTAGGGATAGTGGAATGCCGACTTGTGTGCCCCTCTAGGAGACCAGAGGGTGAACTCCAAGCAAGTTCCCTTTATCTTCTTCCATGGCAACCTCCTCAATTCCCTCTTCCCTTAACTCTACCTGTAGCAACCAAGCATCATCTTCTACATTGTTGGAGAGGGGAGAAGACATGATGCCTGGCTTAATAGATCTAATAGAAAACATCGCAAAACAAGAACAGAAGATTTCTCCGTGATACGGTCGTCAAGTCGTTCGGGGGTATATATAAATATTTTTTATCTTTGGAAACAAGTATATGGAAGGATAACGGAATCAGGAAGGGGCCCACCACCCACCAGGATGCGCCCAGTGGGGCAGGCGCGCCCTGGTGTCTTGTGGGCACCTGGGTTGCCTTCCCGGTTATTTCTTATTTTCCTATTTTTTTTCTAACATACCAAAACTGACAGAAAATATTTTGCGGATTTTTCGGAGTCTGTTTACTTACCGTATCACATACCTCTTCCTCTTAAGAGTTTTGGAAGGTCTCTTTTATGTGTTCCTCCGGTGTCATGGTTTGGATAATATTGATTTCAACATTAATAGGCATACCTGAGAGATAGTGCTTAATTATTTGCCCATTGACCACATTCGGGTTAGTACCTTCGTCATTATTAATCTTGATAGCTCCAGTTTTCCTACAAAAAAACTAAAATGAGAGTTGTACAATAGAACATGTTCACCAACTTTAAATTCCCGCTTTTGGATTCTTTTGTCATGACATCTTTTAACTTTTTCTTTAAATACTTTGGCATTTTCATAAGCTTGGGTTCTCCATTCATCTAGTGAGCTAACATCAAATAACCTCTTTTCACCGGCAAGTTTGAAATCACAATTGAGTTCTTTAATTTCCCAATATGTTTTATGTTCTAACTCAAGAGTCAAATGACAAGCTTTTCCATAAACCATTTTGTATGGAGACTTACCTATAGGATTTTTATAAGTTGTTCTATAGGCCCAAAGTGCATCATAAAGTTTCTTAGACCAATCCTTTCGGGGCCTATTGACAGCTTTTTGTAATATTAATTTTATTTTTCTATTGCTAAGTTCAACTTGGCCACTAGATTGAGGATGATAGGGTGATGCAATTCTATGGTTAATATCATATTTGGCAAGCATTTTATGGAAAGCATCATGAATAAAGTGTGAACCACCATCAGTCATTAAGTATATAGGTACTCCAGACCTTGGGAAAATACCTTCTTTAAGCATTTTAATGGAGGTGTTATGATCAACACTGCTAGTTGGAATAGCTTCTACCCACTTTGTGATATAATCAACAGCAACCAAAATATGTGTATACCCATTAGAGGAAGGAAAATGTACCATATAATCAAAGCCCCAAACATCAAAAGGTTCAAGAACAAGTGAATAATTCATTGGCATTTCCTAACGCTTACCGATATGTTTTTTGACATTCATCACAAGATAAAACAAACTTATGGGCATCTTTGAAAAGAGTAGGCCAATAAAACCCAGATTGTAATACCTTGTGCGCAGTTCTATCTCCTGCATGATGTCCTTCGTAGGCTTCGGAGTGACACTTATGTAGGATGTGTTCCTGTTCATGCTCAGGTACACAACGTCTAATAATACCATCTACTCCTTTATAAAGATGTGGGTCATCCCAAAAGTAATGTCTTAAATCATAGAAGAACTTTTTCTTTTGTTCGTATGTGAAACTAGGTGGTATAAATTTAGCAACAATGTAATTAGCATAGTTAGCATACCAAGGAGTATTATGAGAAGCATTATTACATCTAGTTGTTCATCAGGGAAAATATCATCAATAGGTAGTGGGTCATCAAGAATATTTTCTAACCTAGACAAGTTATCAACTACGGGGTTCTCAGCTCCTTTCCTATCAATGATATGTAAATCAAATTCTTGTAGAAAGAGAACCCACCTAATCAGTGTAGGTTTATCATCTTTCTTTTCCATAAGATATTTTATAGAAGCATGATTGGTGTGACTTTGCTGATGTCAAGAGGAAGTGTCGATTAAAAGTTATCGATCGGAAAGTGAACATGGCCATGCCAGCGATGACGAAGTTCCTGAATTGGTCGAAGACTCCAATCACTTTTCATCAGGCAGATCACCATGCCTATATTGCCACTCCTGGGCGGCATGTGATACATCCATTTTGCATCATTATTTCCTACTGTTATTTATAATGTTTTTATGCATAATAAAGCTTTATGAAGTAATTCTAATGCCTTTTCTCTCATAATATGCAAGGTTTACACAAAGAGGGAGAATGCCGACAGCTGGAATTCTGGACCAGAAAAAGCTACATCAGAGTTACCTATTCTGCACATTTCCAAATGAGCTGAAAATTTACGGAGAATTATTTTGGAATATATAAAAAATATTGTAGCAAATAACTACCGGAGGGGGGGGGCACCTGGTGAGCACAAGACACCAGGGCATGCCAGGCCCCCCGGGCGCACCCTGGTGGGTTGTGCTCAGCTCAGCCCACCTCCGGTGCCCATCTTCTAGTGTATAAGTCATTTTGATCTAGAAAAAAATAAGGAGAGGACTTTCAGGGTGAAGCACCGCTGTCTCGAGGAAGAACTTGGGCAGGAGCACTTTTACCTTCCGGTGGTGCAATTCCGCGAGGGGAACTTCCCTCCTGAAGGGGAAAATCGAAGCCATCGTCATCACCAACAACCCTCTCACCTTTGGGTGGCCAATCTTCATCAACATCTTCAACAGCACCATCTCCTCTCAAATCCTAGTTCATCTCTTGTGTTCAATCTTTGTACCAGAACCTCAGATTGGTACCTATGGGTGACTAGTAGTGTTGATTACATCTTGTAGTTGATTACTATATGGTTTATTTGGTGGAAGATTATATGTTCATATCCATTATGCTATTTAATACCCCTCTGATCTTGAGCATGATTATCATTTGTGAGTAGTTACTTTTGTTCTTGAGGTCATGGGAGAATTCATGTTGCAAGTAATCATGTGAACTTGATATGCGTTCCATATTTTGATGATATGTATGTTGTGATTCCCTTAGTGGTGTCATGTGAACATCGACTACATGGCACTTCACCATATTTGGGCCTAAGGGAATGCATTGTTGAGTAGTTATGAGATGATAGGTTGCTAGAGTGATAGAAGCTTAAACCCTAGTTTATGCGCCACTTCCTAAGGGACCGATTTTGGATCCAAATGTTTAATGCTATGGTTAGATTTTATCTTAATACTTTGCTCGTAGTTGCGGATGCTTGCGAGGGGGTTGATCATAAGTGGGAGGTTTGTTCAAGCAATAACAACACCCAAGCACCGGTCCACCCACATACCAAATTATCAAAGTAGCGAACATGAATCAAACCAACATGATGAAAGTGACTATATGAAATTCCCGTGTACCCTCAAGAACGCTTTGCTTATTATAAGAGACTGTTTTGGCCTGTACTTTGCCAAAAAGGATTGGGATACCTTGCTGCACTTTATTTATTGTTACCATTACTTGTCCATTACAAATTATCTTGCTATCAAACTACCTGTTACCGACTATTTCGGTGCTTGCAGAAAATACCTTGCTAAAAACCACTTGTCATTTCCTTCTGCTCCTAGTTGGGTTTGACACCCTTACTTATCGAAAGGACTATGATTGATCTCCTATACTTGTGGGTCATCAATACTATTTTCTGGTGTCGTTGCCGAGGAGTGAAGCGCTCTTGGTAAGTGGAAATTGGTAAGAAAAATTTATACTACATGCTGAAATTTATTGTCACTTGCTACTATGGAAGACCATCCTTTGAGGGGTTTGTTCGGGGTATCTTCACCTCGAACGGAAGCACAAGTAGTTGCCCCTCAACCTACTGCACCTATTGAAAATATTGGTTATGAAATTCCTTCGGGTATGATAGAACAACTGCTAGCTAATCCTTATGGAGGAGATAGAACCGAACATCCTGATATGCACTTGATCTATGTGGATGAAATTTGTGGATTATTTAAGCTTGCAGGTTTGCCCGGAGATGAATCTAAGAATAAGGTTTTCCCATTATCTTTGAAGGCAAAAGAATTGACATGGTATAGGTTGTGCGATTATATTGGATCTTGGAACTGGAATCGATTGAAATCGAATTTCACCAAAAAATTATCCTATGCATCTACTTCATCATGATCAGAATTATATATATAATTTTTGGCCTCATGAAGGAGAAAGTATCGCTCTAGCTTGGGGAGGCTTAATTCAATGTTATATTCATGCCTCAATCATGAGCTCTCGAGAGAAATTATCATTCAGAACTTTTATGCTAGGCTTTCTCGTGATGATCAATCCATGCTTGATACTTCTTGTACTGGTTCTTTTATGAAGAACACTATTGAATTCAGGTGGGATCTTTTAGAAAGAAGTAGACGTAACTCTGGAGATTAGGAACTCGGTGAAGGTAAAGTCAGGTATTAAGCTTGAGTTTGATTGTGTTAAATTTTTTATGAATACCTATGCTTTTCACAAGTTTAGCACTAAATATGGACTTGACACCGAGATAGTAGCCTCTTTTTGTAAATCATTTTCTACTCATGTTGATCTCCCTAAGGAGAAGTGGTTTAAATATCACCCCCCTATTAAAGAAGAAACTAAAGAACCGGTAATAGCTAAATATGAAACTATCATTTACAATGTTTATCCAGTTGTGCCTACTGCTTATATTATAAACCCACCTTTCCTTTTTAGGATAAAGGAACATGCTAAGGTTTCAACTATGGTTCGCAAAAGTAATATTAAAGCACCTAGACCCTCAGAACAAATCAAAGTAGAACCTAGTGTTGTTATGGTTAAAGATCTCTTGGTAGAAAATATTGATGGGCATGTTATTTACTTCTGTCATGAAGCTGCTAGAATTGTTGCCCAATGAAAAAGAAAAACATAGGTTGTTGCTGGCATGCCTGTTGTCTCAGCTAAAATAGGAGATCATTGTTATCATGGCCTATGTGATTTAGGTGCTAGTGTGAGTGATATTCCTTTTACCTTATACCATATAGCACCCGCTGAAATAGAAGACATAGATGTTACTATTAAACTTGCTAATAGAGATACCATCACACCACTGGGGATCGTTAGAGATGTTGAAGTCTTGTGTGGGGAAATAAAATATCCTACTGATTTTCTAGTTCTTGGTTCCCCACAAGATGACTTTTGTCCCATTATCTTTGGTAGACCTTTCTTGAACACTGTCAATGCTACTATAGATTGTTATAAACAAACTATCAGTGTTAGTTTTGGTGATGAGTCTCATGAATATAACTTCTCTAAGTTTAGTAGACAACCCCGTGATAAAGAATTACCTAGTAAGTATGAAATAATTGGTCTTGCTTCTATTTCCATGCCCCCTACTGATCCACTAGAACAATATTTGATCGACCATGAAAATGATATACACTTCCGTGAAAGAAATGAAATAGATAAAATATTCTTTGAACAACAACCTCTGCTCAAACAAAATTTGCCTATTGAAACTCTAGGAGGTCCTCCTCCACCTAAAGATGATCCTGTGTTTGAATTAAAACAATTGCATGACACTTTGGAATATGCTTATCTTGATGAGAAAAAGATATATCCTGTTATTATTAGTGCTAACCTTTCAGAACATGAAGAAGAAATATTATTGAAAATTCTGAAGAAGCACCGAGCTGCTATTGGATATACTCTTAATGATCTTAAAGGCATTAGTCACACTCTCTCTCAGCACAAGATTAATATGGAACCCGTTGTTGATCTGTTTTAAGAAAAGGACATTGAAACCTTTGCATCCAAGGATGCGGAGAACTATTTTTATTATATTATTCAACAAAACCTGAAAAAATAAATACAATGGTTAACCCAAACCCACCTTCCTGGCAACCTCTGTTGCTACACCTACAAACTTGATGATGTGCACTGACATCACACTAGCACACACCATCTAATCTGATGGGCTCACCAAGCCGCCCAGCGACATACCGAGAGCACCAAGACGTCTACCCTCAACGCGCATTGCATGCGCACGCTTTAGAATCCACTACTGCCATCTTCCGCCGTCTCAATGGTTAAACTACACATAGAAGAAAGTAGACGTTCCCAGAAAAGGAATAGCGTTGTGCGGGAGCTCGATGTCCATCCGATCGTAGACCAACGGTTCAAGAACTAAGGAGGACTGAAGAACTGGTATCTTTTGGACAACGCTAACGCCCACACATGTGGTGGGAGTGAACCTCCTCCCCCCCCACACACACGATCAAGGCTACGTCACCGCATGCATGCATGTGGATTTTTTTTGGGATTTTCAGTTTTTAAAATGGTTTATCTCTTAAATGAAAATCCGATTGAAGATCCATTTTCACCATTAAATCCCTCGCGACGAGATCTTCGAAATTAGATCTCATATCAATATATTTCGACGAACTTTTGGTTAAAAGTTGACATGTCTATTGCACATGAATTGCCATGGTGTTTACACTGAAGTTGTCATGATATGTTTCAGCTATTTTCTTCTACATTTAAAAATAAATTTTGAAATATTATAAAATGGGGAGTTAAGAAACTAGACTTGCCATGAACCATAAACTAAAATTGCCATAATACATGCACTTAAAATTGCCATGGTTCATACAAAAAATAATTTTCATGGTCAAATTAATGGAATTGCCATCATCAAAAAACTAAAAGTGACATGCTCTACAAACTAAAATTGCCACATGGCAACTTTAGTTTAAACACTATGGTAACTATAGTGTAAACATCATGGCAACTTCTAGGCAAAAAAAATTGTCGAAACATATCAACATGGGGTATAGTTTTAAAGATCTTGTCGAGACGGATTTAATGGTGAAAACGGATTCTTAATTTAATTTTTTAATTAGGAGATAAAACATATTTAAGACGAAAATCAAAAAGATTCCTGCTGATGTCATCTGTTCACACGTGGCAAAATGAGTGGTAATGAAGGCGTGTGGATGATGTGCAAGATGCCACGCGTGTGGACGTTAGTTTTTCCTATCTTTTTTTTGCAGAAGAGCCACCCGACGGAAAATGAACACGCGCACGTCATTAAGAGCGCGGGAAACAGTAAAACTGTATGTGTTCTTCAGAAGATACAAACTAGAATCTGACATGCATGCGTTATGCGTATGATTTAGAGCAACTCACTCTTTGATCACCTTAAACACGTTTTCACATTTCCTCAGGAAAGAGAACTTTCTTGGAGGAGATGATTACATGTACTACGTTCAAACGATGATGTACTTGCTGGCGTACGACACCATTTAACTGATTCGACGTTGTTTTCTCGATCATCTCTGCAGTACCCTGGATCTAGATGTGTACTAGTGCATACAGGAGCATACAAAGACGCCCGCACACGCAGTCGATGTAGTACCTGTTCTTTCTTTCCTTGTCACGGTTTCCTCGACCACACGTCGAATCGACGGATCCGTCGACAGAGATGCGTCGGATGCATGCATGCCAATGGCTCCAAACGGCCATTTCGCTCGTGCGGTGGGTGCGTGCAATGCGCATCGCAAACGTACGATCGTAACACTGTTACCGTCTCTCAGTCTCTCAACCTCTCCGACAGCGACGCGGACGCGACGGACGACGGCTACGAGTACGAAATAAACACGTACGCGTATGCAGTACGTACGTACACGGTCGTCACCAGGGGCGCGCGTCGCCTGAAAAAACTAGGCTGGCAAAATTGCTGGATTATCTGTAGGTGTGTGCGCGACCCGATCATCTAGATGCATGTATGGTCCTGATCGACCGTCCATCCTTGGCTTTCTCGACCGATCTCGCTTTCCCGGTGGGCTGTGGGTGGCCCTGGTTCTCGGCCGTTGGATCCATCGGGGACCCCTGGTGGTCCACACGTGCGCTTGTTACGCGCACGCATGATTGCAACGTGACCGGCGCACGTACCTACGTACGTACTACCAACCAACCAATCTTCCTGCAGGTGCAGGATACGCTAAGCTCTCTTGCGTTACTCACGTGCATGCATGGTAAATGTAACATATGAAAGGAATGGCCTACGGACCTTGTTTACCGTTGCGAATATTTGGAAGTTTGTAGTAACCAACTTGGTTTACGTTATGTACTTTATTCTGTGCGCAAGGGTTTTGACAGCTAAATATTATCGTGATGGAAATCTCTTGAAGGCAGGACCGAAGAAGGGATCTCCATTCACATGGCAAAGTATTGTTGTCAGTTTCCAGACTTTCAAAAGATGACTCATGTTTACATGTGTTTGAGCTAAAGAAGTGTGAAAAGCTTTGGGTCTTCAGGAAACGATCGTCCAAACCCTTGTTTCGGACCAATCTGGTAGTGTCGTGCTTGAGAATATCCTCAGAAATCAAAGGCGTAATTAAACCACACTACAACATCTCAGCTTCCAAGAGTCTATCTTGGTTGGAGCTTGGTACATCTGGTGCAGAGAAGGGAAATTTGTGAAGGGCGAAAGTGTGGCCATTTCTTCCAAAACAGCACTCGTCATACATGTGATAACGGCCAATTATGGTGGCTCTAGGAGTGCGACACGTGCGCCTGATGTTAAAAGGTCTAAATCTCCTCAAAATCTTTATAAAGTGAACCTGGATGCATGCTTTGTGGAATATGTAAGCAGAGCCACGGCGTTGGTTCTTCGAAACCACTGGAGTGAGGCTTTTACTGGGTCAACAACTCTTTTTACGCATGTACTTGATGCCGCTGCAGCGGAAGCTTTGGCGTTGAAGAATGGTATGGAGCTAGCGGATCAATGGGGATGCTCAAATGTGATCTTTGAATCTGATTGTCTTGAGATTGTCCAGGCATGCAAGGGAGAAGTTGATATCCTGAGTCCTTATTCTGCTAATCTGAATGAGTGTTTTCATTTAGCTCAAAGTATTGGTTCGTTCTTGTACTCTCACTGTCCAAGGAAAGGAACAAGGTGGCACACAAGCTTGCTAGGAGTTCCTATGAATCTAATTCTGTAATTTCTTGGGAGAGTGATCCTCCGCGGATTATTCTAGCTGAACTTGTTAGTGATGTAACAATTATTTTATTTGATTAAAGTGTGCCACAAGTTCAAAAAAACGACATTGCTATTTTTTGATGAATAAAGTTGTGATAAAAAAAGGTAGTGTGAGCTCCCTTCAAGAAAAAGGTAGCGTGAGTTTTTTTTTTTGTAACTACAACATCAAAGTAACAAGATATTGCATTTTGTTGAGTTGGCGACTTGGGCTTGACCTTGAGCAGTAAAAACAAGAGAAAAGAAACAGATTGTTTCCCATATTGTTGACGTTGTTGTTGTTGGTGTTGTTGTTTTGAACTACCCACTGGTAGTTGCATGGGGACCAAAGCAGATGCAGCCACCCTGAATTAGGGGAAGCAAGGGGAGGGAAGAGCCGGAGAGGACGAGGACCACCACCTAGCTACAGCCATAGCGGGGGGCTCCGACCGGGGAGGGAGGAGCAAAGGAACAAGTATCCGTCCCCATCCATCAAATTGCAAGAGATCGACGACGACCTCTCCCTCCCTTTTCACAAGAGAAAAGAAATTAAGAACGAGGCTATGCTAGGCTGGTCCCGTCCCCGGTCCTGGCTAGCTTGTGCGGTGCGGTGTCATGCGGCAGCGGCGGCAACGGGCAATGGCATAGTGCTCTGCAGTACAGCAGTAGTACCCTGACTGCTACTGTAGCGGCGTCTCGATCGATCGCCTCGCCAGAGCACTGGCTGGGCTGGCGGGGGCTGGCTCCTTTGTCTCGTTAGTCGTTGCCCATCCTCTTCTTCCCGTGTCGTGCCCCCCCCCCTGATGCGAAATCAGATGGCGCGGCAGGGGAGCGGAGCTGCAGCTGCAGAGGCTGGTGGGTGGTGGTGGTCTCGCGCTGCTGCTGCTGCTGCGTTTGGATGGACGCGTCTCGTCTCCTTTTAATGCCGCACGCGCCGCGCCGCGTGGGCGCCGCGCCGTGCTGCCACTACGAGGGCGGAAGGGCCACCGTCGCAGGCCAGGACCGCCGGGCGGGAAAAGTCGCCGCGCGGCCGGCCGGGGCCGGCTGATCCGGCCGAAGGGCCGCGGCCTTTTCTCCTCCTGTTCTTCGATCGCCGCCACTGGTATACATACTTGTGTTGTTGTGCGGCAAAAAGCAAAGCTGGGGTCAGTCTGTCCGTGTACTGTAAAACGAAAAAAAAAGGCATGTCAAAGCAAAACAAAAAAGAATCTTGTAGTTAAACAAACTAGGACACAGAAAAAATTCACTGGAATTAGATAAGACTTTTATATAGTGTTTCTCTTTGCTTATATTGCACTTGGGTCTAACAAAAAAAACACCTAATTTCACAAGAATTTGCGCATGCTAACCAATCATATCTTGTGATACAGCAACATCAAACCGGACCTGAGCTAACAACTAGTGCCAAATTATCGCGTAATGAACTGGGTCATGGAACTAAGAGCATCTCCAGCCGTTCATCCCGGGGGTTTGAAAAATCGCCACCTGAGGGCGAACCGGCGCGGTCGCCCCCAAGCGTCAATTTTGGCCCACTCTTGACGCAAATTTGCCCACTTTGTCTCGTTGTGATACAGCAACATCAAACCAGACCTGAGCTAACAACTCGTGCCGAATTATCAAGTAACGAACTGGGCCGTGGAACTGATAAAAGAGCAAAAGCACGGCGTACAGCAGCAACGTAGATGTGAGTTTTCCACTGCAGGTCAGCTACGCATATTATGTACCACAAACGTGAAACACGGATTGATGGTCACTATTTCCCTCAAACTGCCCAGCCGAAAGTTTTTTTGGTTTGTCAAAGTCTCAGATAAAAGCTGGGAACCACAAAGGCAGCCGCACACCCGAAGCGATCCATAGTGCGCTTGCTGCCACACCACGTCTCCTTGCCTAGCATCGCCACCTCAAGAGTAAGTAAAGTGATGGCACCTGGTGCCCAAGCAATGGCCTCCATGATTAAAGGGAGGGCGCGCTGCAGCTGCTGCTGCATGCAGAGCCGTTCATCCACCCACTGGCCATCGCGCTTCACTCATCAGTGTTGGATCAACTCACAAGCTTTTTCCCAAACAAAGTACATGGAAAATGGGTCCCTGACACTCCACACACACATGGTACATAGATATGACAGACACGCCATGCTACAGGCCTTAAGGTTCAACAGCAACAAGCGGGAACATAACGTCTGTGACCGCTAACAAGCAATACAACACACCTCGAAGGGTTTTACTCGAACCAATGGAAGTAGCTAGATGGAGATGCGGCGACCGCAGAGGATGTAACCAATTTCTCAGTCGCTGCGGGCGGGAGAAGCATCGGGGGACCTGGAGCGGGATCCGGGGGGCGATCCTGAGGATGGCCTGGCCACCCTCGGACGTGAAGGGGATCCATCACTGTCGGCCGGTGGCGACCTCCTGTAGACATGAACCATTGATTAATATACAGCGAATTTTATGTCAAGTATATGCATCTAACAGAAGCACTGTCGAAATACAATATTGTGGTATGCAGCAAAGACAAGTCTGGATAACAAGGAGAACACACTTCTTGATTTTCTTCACTAGAACAACAGACTTAACTTCCAGTACACAAAACGATCATGTTAACAAAACAAATTGGGTTGCAAAAACAACAGCGCTAGAAAGAGACGGCTTCAAACTTTCGATCTCAGGCTGATAATGGTTATTTTCAGTCCGATTCCTCAAATAAGATTTTCAATGGCAAGCTAGTACTTTAGATGGGCGGACAAGGTTACAGGTATAAACAGCAAGAATTTGATGCTGGTGCTTTGCTCTATACGATTCTCTAATGCAAATGCAATGAAGGCAGCGTGTGTAGTTATCAATCAAACACAACTTACTTCTCATACCCATTATCAGCATCACGTTGGTCACCATCTCTACCAGGGGGAGAGTAGGATCTCCTTTTGTCCTCCTCGTGTTCTTTTGGATGACGCACAGGAGATTTCGTGCGATGAGACTCCCTTCCCCGTGGGGAAGCAGAGTAGTCATCTCGCCGTCTTGGAGCAGGAGAGTATGACCTTTTTTTGCCCAAACACAACATTGAACAATAAAATTCAAGAATCAAAGATCAAAATTTTACGAATGTTGGATGCCAAGCAGAACTGTTGAAAAATCATTATTGCCCTACCTTGACCGAGCACGGCCACCGCCACGAGGGCGGGGAGAGGCTGAGCGTGAACGGGAACGAGACCTCCCTGTACCAGATATGAGAAGCTATTAGTAAGTTGATACTGTGCGAAGCAAAATTTGCAATGATTTTGAAATGCTACAATAAAAAAAGTTCACAACAATTACAGGTTTCACACCTTCAAAAATCTGAAATGTAAACAACTTGCACGTGATGGGTCTTATACGATCTTCACTTCAGACATTAACAGGACAGGAGCCTATATGCAAACAAGTTGTATGTGATGGGTCTTATACGATCTTCACTTCAGACATTAACAGCACAGGAGCCTATATGTAAACAACTTGTATATGATGGGTCTTATACGATCTTCAATTCAGACATTAACAGCACAGGAGCAGCGGTTAATCCAAAAGTTCACTAGTGGATGGGTGTTCACATATGTTAATTATCATATAGGGACTCCGCTGAATCAGATTAAGCCTATATGCGACTGATGTCTCTTCAGAAGGCACTCAATTGTGCTAGTTTACCACAATTGAAATGCGCAAATAGATAAGGAATCCCATGCTATTTTCATCGGTTACACAAAAAGAAAGGAAAGTAAGAGAATCAATTAGTTCCAATATCAGCTACAACAGGAAAACTAATGCATTTTTTGCTGCAAGAGGGGAATTAGCCATAGTGAGCATTCGATAAAAATGGGTATTTGGTGTTTTATGGTTCTATCTACTAACAAGATCCAAACGAGATAAACTTAAACCAGAACGACCAGCAATTCTCAACAGTTGTCCGTTCAAAAGCATGTACAAGATTCCAGATTTCATAATTCTGTATATGCAAATTTGAGAGGCATTACCATAATGAGAGGAACGGCGCCCTTCATGACCTCCAGAGTACCCCCTGCACAGTCATTTCAACTGAGCACGAGAGAAGACGAAGCAAATTTTCACACAAAAATGGGAATATATACCTGACTCTAGTTCTAGTGCGCATATCCTCTGGCCTTTTCCGTGACTCAGCAGCAAGCACAACAGTTATCTCCCGGCCAAAAAATACCTGGCGATTCATGTGGTATTGGGCCTCAGAGGAATTGATGGTATCCCGACCTTAAGTCAATTTTTTGAGAATACTTTGGCCTGAGCGCTGATCAAATAACCATTTATCCGGCATCGGTATTTGTTCTTGATTGTGACCATGTTAAGTGCTCGATAGTCTATACACAATCCTCGTTGTCCCATCCTTCTTCTTGGCAACAAAATTGGTGAACCCCAAGGTGAGGAGTCGGGTCTTAATATATCCTTTGTCCAAGAATTTTTATTTGCTTCTTCAATTCTACCAATTCGATGGTGCCATTCAGTATGGTTTCTTGTATATGGGGGCGGTTCAAAGCTAGCTCAATGCTGAATTCTATCTCCGATTCTGCGGCATGCCCCGTAGTTCTTCGAAATACGCCTGAAATTCACACACACCATCGAACTGCTTATCTAAACGCCCTTGTTCAATCTCGCTGCCGGATATTTTCTCTTGGCTCAAACTCTCATTGTCTCTTCCGTGGTGGTAAGAGAATTGATATCCGTTGAAGAAGTCAATAAAACTTTGTTGGTGGTTAACCAATCCATCCCTAGGATGACATCCATTCTTTATTTTCCAATACAATAAGGTTGGCATGAAACTTCAATCCAAATTCAATAACCACACCTTGCAAGAACTCCGAAATACTTGCTTAATCCCAGTGACTTGATGATCGGATTTTCCAAGGAAGTCGAGGGAGTCCTCGATTAGGGGTGTCCTGACAGCTTCTGACTACCATCATCACCGAACTACCATCACCTGACCATCATCGACCTCGGACTCCAAGACTATGAAGATACAAGATTGAAGACTTTGCCTGCAGTCCGATGGTGGGACTTTCTCCCTATGGAAGGCAAGCATGGTTATACGGATATGTAGATTTCCTACCATTGTAACCGACTCTATGTAACCCTAGCCCTCTCCCAAGGTCTATATAAACCGATGGCTCTAGTCCGTGAGGACAACAACAACCCTTACAATCATACCATAGGCTAGCTTCTAGGGTTTAGCCCCTTGATCTCATGGTAGATCCACTTGTAAACATCCACAATATCAATATCAATCATAAGACGAGGGTTTTACCTCCATCAAGAGGGCCCAACCTGTAAAACATCGTCCCTTGTCTCCGCTACCATCCGCTAGACGCATACCGACCCCTACGAGATCCGCCGTTTTACACCGACATTGGTGCTTTCATTGAGAGTTCTTCTGTCGCCACCGATAGGCTTGATGGCCTCTTCAATCAATAACGCTAGGCCCTTGAGACTTTTCTCCCGATGATTCTCGATTCGGCGTTTTCGCCGCGGCCAACTTACTGCCATCCGGAGCAGACGAAGCAACGCCTCGCTGCCAGGTTTGGGCCTAAATCTCACGACCGATATCTCGCGGGACTTGATCGGCGGATCGAAACATGCCCGAAAGCGTGTTGCCACATGATGGGCACGACTCTAACTTCGCCACGGACAAAGACTGAGGTTGCGACACGAATCCGCCTCGACCCATAGTCCGGAGCCGATCGCCGGACGAGGATTTTATGGCCGGATAACCACGGAGCTGCAACTTTACGGCGGAGCCGTAACACTTACCTTTGTCCCGCGATAAAGCCTATGATTCGAGGTGCCGGATTTCGCATTGACTCAACCTCCCGCTACTTACCAATGAATCCGATCACAAATCATGGAATTCACTGGCTGCGACATTCAAAGATTACCGCGATATCAGAATTCAATCAAGCATCTTCGCTATTCGGAGAGCCCCGTCAATTACGGCCAGATGGTTGGGACGCTGACAACGAAGAAATTCAGAGCCCACCCACCACCCACTTCGTGAGCTAATCACGGATTTATTTAACTCGACGACTACTACAATCAAGACATCGACAGATGGACGACGTTGAGACTACCAAGAACCAAAGACCTATAGGACACCGAAGACCACCTCGGCCCCACGATATATACATGGTAGGACAATTTAAAGGGAAGCGATAACGAGGAACAACGGACGCGTAGAGGATAATCCCTACCGAGCAACATTCAAAACTACGACGAGACGCCGCCCTAAGTCCCCGCCGACAAAGCAAAGATTCCTAAATCACCCAGTGATAGAGCAAGGAAACCAATGGGATTTAACACTAATGACGCAGTCGATAATCAACCCTTCACGGAGCAATCAACAGCCCCGACACACAACACCGGAGCATAAGAACATACACAAAAAGACTCGTCAGCCACCGCAGAAGAAGTTTGAAGAAGGAAAAACTAAGCTCAAAAACAGCAGTAAGACACGCCGAATGAAGTGGAGCAAAGTATTCAAGACCTGGCATTAAAATATGACAATGGCCATCAAAACAAGATACCAAGCAAGGCCAAGGGGAGGGGGTGCGCCCAGCCCATGAGGGGCTGGCTGCCCCACGCAGCCCAAGTGGCCCCCAAAGGGTGGCCTCCCAGGGTCCTCCGGATCCCTTCCTGAACCCTCCATAAAACCGATATGACGAAACTTTCCTGTCCGCTTGATGACTTCCCATATATAAATCTTTACCTCCCGACCATTCCGAACTCCTCGTGACGTCCGGGATCTCATCCGGACTAACAACATTCGTAATCACATACAAGTCTTCCTATTAACCCTAGCGCCACCGAACCTTAAGTGTAGACCCTACGGGTTCGAGACATGCGACATGACCGAGACGCTCTCCCAATAATAACCAACAGCGGGATCTGGATACCCATGTTGGCTCCCACACTCCTCGATGTTGTCATCGGATGAACCACGATGTCGAGGGTTCGCAACCCCTGATGCTATTCCCTTTGTCAGCGGTATGTTACTTCCCAGACTCGATCGTTGGTATCCCAATACCTCGCTTAGTCTCGCTACCGGCAAGTCACTTTACTGCATCGAATGCATGATCCCGTGACCACACTTGGTCACTTTGAGCTCATTATGATGATGCACCGAGTGGCCCAAGGATACCTCCGTCATACGGAGTGACAAATCTGCCTCGATCCGTGTCAACCCAATGACACTTTCGGGATACCCGTAATGCACCTTTATAGTCACCCAGCCGTTGTGACGTTGGTACACCCGAAAGCATCTCCTACGGTATCCGGGAGTTACACGATCTCACGGTCTAAGGAAGAGATACTTGACATTGGAAAAGCTCTAGCAAAACGAACTATACGATCTTGTGCTATGCTTAGATTGGGTCTTGTCCATCACGTCATTCTCCTAATGACGTGATCCCGTTGTCAATGACATCGATGTCCATAGTCGTGAAACATGACTATCTGTCGACCAACGAGCTAGTCAACTAGAGGCTCACTAGGACGATAGTGGTCTATGTATTCACACGTGTATCACGATTTCGGATGATACATTATAGCATGAATAAAAGACAATTATCATGAACAAGGAAATATAATAATAATACTTTTATTATTGCCTCTAGGGCATATTTCCAACAGTCCCACTTGCACTAGAGTCAATAATCTAGTTACATTGTGATGAATCGAACACCAGAGAGTTCTCGGTGTTGATCATGTTTTGCCAGGAAGAGGTTTAGTCAGCGGATCTGCGACATCTGGATCCGTATGCACTTTACAAATTTCTATGTCTCCATCTGAACATTTTCACGGATGGAGTTGAAGCGACGCTGATGTGCCTGGTCTTCTTGTGAAACCTGGGCTCCTTGGCAAGCAATAGCTCCGGTGTTGTCAGAGTTTGATCCGACGCATTGGGTATGACTCCTAGGTGGGTGATGAACTCCTTCACCCAAATTGCTTCATGCGCTGCCTCCAGGCTGCCATGTACTCCGCTTCACATGTAGATCCGCCACGACGCCTGCAACAGCTCAAGCTTACCGCTCCACCATTCAACATATACACGATCCGGTTTGTGACTTAGAGTCATCAGATCAGGTCGGCTAGCGCCGACGTAACTGCTACGACGAGCTCTTCGTCACCTCCATAAACAAGAAACATGTCCTTTGTCCTTTCGGTACTTCAGGATATTCTTGACGCTGTCAGGTGTTCCTTGCGGGATTACTTTGGTACCTTCCTACCAAACTTACGGCAAGGTTTACATCGTGTCTGCACACACAGATGGCATACATAATAGATCCTATGGTGAGGCATAGGATGACACTCATCTCTTCTTTATCTTTTGTCAGGTTGGGCATTGAGTGAGCTCAATCTAACCTTGCAATCGGCAAGAACCCCTTCTTGGACTGATCCATTTTGAACTTCTTCAAAATCTTATCAAGGTATGTGCTTGTGAAAGACCTATGAGGCGCTCGATCTATCTCTATAGATCTTGATGCCTAATATATACAACAAGGTCCTTCATTGAAAAACACTTATTCAAGTAGGCCTTAATGCTGTCAAGAATTCTATATCATTTCCCATCAAAAGTATGTCATCTACATATAATATGAGAAATGCTACGAGCTCCCTCACTTTCTTTGTAAACGCAGTTCTCCATAAGTCGCATAAACCCAAACGCTTTGATCATCATCAAAGCGAATGTTCCAACTCCGAGATGCTTGCACCCATAAATGGATCATTGAGCTTGCATACTTTGTCAGATTCTTAGGATCGACAAACCCTCCTGCTGCATCATATACAACTCTTCCTTAAGATAACAAGTAGGAAACTGCTTTTGACGTCCATCATCGCCATATCTCATAATCATAGTATGCAATTGCTAACATGATTCGGACGGACTTAAGCTTCGCTACGGAGAGAAAGTCTCATCGTAGTCAATCCCTTGAACTTGCCGATAACCCTTAGCGACAAGTCGAGCTTTATAGATGGTGACATTACCATCCGCGTCCGTCTTCTTCTTAAAGATCCATTTGTTTTCTATCGCTCACGATCATCCAGAAAGTCACCAAAGTCCACACTTTGTTTTCATACATGGATTCTATCTGGACTTCATGGCTTCTAGCCATTTGTTGGAATCTGGGCCCGCCATCGCTTCTTCATAGTTCAAGGTTCATTGTCTAACAACATGATTTCCAAGACAGGTTGCCGCATTCACTCGGTGCGAACGTGTCCTAGTGGACCTCGAAGTTCAAGAGCAACTTGATCCAAGTACCTTGATCATCATCATGATTTCCTCTTCAGTTGGTGTAGGCATCACAGGAACATTTTCCTGAGCTGCACTACTATCCTGTTCAAGAGGTAGTACTTCATCGAGTTCTACTTTCCTCCCACTTACTTCTTTCGAGAGAAACTCTTTTTCCAGAAAGGTTCCGTTCTTGGCAACAAAGATCTTGCCCTCGGATCTTAAGTAGAAGGTATACCCAATGGTTTCCTTAGGGTATCCTATGAAGACGCATTTTTCCGACTTGGGTTCGAGCCAGGTTGAAGTTTCTTGACATAAGCATCGATCCCCAAACTTTAGAAAGCGACAGCTTAGGTTTCTTCCCAAACCATAATTCATATACGGTCGTCTCAATCGGACTTAGACGGTGCCCTATTTAAAGTGAATGTAGCTGTCTTAGAGCGATCCCCAAAATGATAGCGGTAAATCAGAAGAGACATCATAGACCGCACCATATCCAATAGAGTGCGATACGACGTTCGGACACACCGCTATTACTGAGGTGTTCCGTTAGTTGTGAAACGATTCCACATTTTCTTAAGTGTACCAAATTGACTTAAATATTCTCCTCCACGATCCGATCGAAGAATTTTATCTTCACGTTGATTCTCTACTTCATTCTGAAATTCCTTGAACTTTTCAAAGGTCTCGACTTGTGTTTCATCAAGTAGACATACCCATATCTACTCAAGTCATCTCGTGAGAGTGAGAACATAACGATATCCTCCGCGAGCCTCAACGCTCATTGGACCGCACACATCGGTATGTATGATTTCCAAAAGTTGGTTGTTCGCTCCATTGTTCGAGAACGGAGTCTTGGTCATCTTGCCCATGAGGCATGGTTCGCATGTGTCAAATGATTCATAATCTAAAGACTCCAAAAGTCCATCAGCATGGAGCTTCTTCATGCGCTTGACACCAATGTGACCAAAGGCAGGCCACAAGTATGTGGGACTATCGTTATCAACTTTACATCTTTTGGTATTCACGCTATGAACATGTGTACTACGCCGAGATTCATTAAGAATAAACCATTGACCATCGGAGCATGACCATAAAACATATCTCTCATATAAATAGAACAACCATTATTCTCGGATTTAAATGAGTAGCCATCTCGCATTAACGAGATCCGATACAATATTCATGCTCAAACTTGGCACCAAATAACAATTATTAAGGTTCATAACTAATCCCGTGGTAAATGAAGAGGTAGCGCGTCGACGGCGATCACATCGACTCGAACCATTCCCGACGCCAAGATCGCACCTCGCCCTTCCGGTCTCGCTTATTCCGCAGCTCCTGTGAGTTACAAATATGAGCAACGGCACCGGTATCAAATACCCGAGTTACTTACTTATTCGTAAAGTACACATCAATTACATGTATATCAAATATACCTTTGGTGTTGCGGCCTTCTTGTCCGCTAAGTATTTGGGCAGTTCCGCCTGGTGACCCTCCTTGCAATAAAAGCACTTATCCGGGTTTGGGTCCATTCTTTGACTTCTTCCCGGCAACTTGTTGCTTAATGGGCGGCAAACCTCCTTGCCGTCCTTCTTGAAGTTCTTCTTGCCCTTGCCCTTCTTGAACTTAGTGGTCTTATTGACCATCAACACTTGATGTTCTTTCTTGATTTCAACCCTGCTGACTTCAGATGAGAACACTTCAGGAATGGTCTTACCATCCTCGCATGTTGTAGTTCATCACAAAGCTCTTGTAGCTTGGTGGAGCGACTGGAGGATTCTCACAATGACCGCCTCATCAGGAGGTTAATATTCACCGGTCACGGGTTGTGCAACCTGACATCTTTGAGAATGTGCTCATTGATGAACTGTTTTCCTCCATCTTACAACTATAGAACTTGTCGGAGATGTCATATCTCCGACCAGGCGTGAGCTTGAAAAACAGTTTCAGCCTCGAACATCTCATATGCTCCGTGATGCTCAAAACGCTTTTGGAGCCCTGTTCTAAGTCAGAAAGTGCCACCGAACGAGGGAGTAATCATCAAGACGAGACTGCCAAGCATTCATAATGTCTTGGTTCTCCTGAGACGGAGCGTCACCTAGCGGTCCTTCTAGGACATATTGTTTCTGGCAGCTATGAGGATGATCCTCAAGTTCCGGACCCACCAGAAGTTGCTGCCATCATTCAGCTTGGTTTCTCTAGGAACGCGTTGAAGTTCAAGTTGACATGAGCGTTGGCCATTTGATCTACAAGACATATCATTCAAAAGTTTTAGACTAAGTTCATGATAATTAAGTTCATCTAATCAAATTATTTAAATGAACTCCCACTCAGATTAGACATCCCTCTAGTCATCTAAGTGTTACCGATCCGAAATCGACTAGCCGTGTCCGATCATCATCGCGGAGACGGACTAGTCACGCTCGGTGAACATTCTCATGTTGATCGTGATCTTCCATACGACTCGTGTTCGACCTTTCGGTCTCTCGTGTTCCGAGGCCATGTCCTGCATGCTAGGCTCGTCAAGTTAACCCTAGTGTTTTCGCTGTGTAAATCTGTCTTACACCGTTGTATGTGAACGTAAGAATCATCATCACCCGATCATCACGTGGTGCTTAGAAACGACGAACTTTAGCAACGGTGCACGTTAGGGAGAACACTTGAAATTGTTGTAAGGATCATCTTATTTACTACCGTCGTTCTAAGTAAACAAGATGTATAAACATAATAAACATCACATGCAATTATATAGTAGTGACATGATATGGCCAATATCATAAAGCTCCATTGATCTCCATCTTGGCTCCATGATCATCTTGTCACCCCGATGACACCATGATCTCCATCATCATGATCTCCATCATTGTGCCTCCATGAAGTTGTCACGCCAACGTAACTACTTACTATGGCTAACGTTTAGCAATAAAGTAAAGTAAGTTACATGGCGTTCTTCAATGACACGCAGTCATACAAAATAAAGACAACTCCTATGGCTCCTGCCGTTGTCATACTCATCGACATGCAAGTCGTGATTCCTATTACAAGAACATGATCTCATACATCACAATATGTCATTCATCATTCATCACAACTTGGCCATATCACATCACATGACAATTGCTGCAAAAACAAGTTAGACGTCCTCTAATTGTTGTTGCATCTTTTACGTGGCTGCAATTGGGTTCTAGCAAGAACGTTTTCTTACCTACGAATAACCACAACGTGATCTTGTCAACTTCTATTTACCCTTCATAAGGACCCTTTTCATCGAATCCGCTCCAACTAAAGTAGAGAGATGAGACACCGCCAGCCACCTTATGCAACTAGTGCATGTTAGTCGGTGGAACCGGTCTCACGTAAGCGCACGTGTAAGGTTGGTCCGCCGCTTCATCCCACAATACCGGAAGCAAGATAAGACTAGTAGCGCAAGTAAATTGACAAGATCCACGCCCACAACCAAATTGTGTTCTACTCGCAAAGAGAACTACGATAGACCTAGCTCACATGCACTGTTAGAACGTTGCAGAAAATTAAAATTTTCTACGGTTTCACCAAGATCTATCTATGAGTTCATCTAAGCAACGAGTCAAGAGAGAGAGTTTGCATCTACATACCACTTGTAGATCGAGCGTTGCCTCGAGGGAGGTGATGAGGAAGACGTTCAAACGTGATTCCATCCCGATGACCAAGTGCTGAAGCGGACAGCACCTCCGCTGTTCAACACACGTGAGACGGATGACACGCCTCCTCGCCTTGATCCAGCAAGGAGGAAGGAGAGGTTGAGGAAGACACTCCAATGGCAGACGACGGGCGTGATGCGATGGAGGACTGTTCTCGCAGGGCTTCAGCAGCTACGGAGGAGGAGAGGTGTTGGGGAGGGAGGGGCTGCGCTTCAATGGTCTCCCTCCACCTCTATTTATAGGGGAAAGGAGGGGCCCCTCAGATGCATCTAGAGGGGGGGCGGCCAGGGGAGGGGCCCCCAAGCAAGGGGGGCGCCTTAGGTTCTCAACCCTAGGCGCAATGGGAGGGGCGCGCCCAGCCATGAGGCTGGCTGCCCCTCATGTAGCCCAAGTGGCCCCCAAAAGGTGGCCTCCCTGGTCCTCCGAACCCTTCCGGTGAACCTCCATAAAACCGATATGACCAAACTTTCCGGTGTCGTTTGATGACTTCCCATATATAAATCTTTACCTCCGGACCATTCCGAACTCCTCGTGACGTCCGGATCTCATCCGGACTCAACAACATTCGGTAATCACATACAAGTCTTCCTATTAACCTAAGCGCCACCGAACCTTAGTGTGTAGACCCCACGTTCGGAGACATGCGTATGACCAGACGCCTCCGGTCAATAACCAACAGCGGGATCTGGATACCCATGTTGGCTCCACATGCTCCTCGATGTTGTCATCGGATGAACCGATGTCGAGGGTTCAAGCAACCCAGTATTCTATTCCTTTGTCAAGCGGTATGTTACTTGCCCGAGACTCGATCGCCGTATCCCAATACCTCGTTTAGTCTCTACCGGCAAGTCACTTTACTCGACCGTAATGCATGATCCGTGACCGGACACTTGGTCACTTTGAGCTCATTATGATGATGCACTCAATGAGGCCCAGTGATACCTCTCCGTCATACGAGTGACAAATCCGTCTCGATCCGTGTCAACCCAATGACACTTTGAGATACCTGAATGCACCTTTATAGTCACCCTTCATGTTGGACGTTTGGTACACCAGCATTCCCGGTATCCGGAGTTTACGATCTCACGGTCTAAGGAAGAGATACTTGACATTGAAAAGCTCTAGCAAAACGAACTACACGATCTTTGTGCTATGCTTAGGATTGGGTCTTGTCCATCACGTCATTCTCCTAATGACGTGATCCCGCTGTCAATGACATCGATGTCCATAGTCGAAACCATGACTATCCGTTGACCAACGAGCTAGTCAACTAGAGGCTTACTAGGGACGATTGTGGTCTATGTATTCACGCGTATCATGATTTCGGATGATATACGTTATAGCATGAATAAAAGACAATTATCATGAACAAGGAAATATAATAATAATGCTTTTATTATTGCCTCTAGGGCATATTTCAAATAAGTTGTTGCCGAATTTGACGAGAAATAGAGCCTTCATATACCAAAATAAAGAGGTCATCAAGTTTGACAGACGGGCCAGATGATTGTGCCAAAAGAAGCTGGCCGCGACATGTTTCTAATTATAATCCGAAGTCGGATTCAACTATAGTCCATCCACGGGCCAAAAAAAGAAAATCCTGTGAAGTAAACACAACACATAAGTGTTCAAGACAAATGGCACACCTAAATAGTTGTGGCGCCAAGACACCCGCTTACAGCCATCGATGAGGTGCCGGATCATGAATTTCAGCAGGTTCAAACCCATAAACATAGAGGCATAACATCAAGACAATGCAATTCTCGGAGTCCGATAGGAAGATTACATACTACATACATATGGCTAGAGGAGATGATTCCCACGCCTACAAAAATACCTACCCTCAAGCTTCAAAGGGCTACTTCTAAGATTGCTCAAAAGCCCTGAAAACACTCAAGAAGTTGGGAAGAGCTTGAGGACGGGCTAGAGCAAATTTCAGGGACTTTGCGTCCGTCCCATTATGGACGACTTGAGTCATAAACCTAACAGCCCGAGAGTCGTACAAGAATTCGGAACAAATTCTTACCAAAAAGAACCAATAGTCGATCGTCCGGACGTAAGCTCAGCGTTTTGTAAACATTAACGTCCAGACGAATGGCTCGCTGCATACCTCGCCAAGAGAAGCAGAACAATGGCCACTTAATAAGCTCCTGCGACGCTTATAGGAGAAGACAAAGCAGCAAGATGCAAATAATTAACAACGAGTACAACCGAGATCGAGATGGAACGGAAGTCATGGCGCAGGAAAGATCAAAGACTTAATAAAGAAGAAAGCTCTAAAGGCACGCAAAGTGTCAACGCCGGATCTAAAAAGCTCGCCAAACAATAAAAACACTAATTTTAAGGACAACAGAGACGAGCTATCAAATTTAAACAAAATTTTAGATCGGATATGTCAAATCCACAAAGATCTAAGGCCTCGCAAACCATACCAACCAAATTGTTGTTTTTTAAACAACCGGCAGACTCAACGGCACAAGGCTGGCGCGCCAAGCGAGGATGATGACCTAACCCACCACAGAAAGCACCTGTCAAAAGAATTCCCACAAGAAGTCAAAACAAGAAACTCGCCAACGGATAGTATGAAACCAACACTATACTCGCTAAGACAAGTGTCGCACGTCCACCCTAAAGGGAATTAATCGAGACGGATGTCAAAACCAATCACTTTCTACATCCGGATTAGTCTAGGAAGTATCCTAACGCAGGATAGATCAGGTTCCTATATTGATCCCATAATAGACTAGACTGTATTTCACGCAGGTTTCCAAGGACGTTGTCAAAGGACATAAATTGCTATATCCCGACACAATCCGCAAGTTGGGATAGACCCTACTATACCAAGATAGTCAGCATCTCCTTCAAAGGAGTGGCCAGTTCCCTTACGCCAGTGCACAGCCATTATTACTAGAATTTGTGTTAGGGTCACCCGACAACTTCCGACGAGAAAAGTTAACCTTCATGCTTCCATTTAAAAGTAGTTACTACATCATCGACGGGAAGCTATCTTCTTAATGCAATACTACATTACGCCGGGCTCTTTACGCTAAAATGCCTTGGCCCACGGGCATCATTTCATTAAAAGGTCGCTTGAGACCCCGACAAAATTGACGAGTTCTGGAATAAATGTTTAGGTTACTCTAATGCACATTCCCCTTCTTCACAAGGGTTTGTAAGATATAAGACATAATCTGAGCTAGCATAGGCTCAGTTTTATTAATCTATATTTCAATTTTTTTATGCACTTTCTCACATTTATTTCTTTTTCCAACTAAAGTTCTCTCTTTACAGATGGATGTAAATAAGGCACACCCGTGACAGATACTATTAAATGGAGAGACACAGCGCAGGCCGCAGCAGGACCTGCTGCAAGGACTCTTTTTACTAAGACCCCACGTAAACCTTTTCTTACTGGCTCTTGTTGCTATAATCCCTCAAGGTTATCATTATAACCAGAGGGAGATCAAGCAAGCTTTGGCATCGGCTACCAGAGGAACTCTGCCTGCATTGGACACAAGGGGCTTAGGGCTTTGTTTTCAGTCATTATTAAAGACTTAACACCTTCTGGAGTGTTCGTGTCTCAGTTAGGGCCTTATATGCATCAGCTCCAAATCATGTCTTTTGGTAAAATGTTGTTTGCTTGCCTCGTGTTTTGTCGCTTTACGCTCAGATCATCGGGCTAACGCTGCACTATGAGAATTATCAAGGACAGTTCCCGGGGCTGGGTGAGCAATTCCCAAAGAGAAAGCCGAAAACCGATCCATGATACAACGGAGAGACCGGTCAACCACTCGACGACTATGGAATGTTTAGGATTCACCAGACGAAGAGCCATTTTACCAGTACATACGCCGCCCAACGGAGAGCGCCCCTGGCCAAGTATGTCAGATCCCACCCTCTAACTCCATGGCTAAGGAAAGTGGATAAAGCACTATAGTCCCAAGGTTTCGCTTGTTACGCTACCACCTCCTTTACAGACCGAGACGCTTGATTAAGTGTGTGAAAACGTGTTATTTATGAACACTTCGCACTCAGGCGGTCAGTTTACGATCGCTTATCTTTCAGGTTATACACACGATACATGAACGGGTCAAAAGATAGGGAGATATTCTATTACTTGAATCACAAGTATAAAAGGCGCCATATCATAAATATTGTTTTTATGCTACAAACGCTCATTCAAACGTAATATTTTTGAGCATCAGGCGGTTTATTACACTCTAGCACTATGCAAGATTTCACAAAATAGTGCCTTCATGAAAATTTCGTTATTATCCTAACCTGGGTCGCAATACTATGGGTATCCATTTCTGTCCAATGTGTTCATACTCATGAAAGTGCCATCCGCGCTTTCTATAAAGTCATTGCCTATCGCTTTGATATGTGGCAGTGATCGCCCCAAGAAAATTGCTGCAATAAGCCAGTGACCTGGCAAGTTTCATCCGCCGGACATATGGGTCACTATATCCGCCAGTAGCAAGCCCGAACAACCTATTTAGCTCAGCCTAATTTCTACCAAACGGTCGGTCAGCGAAGTGAACGCCTCCTGACTATGGAATTGAGACCAAAACAACCTTCCGTCTTGTGATCCTCCGTCAAATGCACAACGCAAGATCCCCGCAGACTCGCCGCTGTCCATATAGGTCCCTTCGACCCTAAAGGCCATTTCAAATTTGGACATATTTTGATCCAGAACCTTCGGCGCAGTTAGTAAACGGAAGGCTTCTTGCCAGCTACAATATCTCTAGCTCAAGAAGTTCTCTTTATAGCCTGCATTGCAGAAGCGGCATCCTTGGCTTCTTGGCATGGCCTTCCCTGTGTCTTCATTTCGCTAGGCTCCTTCCCAGAGCCTCATTGCGGCTCAGAAAGTGGTCTTTTAACTTCACAAGGCTATTTCGCCATCTCTCTTCCCTCGGCCCCAGAGTAAAAATCTACCGCTAACTCCTGGCCGAGGTCATTGCGATTACCCTTAGAGAACTCCTTGGCTTGAGTGTTCACAAGGCTCTACGCTAGCCGCACTATCCGTGATTTCAGAATATGTTGTAAGGATTGGCTTCGCTTTTACCAAGTGACCGCGACAAGAATATCACTTACCTTGCGACTCATCAAGTCGCCTGCCGACTAGCCAGCCGGATGTCCTGATCTCAGTCAAAAATAGTTGCCGCTTAGTTCAGCATTCACAGTCCCATTGGCCTCGACAAATCTTCTACCACCAAGACGCATGGCGAAATTTAAACTTCATGATTTTGATCCTCGACACGTCATTTATTCTCGACAACCTACCGGTAGTCTCAGGGCCAATATCCATACAGGGTGATTCTATATGCAAATCGTTAAATGTGTGTCATTTTTACGATTCTCAAACCCCGCCAAAGAATCTCCAGGTACCTGGCCGGGCGGACGCAAATCCTTTTCAATCACCATGCTATCAATGCGTGGTGATCTTCCGGTATAGACGCCTCAAGATCCTTCAAATTGCATAACCGCTTGGTTAACTATCCGCTTTTTCCAAACCCGGGCTCCCTCCAGATTTACACTTCAGGCTCATCCGCCTTATCCGATAACATTTTGGACGAGGTATCTTCTTAGCTTCTCCATCATCTCCCATCATGGTCCTCAAGACGAGCCTTATTCATTGACGAGATCCCAACTACAAGGTAAAAAACTTAGTTAACTTTCAAGCACAAATAGGGATGTCCCTTTATTATAAAACTCCTTTATACTTACTCCTGCTGAGGGCTGGACTTTAAGGATAGTGTCGGGCCTCCTGACGCAGAGACCTCCTAAGATTTCTTCCCCGCTGAGTTTTTTGCCCCCGGTCCCTGGAGGTCCTTTCTCCCTTGGAGGGAGTGGCTTCATCCCCCTCTTCAAGAGCCTCCTTAGGGTGAGGCAAAGAGCTCTCGCTGCCTTCGCCTCTCGCCTCCTCCTCAAGGTTAACTCACATCCGACCAAAGACGGATCCAGCGTCTGGGAGGGGGGGCCTATTAATTGCTATCAAATTTTGCTTCCGCTTATCCACTCCCTCGTGTAGAAGGAAGTTAACAAGGCGTAATCATCGAAAGGCAAAAAACGGTATGTCCTGACTAACTACTTACTTGAGTATCCACATTTGCAGCTAGGGCCAGATCCCCACAATTCCTGACGCACTTCACATCCAAGAATAATTTGTACATCTCCTGTGGGGTTTCATACCCATGAAGTGTTGAAGAACCGTGGGCCTCCGATTAAACTCCCATAGCCGGAGAACGTGGCGCTGCCCTTTGATACGCCTAATCAAACTCGTGTTTGGTAGGTTGTCGTTGTTCGTGCTAGGGTTCCGACTTAGAGCATCTGCCACTACATTTGCTTTTCCCCGATGGTAGTGGATTCCAACATCATAATCCTTCACTAATTCCAACCAGCGTCGTTGCCGTAAATTGAGTTCCGCCAGTGAAAATATACTTGATGCTTTTATGGTTCGTGTATATTTCACAATGATTTCCAAGTAAAAAGTGTCTCCATTCCTTGAGTGCATGAATGACTGCTGCCAACTCTAGGTCATGAGTAGGATAATTTTCTTCATGCTTGCGAAGTTGTCTGGAAACATACGCGACTACCTTGCCTTCTTGCATCAATACGCATCCGAGGCCTTTCCGGGATGCATCACAATACACCTCAAAATTATTGTGTATGTCTGGCACAATTAATACTGGTGTTGTCGTTAATTTCTTTTTTAGTTCTTGGAAACTTTTCTCGCAAGCTTCCGTACATTCCAACTTCTTGTCTTTCTTGAGTAACTGCGTCATTGGCTTTGCTATGGTGGAGAATCCTTCAATAAATCTTCGGTAGTATCCTGCCATTCCCAAGAAACTTCAATGCGTCGATTCTACATGGTTGGCTGGTGGTTTCCAAAGCCTAATCGGCCTTGACTTTTTCCTCGGTCTCAGCAATACCTTCTTGGGTCAAGACGCGGCCCGTAAAACCTACTCTGTCTTAGCCAAAATTCACACTTGCTGAACTTGGCGTACAATTGATGTTTCCTGAGTTCTCCTAGTACAATTCTGAGATGTTCAGCGTGCTCTTCTGGTGTCTTGGAGTATATCAGAATATTGTCGATGAATACCACCACAAACTTGTCCATAAACTTCATAAATACTTTGTTCATGAGATGAACAAAATATGCGGGGGCGTTCGTTAGTCCAAATGGCATTACTGTGAACTCATACAGTCCGTATCTGGAGGTGAAGGCTGTCTTGGGGATATCTTCCGTTCGTACCTTTAATTGATGGTATCCCGACCTTAAGTCAATTTTTGAGAATACTTTGGCCTGAGCGAGCTGATCAAATAAATCATTTATCCGTGGCATCGGGTATTTGTTCTTGATTGTGACCATGTTAAGTGCTCGATAGTCTATACACAATCTCGTTGTCCCATCCTTCTTCTTGGCAAATAAAATTGGTGAACCCCAAGGTGAGGAGGCTCGAATATATCCTTTGTCCAATAATTCTTTATTTGCTTCTTCAATTCTACCAATTCGGATGGTGCCATTCTCGATGGTTTCTTGTATATGGGGGCGGTTCCGGTGCTAGCTCAATGCTGAATTCTATCTCTCGGTCCGGTGGCATGCCCGGTAGTTCTTCGAAATACGCCTGAAATTCACACACCATCGAACCTTGCTTAATTCGTAAACGCCCACCTTGTTCAATCTCGGTTGCGGGATATTTTTCTCTCTTTGGCTGAAACTCTTATTGTCTTTCCGTGGTGGTGGGTGAGAATTACGGTCCGGTTGAAGAAGTCAATAAAACCTTTGTTGGTGGTTAACCAATCCATCCCTAGGATGACATCCAGTCCTTTATTTTCCAATACAATAAGGTTGGCATGAAACTTCAATCCTTCAAATTCAATAACCACACCTTGGCAGTAACTCTGAGTCACTTGCTTAATCCCAGGGGACTTGATGATCATGGATTTTTCCAAGGGAAGCTGAGGGAGTCCTGGATTAGGGGGTGTCCGGATAGCCGGACTACCATCATCAGCCGAACTACCATCAGCCGGACTATCATCATCGACCGGACTCCAAGACTATGAAGATACAAGATTGAAGACTTTGCCCCGTGTCCGGATGGGACTTTCCTTGGCGTGGAAGGCAAGCTTAGCGATACGGATATGTAGATTTCCTACCATTGTAACCGACTCTATGTAACCCTAGCCCTCTCCGTGTCTATATAAACCGGATGGCTCTAGTCCGTAGGACAACAACAACCCTTACAATCATACCATAGGCTAGCTTCTAGGGTTTAGCCTCCTTGATCTCATGGTAGATCCACTCTTGTAAACATCCACAATATCAATATCAATCAAGCAGGACGTAGGGTTTTACCTCCATCAAGAGGGCCCAACACGGGTAAAACATCGTGTCCCTTGTCTCCTGTTACCATCCGCTAGACGCACGCCGGGACCCCCTACCGAGATCCGCCGGTTTGACACCGACATTGGTGCTTTCATTGAGAGTTCCTCTGTCGTCACCGATAGGCTTGATGGCCTCTTCAATCAACAACGACGCAGATCTGGGTGAGACTTTTCTCCCGGACAGATCTTCAGATTCGGGCGGTTTTCGCCTGCGGGCCAACTCACTTGGCCATCTGGAGCGAGATCGAAGCAACGCCCCGCAGCCGTCGGTCAGGTTTGGAAGCCTAAACTTCACGACCGATATCTCGGGGACTTGATCTCCGATGGATCGAGAAGCATACCGGCGTGCTGCCACTGTCACGATGGCACGACCTAACTGCGCCGCGGACAAGACCACAGGTCAGACACTACGAATCCGCCCGACCCATAGTGCGGAGCCGATCGCTCGGATCGAGGACGGATGGTCGACACCGCCTCGGAGCTGCAACTTCTCGGCGATGGGAGAACACTTACCTTGTCCCGCATAAAGCTCATGACTCCGAGGTGCGGACTCTGCCGGACTCAACCTCCTCGCGCCCCTACGGTCGAATCCGATTGAGGCGCCGATCATGGAATTCACCGCTGCGGACATCTTTCAAAGACTTCGCCTTCTTGGGCGATATCAGAATTCATTCAAGCATCTCTCGCTATCCGGAGAGCCCCTGGCGAACTACGCCAGGATGGTTGAACGCGGACAACGAAGAAATTCAGAGCCCACCCACCACCCACTTCGTAGCCACCGCCGACGATTTAACCGACGTGCTTCGACTACGACTCTCAAGACATCGACGGTATGGACGACGATGCCGGAGACTACCAAGAACCAGCACCTATAGGACATCGGAAGACCACCTCGTCCCACGACATATACATGGTGGACACCCCAAAGGGAAGCGATAACGAGGAACAACGGACGCAGCGAGGATAATCCGCCGATAAACACCAAAACGGCGACGACGCGCCGCCCTAAGTCCCGCCTCGATCAAAGCAAAGATTCCCTAACGACTCCAAATGATAGAGCAGGGCAAACCAGCGATCTACGGCGACGAACAGGACGAGCCGGATAATCAACCCCTTCACGGAGCAATCAACAGCCCGGACACAACACCGGAGCATAAGAACATACACAAAAGACTGCGCCGCCACTGCAAGAAGTTTGAAGAAGGAAAACAGGCTCAAAACAGCAGAAGACACGCTCGAGAATGAAGTGGAGCAAAGTATTCAAGACTGCAGACAAATATGACAATGGCCATCAAACAAAGAGCTACCCGCAGTGGGCCAAGGGGAGGGGGTGCGCCCAGCCCATGAGGGGCTGGCTGCCCCCACGCAGCCCAAGTGGCCCCCCAAAAGGGGTGGCCCCTCCCGTGGTCCTCCGGATCCTTCCGTGAACCCTCCATAAAACCGATATGACCCGAAACTTTTCCTGTCCGCTTGATGACTTCCATATATAAATCTTTACCTCCGACCATTCCGAACTCCTCGTGACGTCCGGGATCTCATCCGGACTCGAACAACATTCGGTAATCACATACAAGTCTTCCTATTAACCCTAGCGCCACCGAACCTTAAGTGTGTAGACCCTACGGGTTCGGAGACATGCGAACATGACCGAGACGCTCTCCCGTCAATAACCAACAGCGGATCTGGATACCCATGTTGGTTCCCACATGCTCCTCGATGTTGTCATCGGATGAACCACGATGTCGAGGTTCAAGCAACCCGTATGCTATTCCCTTTGTCAGCGGTATGTTACTTGCCCGAGACTCGATCGTCGGTATCCCAATACCTCGTTTAGTCTCGTTACGCAAGTCACTTTACTCAGACCGTAATGCATGATCCCGTGACCAGACACTTGGTCACTTTGAGCTCATTATGATGATGCACTACCGAGTGGGCCAAGTGATACCTCTCCGTCATACGGAGTGACAAATCCTGTCTCGATCCGTGTCAACCCAACAGACACTTTCGGAGATACCGTAATGCACCTTTATAGTCACCCAGCTTATGCCAGGACGCTTGGTACACCCAAGGCATTCCTACGGTATCCGGAGTTACACGATCTCACGGTCTAAGGAAGAGATACTTGACATTGGAAAAGCTCTAGCAAAACGAACTACACGATCTTTGTGCTATGCTTAGGATTGGGTCTTGTCCATCACGCCATTCTCCTAATGACGTGATCCCGTTGTCAATGACATCGATGTCCATAGTCGAAACCATGACTATCTCGTCGACCAACGAGCTAGTCAACTAGAGGCTTACTAGGACGATAGTGGTCTATGTATTCACACGTGTATCACGATTTCCGGATGATACGCTTATAGCATGAATAAAAGACAATTATCATGAACAAGGAAATATAATAATAATACTTTTATTATTGCCTCTAGGGCATATTTCCAACAGTCTCCCACTTGCACTAGAGTCAATAATCTAGTTTACATTGTGATGAATCGAACACCCATAGAGTTCTCGGTGTTGATCATGTTTTGCCCATGAAGAGGTTTAGTCAACGGATCTGCGACATTCAGATCCGTATGCACTTTACAATTTCTATGTCTCCATCCCGAACATTTTCACGGATGGAGTTGAAGCGACGCTTGATGTGCCTGGTCTTCTTGTGAAACCCGGGCTCCTTGGCAAGTGCAATAGCTCCAGCAGTTGTCACAGAAGAGTTTGATCGGCCCCGACGCATTGGGTATGACTCCTAGGTCGGTGATGAACTCCTTCACCCAAATTGCTTCATGCGCTGCCTCCGAGGCTGCCATGTACTCCGCTTCACATGTAGATCCCGCCACGACGCTTCGCTTGTGCCGCACCAGCTTATCGCTCCACCATTCAACATATACACGATCCGGTTTGTGACTTAGAGTCATCCAGATCTGTGTCGAAGCTAGCGTCGACGTAACTGTTACGACGAGCTCTTCGTCACCTCCATAAACGAGAAACATGTCCTTTGTCCTTTTCGGTACTTCAGGATATTCTTGACCGCTGTCCAAGGTTCCTTGTCGGGATTACTTTGGTACCTTCCTACCAAACTTACGGCAAGGTTTACATCAGGTCCGGTACACAGCATGGCATACATAATAGATCCTATGGCTGAGGCATAGGGATGACACTCATCTCTTCTTTATCTTTTGCCGTGGTTGGGCATTGAGCTGAGCTCAATCTACACCTTGCAAAACAGCAAGAACCCTTCTTGGACTGATCCATTTTGAACTTCTTCAAAATCTTATCAAGGTATGTGCTTTGTGAAAGACCTATGAGGCGCCTCGATCTATCTCTATAGATCTTGATGCCTAATATATAAGCAACTTCTCCAAGGTCCTTCATTGAAAAACACTTATTCAAATAGGCCTTAATGCTGTCCAAGAATTCTATATCATTTCCCATCAAAAGTATGTCATCTACATATAATATGAGAAATGCTACAGAGCTCCCACTCACTTTCTTGTAAACGCAGCTTCTCCATAAGTCTCATAAACCCAAACGCTTTGATCATTTCATCAAAGCGAATGTTCCAACTCGAGATGCTTGCACCAGCCCATAAATGGATCGCTGGAGCTTGCATACTTTGTCAGATTCTTAGGATCGACAAAACCTCCGGCTGCATCATATACAACTCTTCCTTAAGATAACCGTTAAGGAACGCTGTTTGACATCCATCTGCCATATCTCATAATCATAGTATGGGCAATTGCTAACATGATTCGGACGGACTTAAGCTTCGCCACGGAGAGAAAGTCTCATCATAGTCAATCCCTTGAACTTGCCGATAACCCTTAGCGACAAGTCGAGCTTTATAAATGGTGACATTACCATCCGCGTCCGCCTTCCTCTTAAAGATCCATTTGTTTTCTATCGCCCGATCATCGGGCAAGTCACCAAAGTCCACACTTTGTTTTCATACATGGATTCTATCTCGACTTCATGGCTTCTAGCCATTTGTTGGAATTTGGGCCGCCATCGCTTCTTCATAGTTCAAGGTTCATTGTTGTCTAACAACATGATTTCCAAGACAGGGTTGCCGTATTCACTCAGTGCGGAACGTGTCCTAGTGGACCTCTGAAGTTCAAGAGCAACTTGATCCGAAGTACCTTGATCATCATCATGAATTTCCTCTTCGGTTGGTGTAGGCATCACAGAACATTTTCCGAGCTGCACTACTATCCTGTTCAAGAGGTAGTACTTCATCGAAGTTCTACTTTCCTCCCACTTACTTTTTTCGAGAGAAACTCTTTTCCGTAAAGGTTCCGTTCTTGGCAACAAAGATCTTGCCCTCGGATCTTAAGTAGAAGGTATACCCAATGGTTTCCTTAGGGTATCCTATGAAGACGCATTTTCCGACTTGGGTTCGAGCTTTTCGGTTGAAGTTTCTTGACATAAGCATCAGATCCCCAAACTTTTAGAAACGATGCCTTAGGTTTCTTCCCAAACCATAATTCATACGTGTCGTCTCAACGGACTTAGACGGTGCCCTATTTAAAGTGAATGTAGCTGTCTCTAGAGCGTATCCCCAAAATGATAGCGGTAAATCAAGTAAGAGACATCATAGACCGCACCATATCCAATAGAGTGCGATTACGATGTTCGACACACCGCTATGTTGAGGTGTTCCAGCGGCGTTAGTTGTGAAACGATTCCACATTTTCTTAAGTGTGTACCAAATTCGTGACTTAAATATTCTCCTCCACGATCCGATCGTAAGAATTTTATCTTTCGGTCACGTTGATTCTCTACTTCATTCTGAAATTCCTTGAACTTTTCAAAGGTCTCGGACTTGTGTTTCATCAAGTAGACATACCCATATCTACTCAAGTCATCTCGTGAGAGTGAGAACATAACGATATCCTCCATGAGCCTCAACGCCATTGGACCGCACACATCGGTATGTATGATTTCCAACAAGTTGGTTGCTCGCTCCATTGTTCCGAGAACGGAGTCTTGGTCATCTTGCCCATGAGGCATGGTTCGCATGTGTCAAATGATTCATAATCTAAAGACTCCAAAAGTCCATCAAGATGGAGCTTTTTCATGCGCTTGACACCAATGTGACCAAGGCGGCAAATGCCACAAGTATGTGGGACTATCGTTATCAACTTTACATCTTTTGGTATTCACGCTATAAACATGTGTAATACTACGCCGAGATTCATTAAGAATAAACCATTGACCATCGGAGCATGACCATAATACATATCTCTCATATAAATAGAACAACCATTATTCTCGGATTTAAATGAGTAGCCATCTCGCATTAAACGAGATCCAGATACAATATTCATGCTCAAACTTGGCACCAAATAACAATTATTAAGGTTCATAACTAATCCCGTGGTAAATGAAGAGGTAGCGTGTCGACGGCGATCACATCGACTCGAACCATTCCCGACGCCAAGATCGTCACCTCGTCCTTCGCCAGCTTCCGCTTATTCCGCAGCTCCTGCCGTGAGTTACAAATATGAGCAACGGCACCGTATCAAATACCGGGAGTTACTACGAGTATCGGCAAAGTACACATCAATTACATGTATATCAAATATACCTTTGGTGTTGCCGGCCTTCTTGTCCGCTAAGTATTTGGGGCAGTTCCGCTTCAATGACCCCTCCCTTGCAATAAAAGCACTCGGTCTCGGTTTGGGTCCATTCTTTGACTTCTTCCCAAGAACTTGCTTATCGGCGCGCAGCAACCTCCTTGCCGTCCTTCTTGAAGTTCTTCTTGCCCTTGCCCTTCTTGAACTTAGTGGTCTTATTGACCATCAACACTTGATGTTCTTTCTTGATCTCAACCTCGGTGACTTGAAATAGAGAACACTTCAGAATGGTCTTTACCATCCTCGCATGTTGTAGTTCATCACAAAGCTCTTGTAGCTTGGTGGGAGCGATCGAGGATTCTGTCAATGACCGCCTCATCGGGAGGTTAATATTCAGTTGGGTCATACGGTTGTGCAACCTGACATCTTCGAGAATGTGCTCACCGATGTAACTGTTTTCCTCCATCTTACAACTATAGAACTTGTCGGAGATGTCATATCTCTCGACCGAGGCGTGAGCTTGGAAAACAAGTTTCAGCTCCGAACATCTCATATGCTCCGTGATGCTCAAAACGCTTTTGGAGCCCGGTTCTAAGTCTGTAAAGCATGCCGCATCGAACGAGGGAGTAATCATCAAGACGAGACTGCCAAGCATTCATAATGTCTTGGTTCTTCAGAGACGGAGCGTCACCTAGCGGTCCTTCTAGGACATATTGTTTCACGGCAGCTATGAGGATGATCTCAAGTTCCGGACCCAGTCGTATAGTTGCTGCCATCATCTTTCAGCTTGGTTTTCTAGGAACGCGTTGAAGTTCAAGTTGACATGAGCGTTGGCCATTTGATCTACAAGACATATCATTCAAAAAGTTTTAGACTAAGTTCATGATAATTAAGTTCATCTAATCAAATTATTTAAATGAACTCCCACTCAGACTTGACATCCCTCTAGTCATCTAAGTGTTACACGATCCGAGTCGACTAGCCCGTGTCCGATCATCACGTGAGACGGACTAGTCTCGTCGGTGAACATTCTCATGTTGATCGTATCTTCCATACGACTCGTGTTCGACCTTTCGGTCTCCGTGTTCCGAGGCCATGTCTGTACATGCTAGGCTCGTCAAGTAAACCCTAAGTGTTTTCGCGTGTGTAAATCTGTCTTACACCGTTGTATGTGAACGTAAGAATCCATCACACCCGATCATCACGTGGTGCTTAGAAACGACGAACTTTGGCAACGGTGCGCTTAGGGAAACACTTCTTGAAATTGTTGTAAGGGATCATCTTATTTACTACCGTCGTTCTAAGTAAACAAGATGTATAAACATAATAAACATCACATGCAATTATATAGTAGTGACATGATATGGCCAATATCATAAAGCTCCATTGATCTCCATCTTCGGGCTCCATGATCATCTTGTCACCGCATGACACCATGATCTCCATCATCATGATCTCCATCATTGTGCCTCCATGAAGTTGTCACGCTAACGACTACTTCTACTTCTATGGCTAACGCTTTTAGCAATAAAGTAAAGTAAGTTACATGGGGTTCTTCAATGACACGCAGTCATACAAAATAAAGACAACTCCTATGGCTCCTGCCGTTGTCATACTCATCGACATGCAAGTCGTGATTCCTATTACAAGAACATGATCTCATACATCACAATATGTCATTCATCATTCATCACAACTTGGCCATATCACATCACATGTCAATTGCTGCAAAAACAAGTTAGACGTCCTCTAATTGTTGTTGCATCTTTTACGTGGCTGCAATTGGGTTCTAGCAAGAACGCTTTCTTACCTACGAATAACCACAACGTGATCTTGTCAACTTCTATTTACCCTTCATAAGGACCCTTTTCATCGAATCCGCCCAACTAAAGTAGGAGAGACAGACACCGCCAGCCACCTTATGCAACTAGTGCATGTTAGTCGGTGGAACCGGTCTCACGTAAGCGTGACGTGTAAGGTTGGTCCGCCGCCATCCCACAATACCGCGGAAGCAAGATAAGACTAGTAGCGGCAAGTAAATTGACAAGATCCACGCCCACAACCAAATTGTGTTCTACTCGTGCAAAGAGAACTACGCATAGACCTAGCTCTGATACCACTGTTGGGGAACGTTGCAGAAAATTAAAATTTTTCTACGGTTTCACCAAGATCTATCTATGAGTTCATCTAAGCAACGAGTTATTAGAGAGAGTTTGCATCTACATACCACTTGTAGATCGAGCACGGAAGCGCTCGAGGGAGTGGTGATGATGAAGACGCCCAAGCGTGATTCCGATCACCGATGACCAAGTGCTGAACGGACAGCACCTCCGCGTTCAACACACGTGCGGGATGACGACGCCTCCTTCGCCTTGATCCAGCAAGGAGGAAGGAGAGGTTGAGGAAGATCACTCCAATGGCAGCACGACGGCGTGATGCGGATGGAGGATCTGTTCTGGCAGTGGCTTCGCCAAGCGTGTAAGGAGGAGGAGAGGTGTTGGGAGGGAGGGCTGCGCCTTCAATGGTGTGCAGCCCTCCCTCTACCCCTCTATTTATAGGGAAAGGAGGAGGGCGGCCCCCTAGATGCATCTAGAGGGGGCGGCCAAGGGAGGGGGGCTTGCCCCCAAGCAAGGCGCCCCTTAGGTTTCCCCCTCAACCCTAGGCGCATGGGCCAGGGAGGTGCGCCCAGCCCATGAGGGGCTGGCTGCCCCCATGCAGCCCAAGTGGCCCCCAAAGGGTGGCCCTCCGGTGGTCCTCCGGAACCTTCCGGTGAACCTCCATAAAACCGATATGACCCAAACTTTTCCGTGTCCGCTTGATGACTTCCCATATATAAATCTTTACCTCCGGACCATTCGAACTCCTCGTGACGTCCGGGATCTCATCCGGACTCGAACAACATTCGGTAATCACATACAAGTCTTCCTATTAACCCTAGCGCCACCAACCTTAAGTGTGTAGACCCTACGGTTCGGGAGACATCTGAACATGACCGAGACGCTCTCGGTCAATAACCAACAGCGGGATCTGGATACCCATGTTGGTTCCCACACTCCTCGATGTTGTCATCGGATGAACCACGATGTCGAGGTTCAAGCAACCCGTATGCTATTCCCTTTGTCAGCGGTATGTTACTTGCTTCCGAGACTCGATCGTCGGTATCCCAATACCTCGCTTAGTCTCGTTACGGCAAGTCACTTTACTCGCATCGTAATGCATGATCCCGTGACCGCACACTTGGTCACTTTGAGCTCATTATGATGATGCACTACCGAGTGGGCCCAGTGATACCTCTCCGCCATACGGAGTGACAACCTCGCCTCGATCCGTGTCAACCCAACAGACACTTTCGAGATACCGTAATGCACCTTTATAGTCACCCGATTCGTTGTGACGCTTTGGTACACCCAAAGCATTCCTACGGTATCCGGGAGTTACACGATCTCACGGTCTAAGGAAGAGATACTTGACATTGGAAAAGCTCTAGCAAAACGAACTACACGATCTTTGTGCTATGCTTAGGATTGGGTCTTGTCCATCACGCCATTCTCCTAATGACGTGATCCCGCTTGTCAATGACATCTGATGTCCATAGTCGGAAACCATGACTATCTCGTTCACCAACGAGCTAGTCAACTAGAGGCTTACTAGGGACGTATAGTGGTCTATGTATTCACACGTGTATCACGATTTTCGTATGATACAGTTATAGCATGAATAAAAGACAATTATCATGAATAAGGAAATATAATAATAATACTTTTATTATTGCCTCTAGGGCATATTTCCAACAAGTTGCTGCCAGAATTTGACGAGGAAGCCATAGAGCCTTCACAGTCAAAAAATAAAGAGGCCACCAAGGCGGATAGACGCCGATGACAGTGCCAAAAGCGACAAGCGGGCCGCATTACAAGTCTAATTATAATCACGGGAAAACGGACGGCCCAACTAGGTCCATCTACGGGCCAAAAAAGAGGGCCCCAGAAGTAACACAACACGACAAGTGTTCAAGACAGCTGACACACCCAAATACGGGCGCCGCACACCCGCTATGTTTTATCAGAGATGAGGTGCTGGATCATGAATTTCCAGCAGGTTCAAACCCATAAACATAGAGGCATACGACGCATACAACAGACCCGGAGTCCGGATAGAAGATTACATACTACACATACACATGGCTAGAGGAGATGATCTCCACGCCATAAAATACCTACCCTCAAGCTCAAAGGGCCAGCTTCGGCATTGGCTCAAAAGCCTCCCGAAAACACTGCTGGAAGTTGGGAAGAGCTTGAGGACGCGCTTAGAGCAAATTTTCAGGGACTTATGTCCGCCCTCCGGATGCGCACGATCCGAGTCATATAACCCAACAGCCCGAGAGAGTCGGTAGCACAAATTCTGGAACAGGTTCCTTACCAAAAGAACCAAATAGTCGATCGTCCGGACGCGGAAGCCTTAGCAGCTTTTAAACACAACGTCCCGAGACGAATGGCTCGCCGAACACCTCGCCAAGAGAAGCCAAGAACAATGGCCGCTTAACAAGCCTCATGACGCGCTTATGCAGGAGAAGACAAAGCTAGCAAGATGCAACACCAGCGACCAGTACATCCGAGATCGAGAGATGGAAGCGGAAAGTCATGGCGCAGGAAAGATCAAAGACCGAATAAAGAAGAAAGCCCAAAGGCACGGGCGTCAACGCCGGATTCAAAAGCTCATGACCAAACAATAAAACCACGACCTCTTAAGGACAACAGAGACGAGCTATCAAATTTAAACAAAATTTTAGATCGGATATGTCAAATCCACATACCTCTAAGGCTCGCAAACCATACCAACCGAAATTGTTGGGTTTTAAACAGTCCGCAGACTCAACGCCGACACAAGGCCTGATCGCCAAGCGAGGATGATGACGAACCCCACCAAAGCAGAAAGCACCGAAGTCAAAAGACTTTCCCACAAGAAGTCAAAACAAGAAACTCGCTTCACGTGATAGTATGAAAAACCAACACGGCACTCGCTAAGACAAGTGTCGCACGGTCCACCCTGAAGGAACACCGAGATTGGATGTCAAAACCAATCACTTTCAACCATCCGGATTAGTCTAGAAGTATCCGGAACGCAGGATAGATTGCCCTGATATTGGATCCCATAATAGACGGACTGCATTTCACGCAGGTTTTGATGGACGGCGACAGTGACTTAAACCTGCTATATCCGGACACAATCCGCAAGTTGGGATAGACCCTACTACAATTCGGCATAGCCGCACTTCCTTCAAAGGAGTGGCGCCAGCCCTTACGCCAGTGCACAGTTTCATTATTACTAGAATTTGTGTTAGGGTCACCCGACAACTTCCGACGAGAAAAGCTAACCTTTCATGTCGCCCCATTTAAAAGTAGCTATCAAGCATCATCGACGGGAAGCTTTCGTCCGCTTCAATGCAATACCACATTACGCTGCTCTTACGCTTAAAATGCCCGTCCACGTGGCATCATTTCATTAAAAGGTCGTTTGAGACCCCGACACGGCCGAAGAGTTCGGAATAAATAAGCTAGGGGTTACCTAGCCGCACACCCTTCACAAGGGTTTGTACATATAAGACATAATGAGCTAGCATAGGCTCAGCTTTATTAATCTATATTTCAATTTTTATGCACTTTCGCACGATTTCTTTTCCAACTAAGTTCCTCTCTTTTTACAGATGAACAGCGTGCACACCTTGACAGGATACTGCACAACGGAGACACAGCGCAGACGCGTGCAGTGGGACCCGTTGTAAGGACTCTTTTCGACTAAGACCCTACGTAAACCTTTCTTCGCTCTCTTGTTGCTATAATCCCCGGTTTATCATTATAACCAGAGTGGAGATCATGGCGTTTTGGCATCGGCCGCGCCAGAAGAACCTGCCCGCACTGGACACAAGGGGCTTAGGGCTTTGTTTTGCCGCTATTATAAAGACCGAACACCTTCGGGAGTGTTCGTGTCTCGAGTTAGGCCTTATATGCATCAGCTCGAATCATGTCTTTGGTAAAATGTTGGGTTTGCCTGGCTCCCATGTTTTGCTGCCTTACGTTCAGATCATCGCTAACGCGGCACCAGGAGAACTACTCGCGATTGTGCCCGGTTAAATTTGGTGAGCACCTCAAGAGAAAAGCCGAAAACGGACCGTCATGATACAACGAGAGACTGGTCAACCACTCGATCGACCATGGGAATGTTTAGGATTCCTCCGCTAGACGAAGGGCCATTTCCGCCAGCACATACGCTGCCCAAATTCGGAGAGCGGTGCCCCGAGGGCTATGTCGTAGCCCCCCTCGAACTCCATGGCTAAGTGAAAGTGATAAAGCATTATAGTCCGGTTGCCTCGCTTGCTACGCTACCACCTCCTTTACAGGACCGAGACGTCGGATTAAGTGTGAAAACGTGCTATTTTTGCGAACACCCCGCACCTTGTGCGTGGGGCTGAAGCCGACGATCGCCATCTTTCAGGTTATACACACGTATACATGAACGGCCGCATAGGAGATATTCTATTACTTGAACGCACAAGTATAAAAGGCGCCATCATAAATATTGTTTTACATCATACAAGCGTTCATTCAAACGTAACATTTTTGAGCATCTGCGCGACTCTATTACACGAGCACCATGCAGCACCCGCCAAAATAGTGCTCGGCGGTAACCGGTTATTATCCAACCCGGGTCGCAACAGCGGTGGCATCCATTTCGTCCAATGTGTCTTCACATCAGGCGAGTGCCATCCGCGCACCCTCTATGCAAAGCCGACCGCTTCATCGCTTTGATATGCGGCACTGCCCCAAAGAAATTGCTGCAATAAGCCAAAGTAACTCTTGGCTCGGGCCTATCCGGCCGGATATGAGTCACTATATCCGTCATAGCAAGCCCGAACAACCTATTTAGCTCAGCCCACTCGCCAAAGCGGTCGGTCAGCGGAAGTGAACGCTCCGGACTATGGAATTGAGACCAAAACAACTCTTCCGCTTGTGATCCTTCCGCTTCGAATGCACTGCGCAGCATCCGCCGCTTTTCGCTGCTAAGTCCATATAAGGGTCCTCTGGACCCCAGTTATGCCCACTGAGCATACTTTGGATCCGTAAACCTTGGCAGCAATAGAAAGGCTTACCGCCTACAATATCTCTAACTGGCGCAGCTCCTCCTTTATAGCCGCATTGCGAGGCGGGCATCCTTAACCGGCGATGGCCTTCCCAGGTCTTCTTGCCCGCTAAGCGCTCCTTCCTAGAGCCTCATTGCGGTCGGTAGCATCTTTTAACTTCAAGGCCATTTCGCCATCTTTCCCTGCTCGGCAGTGTCACGACCCTTCGACCGCTAACTCCTCGGCCGCCCTCGAGGCGCGCATTACTCCTTCCGGCCTACTCCTTGGCTTGAGCAAGTTCGCCCGAAGGCTCTCCACAACAGCGGCACTATCTGCATTTCACGAACATGTTGTAAGGAGCTGGCTTGGCTCCCTTACCAAGTGACCGCGACAAGAATACACTTACCTTGCGACTCATCAAGTCGCCTGTTGACCAGCGTGATGTCCTTCATCCGCAACATCGAAGTTGCCGCTTTAGTTCAGCAACTCCACGGTCGGCTGGCCCCGGACAACCTGCCACCTGCATCGGCATGGCGGAAATTTAAACCTGCGATTTTGATCCTCGACACGCTGTCGATTTCGACAACCTACCGAGTCTCGGGGCTACTATCCATACAGGCGCATTCTATATGCAAAACCTGTTAAACGGTGTGTCATTTTCACGCATTTCAAACCCCGCCACAAACTCCCCGACGACATTGTAACCCGCCTTGGCGTGAAAATCCTTTCAATCACCATGCTCATCAATGCGTGGTGATCTTACGAGATAGACGCCTTCTCAAGCAGATCCTTCACCAGTACACCCGCTTGGCGCCAACTATCGGCTTTTCCAAACCCGGGGCTCCCTCCGTGATTCGACACTTGAGCCTCGTCCGCCCTATCCGACAAATAGCCCGGACGGGCGTCTCGCTCTCCATCATCTCCGGACGAAGGTCCCCCGAAGACGAGCTCATTTGCGAAGGACGGAGATCCGAACTACAAGGTAAAAACTTTAGTTATCCTCAGAAGCACAAATAGGGATGTCCCTTATTATAAAACTCCTTTCTTTCTACTTACGGCTCGTTGGAGGGCTGACTCTTTAAGGAGATTGTGCGGCGGGGCCTCCCGGGCCAGGGACCCTCTGCGAAGATTTCTTCCCCGTTAGGGCTTTTTGCCCCGGTCCCTGAGGCAGTCCTCTTCTCCCCTTGGAGGGAGGATTCTCGATCCCCTCTTTCAAGAGCCTCCTTAGGCGAGGCAGTAGCTTCCGCTTTCCCTTCTGCTTCCTCTGAAGGCGCAACCTCAAGCATCCGGACCAGCCACGGGATCCGTAGCGGTCTCGGGGGGGGGCGGACACCATATCAATTTTGCTTCCGCTATCCACTCCACGTGTAGAAGGAAGTTGGTCATAAGGCTAATCATCGAAAGGCAAAAAGCGGTATGTCCGGACTCGGAACTACTTACTTGAGTATCCGGCGATTGCAGCTTAGGCCAAGATCCTCGGTCAATTCGGACGCACCTCTTGCGATCCGAAGAATAATTTGTACATCTCGAGGGTGTCATACCCATGAAGTGTTGAAGAATCCGTGGCCTCTCGGATTAAACTCCCATAGCCGAGAGGGGTGGCGTTCTGCAGCTGAGACGCCCTAATCAGCATAACTCGCATCACCACCACCATATCGACCTCGCTTGGAGATCTCGAATCCGCCCTGCGGTAGGGGCACGCCCTTTGACAGCCCCCAGTTGAGCCCTTGGTTGACCCACGACATCAACCGTCGTGGAGGTCCCGGGCGGAATAAGGGCGGCGGCTTTTGTCTGCGGCCCCTCGGAACGGTAATATAGAACCACTCTTGCTGCCATGGGCCGAGCTCCTCTTGGAAGGAGCCAGCGGGCCACGGGGCATCGGCCCTCCTACTTATGGCCGCCCGCCACACTCGCTGAGCGCCCCGATCATCTTGGCGCCACATTGAAGGTCTTCAGCCACAGGCAAGTGAGGGGTGACGGAGGAAGGCTCATGACGACAATAAATGCGGAAATATGGAGGATGGACTCGGAGCCAAATCATGGAATTCCAACCCATAGTAAAACATGAGCCCTCTCACAAAAGGATCCATCGGGAAGCCTAAACCCCGAGCGGAGGTGGGATACAAAAGCGACATACTACGCCGGGCTCGGGGTGGGGATGGCCTGCCCTTGGCAGGCAACCTGTAAATCTCATAAGCAGGTACTTGGCCTCCCAGTAGCAAGCATCATCGACGGGAAGCTTTATCCGCTTCAATGCAATACCACATTACGCTGCCTCTTACGCTTAAAATGCCCGGTCCACGTGGCATCATTTCATTAAAAGGTCGCTTGAGACCCCGGACACAGCTGGACGAGTCTGGAATAAATAAGCTAGGGGTTACCTAGCCGCACACCCCTTCACAAGGGTTTGTACATATAAGACATAATGAGCTAGCATAGGCTCAGCTTTTATTAATCTATATTTCAATTTTTATGCACTTTCTCGCATCGCATTTCTTTTCCAACTAAGTTCTCTCTTTACAGATGAACAGCGCACACCCGGACAGGATACGCACAACGGAGACACAGCGCAGACGCAGCAGGGACCCGCAGTAAGGACTCTTTTCGCACTAAGACCCTCACGTAAACCTTTCTTATCGCCTCTTGTTGCTATAATCCCCGGTTTATCATTATAACCAGAGTGGAGATCGGGCGTTTTGGCATCGGCCGCCAGCAGGAACCTGCCTGCATTCGACACAAGGGGCTTAGGGCTTTGTTTTCGCTATTGTAAAGACCGAACACCTTCGGAGTGTTCGTGTCTCGAAAGTTAGGCCTTATATGCATCAGCTCCAATCATGTCTTTGGTAAAATGTTGGGTTTGTTCTGCCCTGTGTTTTGCTGCTTTTACGCTCAGATCATCGGCTAACGCGCACCATGAGAACTATCATCGACAGTGCCTCAGCCTGGCTGGGTGAGCACCTCAAGAGAGAAAGTCAAAACTGATCGTTATGATAAACGAGACCGTCAACCACTGACGACCATGGAATGTTTAGATTCTCCGCTTAGACGAAGAGCCATTTCGCCAGCACATACGCTGCTCTAAATTCGAGAGCGCTGGTGCCCCTGTGGGCTGTGTCGTAGCCCCACCTCGAACTCCATGGCTAAGTGAAAGTGATAAAGCACTATAGTCCGCTGCCTCGTTTGCTACGCTACCACCTCCTTTACAGGACCGAGACGTTGATTAAGTGTGAAAACGCGGTATTTATAACACCCCGACTTGTGCGCTGGGCTGAAGCCGACGATCGCCATCTTTCAGTTATACACACGATACATGAACGGTCCGATAGGAGATATTCTATTACTTGAACACACAAGTATAAAAGGCGCTTACATCATAAATATTGTTTTACATCATACAAACGCTCATTCAAACGTAACATTTTTGAGCATCGCACTTTATTACACGAGCACCATGCAGCACTTCGCCAAAATAGTGCTCAAGAGTAACCGTTATTATCCGAACCCGGGTCGCAACAGCGGTGGCATCCATTTCGTCCAATGTGTCTTCACATCGGCGAGTGCCATCCGCGCACTCTCTATGCAGCCCTCACCGCTTTCATCGCTTTGATATGTGGCACCGCCCCAAGAAATTGCTGCAATAAGCCAAAGTAACTTCTTCGCTCGGGCTTATCCGCCGGATATGGGTCACTATATCCGCTATAGCAAGTCCAACAACCTATTTAGCTCAGCCCACTCGCCAAACGGTCGGTCAGCGGAAGTGAACGCCCGACTATGGAATTGAGACCAAAACAACTCTTCCGCCTTGTGATCCTTCCGCTTCGAATGCACAACCAAGATCCGCCGCACTCGCCGCTAAGTCCATATAGGGTCCTCCGACCCCACGCTTGGCCCAATTGAGCATACTTTGATCCAGAACCTTCTAAGAGAGTAAACGGCTTGCCAGCCCAATATCTCTAGCTCATGCGCAGCCCTCCTTTATAGCTCGTGACAGAAGCTGGCATCCTTGGCTTCGCGATGGCCTTCCCTGTGTCTTCTTGCTCTGCTTAGGCGCTCCTTCCCTAGAGCCTCATTGCGGTCGGTAGCATCTTTAACTTCAAGGCCATTTCGCCATCTCTTCCTCGCCCGGCAAGCAGGCGACCTTTCGCCGCTTAACTCCTCGGCCTCGAGGTCAGCCAGATTACTCCTTCCGCCTACTCCTTGGCTTGAGTGTTCGCCCAAGGTTTCCACAGCAGCTGCACTATCTGCATTTCATGAACATGTTGTAAGGAGCTGGCTTCGCCCCTTACCAAGTGACCGTGACAAGAACACTTACCTTGCACTCATCAAGTCGCCTGCTGACCAGCGTGATGTCCGTGATCCGCAACAGCGAAGTTGCCGCTTAGTTCAGCACTCCGCCAACCGCTGGCCTCGACAACCCGCCACCGTGATCGGCATGGCGGAAATTTAAACTCGCGATTTTGATCCTCGACACGCCGCCGATTTCGACAACCCACCGAGTCTCGTGGGCTACTATCCATACAGGCGATTCTATATGCAAACTGTTAAACGGTGTGTCATTTTACGCATTTCAAACCCCGCCAAAGAAACTCCCCGACGATTATTAGTAAATTCGCCAAGCGGACGAAATCCTTTCAATCACCATGCTCATCAATGCGCAGATCTTCTCGAGATAGACGCCTTCTCAAGCAGATCCTTCACCGCATACCCGGCGCTTTAACTATCCGCTTTTCCAAACCCGGGCTCCCTCCGTGATTTACACTTCAGTGCCGTCCCGCCTTATCCGACAAATACCGGACGGAGGCGCCTCGCCTCCATCATCTCCTGGACGAAGGTCCTCAAGACGAGCTCATTTATGGCGAGGACGAGATCCGAACTACAAGGTAAAAACTTTAGTTATCCTCGTAAGCACAAATAGGATGTCCTTATTATAAAACTCCTTTCTTATACTTACTACTGCTGGAGGGCTGACTTTAAGGAGATTGTGCGGTCGGGCCTCCTTGACGCAGGACCTCCGGCGAAGATTTCTTCCCCGCTTAGGGCTTTTGCCCCCGGTCCCTGAGGCAGTCCTCTTCTCCTTGGAGGGAGGGATTCTCGATCCCTCTTTCAAGAGCCTCCTTAGGCGAGGCAGAGCTTTCCCGCTTCCCCTTCGCCTTCCTCTCAAGGCGCAACTCAAGCATCCGACCAGCACGGATCCGCGCGTCTCGGAGGGGGGCCGACACCATATCAATTTTGCTTCCGCTATCCACTCCTGTAGAAGGAAGTTGGTCATAAGGCTAATCATCGAAAGGCAAAAACGGTATGTCCGGACTCGAACTACTTACTTGAGTATCCCAAGGATTGCGCTAGGGCCAAGATCCTCGGTCAATTCGGACGCACTTCTTGCGATCCAAGAATAATTTGTACATCTCCAGGTGTCATACCCATGAAGTGTTGAAGAATCCGTGGCCTCCGGATTAAACTCCCATAGCCGGAGAGGGTGGCGCTTGCAGCGCTGAGACGCTTAATCAGCATAACCTGCATCACCACCACCATATCGACCTCCCTCGCTTGGAGATCTCGAACCGCCCGCAGAGGGGCACGCCCTTTGACAGCCCCAGCTGAGCCCTCCTTGGTCGACTCCACCACATCAACCGTCCGGAGGTCCCGGCGAATAAGGGCGGCGGCTTTTGTCTCATGGCCCCTGAACGGTAATATAGAACCACTCTTGCCGCCACGGGCCGAGATCCTCTTGAAGGAGCCACGGCCATGGGCATCGCCCTCCTACTTATGGTCGCCTCACACACTCCGCTGACGCCCGATCATCTTCACGCCACATTGAAGGTCTTCACCACACGTCAAGTGAGGGGTGACGCGAGGAAGGCTTCACATTTACAATAAATGCGGAAATATGGAGGATGGACTCCTGAGCCAAATCATGGAATTCCAACCCATAGTAAAACATGAGCCTCTCACAAAAGGATCCATCGAAGCCTAAACCCCAACGGAGGTGGGATACAAACGACATACTCGCCGGCTCGGGTGGGGATGGCTCGCCTTCGCAGCAACCTGTGCGAAATCTCATAAGCTGTGCACTTGGCCTCCCGCAGCTTTTAGCGCCCCTCCTCCGTGACGGAGGAGGGCATCCACCGCCTCGAGGTCGGAACCGACATCGCTAAGTCCAAGCACTCAACTGGAGCTCTAGGTGCCGGAACTTGGAGGGGAGAGGATTCGATGAAGGATTGAAGAAAAGAAACGAGCCTTGGTCCCGCTATAAAGAGGGAGAATACCAAGAGCCGCCTCCGTGACTGCTTGGGACTCGCTTTCGATAGAGGGGCGGGCGAACGGGCGTTGGGTTACCCACGTCCGTATTGATGATAATCCCGGATTAAGGGGAAACACGATCTCCGCTCGACAAGACGCGTAAGAAACCGCTTCGCTAAATGCGCCGAGGTGGTAGAGTAAAAACGATTTAAATAATGGCTTCAGAGTGGCGGACGCCATGCCGCAGTAAAACGCCGCAGATTGAACTTGTGTATATATTATTATTCTCTACTATGGAATGTCGAATTTATTTTGCAGAGTTTGACACCATCCCGTGTTCACAATCTTCTATCATTCGGAGGAGGAACCCGCTTTGCAATGCCAAGCAATATACGCTACGGACTTATCGTCATTGAAGCCGGTTCAGGGCTACCGAGGAGTCCTCGATTAGGGGTGTCCGGATAGCCGACTACCATCATCACCGAACTACCATCACCGGACTATCATCATCGACCGACTCCAAGACTATGAAGATACAAGATTGAAGACTTCGCCTGTCCGGATGGGACTTTCTTGCGGAAGGCAAGCTTGGCGATACGGATATGTAGATCTCCTACCATTGTAACCGACTCTATGTAACCCTAGCCCTCTCCTGTCTATATAAACCGGATGGCTCTAGTCCGTAGAGGACAACAACAACCCTTACAATCATACCATAGGCTAGCTTCTAGGGTTTAGCCTCCTTGATCTCGTGGGTAGATCCACTTTGTAAACATCCACAATATCAATATCAATCAAGCAGACGTAGGGTTTTACCTCCATCAAGAGGGCCCAACTCGGGTAAAACATCGTGTCCCTTGTCTCCTGTTACCATCCGCCTAGACGCACAGTTCGGGACCCTTACTCGAGATCCGCCGGTTTTGACAATCCATGTAAGCATTGAAAATTTATTTTGCAAAGCAAATCTCTTCAATGAATGAGTGAGAAGCTCCGTAATCAAACAAAACCATGGCAGGTATTGTGTTTACAGGAACGCATCGAGTACGATATCCGGGCGCTTTTGTGCTTCCTCTCCGTCACGCGGGTTCGTATGACCCTTCCTGTGATTGTTATTGGGGTTGAAATTGTTCGCTGGCGCTGAATTATTGCCACCGTTGTTCGGTTTTGGGGTCGAAGTTCTTGGCTTGGGGCACTGCTTGGCATAGTGCCCTTCTTCTCCACAAGCGTAGCAAGTAACGCCTGAGCGATACGTGAATTCGTTGTCCCTTGCATGGAAATTCTTGATTGGGTGTGAAGCATTCGTCGTGGTTTTGTTTGTCCCACCTTTCTCAAAATCCGCTTTGCTCGGTGGTTGCGCAGCAAGGGTAGTCTCGTCCCTTTTCGCTTGTGAAAATCTCCAAGCTGCTTGCTCATTTTCCAAGGTAATAGCCTTATCCACCAGTGTTTTGAAATCTGAAAGGTGTGCACAACCAGCTGGCATTTGCCGCCGGGTGCCAGCCTTCCAAGAATTTTTCCATCTTTTGCTTTCAATATACGCCTTCACATGAAGCGAGACAACAGAGTAAACTGGTTGTTGTATTCTCGACACCGCCATGGTCCTTTGTTTGAGGTCATCAAATTCTCTTCTTGATCTTCATAACACTTTTAGGAATGTGCGCCCCACTAAAACCTTTCTTTGAATTCCTCCCATGTTATTTCATTTTCGCTAGTGCATGTGTAGGAAATTTTCCCACCATGATGCAGCTGCGCAAAGGAGATAGTGCGTGCATATAGTACTTTCACGGCCTAACACCGTGCAATAATCAATTTTTTCCATGTCTTGAAGCCGCCGCTGGCCTCAAGAGGTTTGTCAAGATGAGAGAATGTTGGGGACGCTTTTTCTGTAGCTCGCATAACTTGGATTGTTGCTGATATCGCCCACGGTGATTTCCCATATTGATGACTTGGTTCATCATTTCCGATGTTGTTGCTGACTGCTCAGAAGGCGCATACTTGGGTAAATGTTGTTTCACCGCCTCGTTGACTTGACTGCCCCTTGTGAAATTGTTGTTTGGTGGTGTGCCATAATTTTCTCCGCTGATTTGGCATGGAGCTGCCCAAGGACGGACATTTTTCACTGGGATATATTTTGTAAAACTCGTAAGAAAAGAAATTGAGTCGCAAAAATCAATAAGTTCATAAATACAGGAATTTTAAATGCTCCAAGATTTTCAAAATAAAAAATCGATTATGCACGGAGAAGGACTGCTCATTACATATCTTACACGCAGGCGTAATTATATTAATACATCACTCAGATATGCATATATTCCTGACATGTTATTAGGCTAGTGCACTCTCCCAGCCCTACATGATGCAAAACAAGCTACTTCTCACAACCTATGTACATATAAACATATCGATAAGTCGGTACATCGTGATGGCGGCTAAGCGCTGCCACGGAGATGGTAAGGATCTCCTTGGCTTGCCGAGGGTGAGGCGCAGTGAGGCTGGGGACTCAACCTCCTCCTCGCTAATAGGCTCCAGACGTGAAGGCCATGCTGAGTTGATGGAGCGGTGCCATAGGCGAGCGGCTACTAATAGGAGTAGGCGCATAGGTGGTGCAGAACGAATCGGAGGGCGCAATGACTTGGTTGAACTCTCGTGGTAGGTGCAGCGACGAAAGCAGGGCGAAAGGTGGGAGAGTAAGATGCCGAGGATGAGACGAAGTCAGCTGTGGTGCGTGTGCAGGAGCTCCTTCCTCGTTGCATGCACAGCCATGGACTGAGTCCATGCGGCAGCCACAAGGTCGCCCACCAGTTGTCAAGGCTGCCTCCAGAGCTCGGAGGTACTGGCAAGCATCTCAATAGCCTCGCCTCGCCTCCTCCGGGGCAAGCGAATGAGTAGTGACAGTGTATGGCACGCGGCATGGAAGGTAGCGGTAACGACGAAGTCTTCATTGAAGGAAGAGCATCCCGAGACGAGCTATCGCCACGGGCAGCCATCTGCATAGCATGCCTCTCCGTAGGCATGGCTCTCCCCAAGAACCGAAGCGGCGTAACTCAACACATCCTCCTTGAATTGCACCACGGACTGGTGCATGGTCGACTGCTTGATCTTGTGCGGTAGAGTGTGAAGATCAAGATCGATGGCCCCATCGCGACCTGGACGATGAAGGAGAGGAGCTTGACTAACCCTCAGTGCATCGCTGGTGAACACTGTGACTACAATAAGTACAGCCATCTACAAAAGTAGGCAAAAATTTGAATGGTCGATTATAAATTTATGCCGACTGCCAAAAATGACTACATTTGCAAAAATATGAATAAACTCTATTATGCTAATAACCGATTAGCAATCGCACCTAGTGGCTTTACAAGCCACCCCGGCTCGTAATTAAGTTTGTCACGACCGGTTTTCCAATAAAATGATTATTGAGAACCGATTTTTGAGTCCAAAGATGAGGAAAATCCTCCCATCGGTAGACAAAATCTTGATACGTAAAGCCGTGAGCATTAAAACATATTACAGGGTCGAGCTGAGGGTGCTCAACATTTTATTACAAGCACGCCAATAATTATACATAATGGCGGATATGACACAATGGTGTGGGTGGCATACTACCGACTCGAGAATAAATTGGTATTGGAATAACACAAAGGAGGGGTAATATGACTCCTAACTGGCAGCTCATCGAGCCGAGGTGAGGCTCGATGAATTTATTTGGGTAGCGGAAGCGGATATAATATAGTGACCAAATCCAAGATCGCCGAGACCGATCGACTCTCTAGGCGCTCGACTCGCTATCGAACTCTTCATCCATGAGATCGCCTTTCATCAACATCCGCCAAATCAATAAGCCGTGAGTACTTTGAAAGTACTGCAAGAACAGTTGGGACATAAGATACAATAAATGTATGCATGAATGCGCCATGAACTATTAACAATGCACAGTCAAATAATTACTTGCACAACATGATAAGTAGAAAGGAAGTTGGGAGGTAGTCTTCCAAAATTTCAACAAAATAACTAAGAACCGATCGGTGTCCGGAGCGACGTCAAGGGTAAACAAAATAAATAATCATGTCAGTAGCCTGGATGCGCCTAAGCGACACCACATAAAGGGCTTATATTGAAAATAAATGACATACATGTCACAATGGACGTCTGAGCGACATCGCAGAAGGGCTTATGTCGAAAGTAAATAACAAGCGTACACACGGACGTCGAGCGACATCGCAGAAAGGGCTTATATCAAACGTAAATAACAGCGGCGTACATACCGGACGTCTGAGCGACATCGCAGAGGGCTTATATCAAACGTAAATAACAAAGCGCTACACAATGGACGTCCCGAGCGACATCGCAAAAGGGCTTATATCAAACGAATAATAAAGCATACGGACGTCTGAGCGACATCGCAGAAAGGGCTTATATCAAAAGTAAACAACAAATGTGCCACAGTCGGACATCTGAGCGACATCACAGAGAGGGCTTATATCAAACGAATAACAAAGCGTACACAATGGACGCTCTCGAGCGACATCGCAGAAAGGGCTTATAATTCATATCCGTAAATTCACAGGATATAATATTCATAGGAAATATTCAACACATAATAATAAACGGTTTAGTCCATCCACGGAATAAACATTTTAACCGGACTTAACACTCATGTAATTTACCGGAGTTTTGTCACCGAGACCGATGTCGACAAGATAAGTTGAACATAGTACTCGCATATGGATAAGATTGTTTCAAAGGATTTTGACTCGCAGAGTTTGTACTAATTATCCACAGCCAACGGATTTCCGCAGTCACGAGGACTAGTTCCATTACGGTATTTCGGTAGAAACACATCTAACCAAGACACACCCATCCCACCTCACGATGCCAGAATCACCCTAGACAACGCTCAAGAAAAACTTTGAGACGGGAGATCACAACCTCGAATAGCATGGGATCAAATTTATATATCGCTGCTCTAAGGGTGCCCCTCTCGTCCCAACCGAAACACCCATGCCCCGACCGGATGACGGGCTTTAATCCAGGCCATGGAACCTCATCCCGCCTCTCTATTTGGTGTGTACCAGAAAGCGGTTTGCAACTTACTAATCCATATCCCTTGTGGAAAACATGTGGTAGTACGGAAGGAAATGGATGGAAACGTGACTTGATTCACGCTGACACTGAAGTCAAAAGGTCCGGCTTAAGACCGGCATGCTACAACACTGCCATCTTACCCATTCTCATGCCATCACATGGCCATGCAAACTTATAACCGACAACATATGGATTTTTGAACTCACTTGCCTCGACTTTGCATGTATTATAACACTTATCGAAATGCTCATAAACATGCCATGTAACTACTTAATGCAAACATGCAACAAACACTCATCATATCCAAGGTTCAAACATGCTTGCCTGGTTCGAGTAGTCGGAGTCTAGCTTGGCGGTTCATGGTTCCGGCACCTCCTCCCAGATTCACGGTATAAAAAATACGACTTATCATAAATACCGTGAGTGCACAGAAAAGTGTTCCAAATATTTTTCAAATAAATCTGATAAAAAACTAGAATTTTTTTAAAGAGGACAGAAAAGAATCAATCAAAAATCCTTTTCTCGCTTAAAAGTTATAAGGGTTTTAATCCAGGACCTTTCGTAATGAAATGTAAACTTCGTCGGGGCTGAACAGAAAAGACCAGAAAACGCTTCAGATCGAAAGCGATTTGCCGAATACGCTTTCAACAAACGGTTCATTTAAAAGAAAAGAGAGGCTCGACAGTGGGTCCCACCCATCAGTTTGAAATTTCAAACGGGAAGAACAGAGTTCACGCCGCGCCGAGAGTCGCTGTGGTCACCGGCGATCCACGGCGAGGCGGGGGATCGGGCGGTACTCACGTGTTTAGCGTGTCCTTCCGCTGGCCGGGTGGTGGTGGTGGTGGTCGCCGCAGCACTACGCCGACGGGCGGCCTTGCTCCGGGACGGCGGCTCGGGTGGAGTTGATCTCGCTGGGAGGGTTACGAAGGTCAAATTGAAGCTTGGGTCACCACCTGGTGCTCGAGGAGGCTACGACAAGGTTTGGGCTGGGATGGCCTCACCGGAGTGGATCGAGCTGGTGGCCGAGGCGGATCGGGTGGCCGGAGTTGGGGAGGAGACCTCCTCGAGGTCCTCCTAGTGGCTTGGCGGGTGTTGGTGGGTGCAGGTGGTGCGTGGCTCGAGAGCGAGCTCGGGCCCTTTTATAGGCGATTCGAGGCGGTGGACGTGAACAGGATCTCCGGCGATGGTTACGGTGGCGCAGTGCTTGGTCGGGAGTTTAGGGAGTTGGGCGCCAACGTGAGGTTCACCGTTCCATTTAGGTGCTAACCAAGTTTGACTAGGCTCCGGTGGCTTCGACGGAACGGGCGGCGGGTCTGGCTGGCGGTGAGGGCGCTACCGTGCTTGCCGGGCCACGACGACGGTAAGGCGGTGGTGCGCTGGCATGCATGAGGCCACGCGAGGGCTAGGGGCGCATGCGCGCCGACGGCGTGGCGAGCTGGCTCGCTCCTGCTACGCCACGGTGGCTCACACATCAAGAAAGCTGCCAAGGCCGGTGATGCTCGCCACCATCGACACCGCACCCGCCCAAGAGAGCGTGGTGCTCGTCAAGGAGGAGAGGTTGCATGCGAACGCGCCAGAGCGCCAGTGATCGATGACAACTCTCCGACGAAAAACGACACCGCAAATCTTCAAACTCTAAACTTTCTCTGAAGTGTACAAGAACAAAGGTTTGCCAAGTGTTCGATTTAAATGATTTTGGCATGTGGGGAATTTTCCTTGAGATGATTTTTGGTGGTGGCCTCTCATTGCATCCGGGGCTGCCTGAATTTTGTAGAATTTTGGGAAGAGGAAATATGAATTTCACCAAATTTGACAAATCTGGTCCAAACTTGCAGAGGTTGAAACTTGAAAATTTTGAAAAGAGGAAGAGGATCTTGATGGATCTAGGTTGGGGTGCTAAAGACTATCCAGAGAAGTTGGTTTGAGATCAAAACTCAAAGGAATTAGTTCTGCTTTGTAAATCACCTAGGCTTAAAATAAATGATGTAATTGTTTTGGGAAATAAAATAAATGAAATAAAATCCAAAAATGGGTTGGACTTGTTGGAACAGAAAGTTTAGATTGCTCCAAAGAGGAAGGAGGGGGTTTTGGGAGGTTTTACCACTTGAGGCATGGTAAAACCATGGGTGGTTTCGAAATGAAAGAAGCCCCAAAACTCATAGGGTTTCTTTTTAAAAGAAAATAATTTCCAAGAAAATATATTTGAGGAGGAACAATCAGAAGGAAGGTTCTCATTAACCAAACACCGTGGTTGAAGAAGATACAAAAAATAAAACCTTGCCAAGGGAAAAGTTTTGAGAGAGAAGTTTTTGGAAGAATTTAAATGACCTTCTTCAATCCAACAAAGTTTTCGATGAAAACCAAATAATTTTTTTTGAGTGTCACAGATCTCCGCGCACCTTTTTCGCCACGATCGTATGCTGCTGACCGCTATGGATTTGACAGATCGCCTGGCCTACAAGTCACCACTCGGAAGTAACCTCATATAAGGCGCTGATTCGGGGTTTTTGAACAAAGGCGTTCATTTCCTCCTCTCTTCTCAGACTTATCCGCCAAGGCCGCTTCCGCCCCAAAGGTTGCTGTTCTCGCGACGCCTCGCCGACGACGATGGTGAAAGAGAAGACGACAACCCCGGAGGGCGAAGAAAGCGACGGCGAAGGCGAAGGAAAGACGACCACGGGCGGATCTTCATCGAGGGCCGGCTCACATTGTGGCTGGATCCAGCGGCTGGATCCGCCAAGATTCGGCTAAGAAGACCTCGACGACCTGGCCGTTGAGGACTGATCCCCACGGATCGGCACGACTCCGGAAGGAGTCCGAGCCGCAGCCCTGGAGGGTGAGTGTGTTCTTGGCCACCCATGTCGATCATGGTTTTCCTTGCCTCCTCACCCTTTCTTTCGGGATTTCTGAACTTTTTGGGGCGCAAATCCACCACTTCACACCCAACACAATCGTACCTCACTACTTTCATGTCTTCGCAGAATTTCTTGGGTTGTCGACCTCATTGGGGCCTTTTTCAAGCACATTTTCACCGCCGCCCCTGCATAAAGGAAAAGGCCAATCCGAAAGGACGAGAGAACACAAGTGATTCAGATGTGGGGTCTTAGGGTTCGATGAGAGGAAAGTTCTTTCCGCCATGATCCTACCCGACTTCGTCCATGGATGGCAATGACCTGTTTTATCAAGAAGACCACCGACGCCAGGCAAATAACCGACTCCTCCTTTTTCCATGGACCGAGTGAGGAAGCCTTCCTCTTGAAGGTGATCCCTAAGAGAAGGCGAGGTTAAGGTGCTGGTCGAACGTGTTGTCCAGCTTATCCGTGACGGGTGACCGGTATGGACCTTTTGGAGGTCTTCCTTCGACGACGATCCAGCCACTTCAAGCTCGAGACCATTCGATGTGGATGTATTCGCACCGAGGACACCACTGGATCCACCCGGAGGAGGTCCAGATGCCACGCCGGTGGGATGGCTGACGGCATCATCGGGAACAGAGACAACCCTAGGGAGCCAGAGAATTCTCCACTCGACCAGTCCCCACGACCCACAAGGTTCAAATCTGAATTTCGATCGTAATTTTAATCATGCTGCTATTTATGCTGCGCCGATTGACTTTTGTTCTCGCTTGTTTTTCGCCAGCTCTTATCAAAATGTACTCAATGCCCAACGGGAGCAAGAGCAAGACCCAAGGGGAGGAGCGGGCGCGACAGGATCGCATTCGACGGAGAGGAGACCGAGGAAAGTGACGACTCAAGTGACAAAGAAGAAATCGAGTCACCTCCTTGCAGGAGAGGCGATCCAAGCTCGACTAAGACCGCCGAAGGCCGTGAAAAGGCGATTGCTCGACCGCCCGCCTTCAAAGCGCCTCGACGCCCCTCGCCTCCGATCAAAAAGGCCAAAGCAGCCCAAAGTTGTAGTGCTAAGGCCTCTAAGGCGCTTGTCAAGATTAAGATTGACATCCCTGTCGCTTCAAGGTGAGTGTCTCCCTTGTATTCACTCGACGCCTATGCTGTTTATTTTTCCCTTGATTTGACCAGATAAACTTTGAACCGGCAGCATTGCTACTTCCGGACTTCAGCTTATTGTGGATGAGGATGAGACAATGGAGTATGCAGTCACCTCCAATCTGGGTACGATTTCTGTCATTTTGTCTTTATTTGGTCGACTCAACTGTAATATATACCATTGGGTGATGCAATTTTGGTGACCGATCTTTGAACAGCTCCCAACATTATTGACCTTCCCGACGATGACGATGAAGAGCTCGAAAGGCCTTTGACGAGGAAAAATAGGAAAACTCCTGCAGACAAGGTGGCACAATCGACGCCGATAATCGAGCCACTGCTCAGACGCCGGTGATGTCAATCGGCTTCGCTACCTTCGCTGCATTCACTGCCGAAAGTGCTCGCTTTCTTCATCGACGCTTGCTCCCGCCGATCCACCTTCAGTTTTGTTACTCATCACGCCCCAAAGGACGGCGTGAATGCTGCCAAGGAAGCCATACGCCAAGGTGTATTATGATGGAAAAGATGAAGATGGTGCGATGTCACCAAAGCCGCTTATGATGCCAGCTCAGCTCTCCAAAGCAATGTTCAGTTAGCAAGACGTCGACTAGTTTTCTTGGCTTGCTCATAGGGATATGCTATCCAAAACTTTCTTCCAAGGATCTTTGCATCCGCACACCAAAGGGTGTTTGACTTGTCACCGAGCCAATCCATGCTTTGAGCTGAATTTTGTTATTGAAGTTTTGACTAGTGGGGCACGCCGAGTGCACCCACCGGTGTAGTCCCCGAGACTACTGTGGATCGCAAGGGCCGATCGTAGTCTTAACATTTTAATTCCTTCACTCGGTCCGTCTCGCCATGTCGAGGAATCGAACCAAAGGGGGCACACTAAGTGCACCCACGGGTGTAGTCCCCGAGACCGTGGTCGATTGTCGGCAGTCAACTATGGTCCAAGAACTTGTTTGTTGTTGTCTTTCTTCTTCTTCCTTTTTTTATATACGCCGCTACTAAAAGGTCTCGCTGAAAAGAATCGAACCAAAGCACGCTAAGTGCACCCACCGGGTAGTCCCCGAGACTATGGTGGATCATGGGCAATAATCGTAGTCTTAGTATTTATTGTCTTTGTCTTTTTCTCTCGTAATATAACCCATCCTCTCGATTGCAGAAATCTTGTGACCTTGGAGCTCGCTTGCCGACTTGAAAAGAAGAATTCAACTCAGCCTGACCTAGAGTTGGCCAAGTCGAGCTGTAGAAGGCTAAAGATGACGCCAATGGTAAGAAGCTTTGTCGATCGCTTTATCTTGGACCCGACTTCATTCTACTCTTTTCTCGAATTGATCATTATTTCTTTTCGTAAACACCGAACCGGCTCTATTAAAGAAGGATCACGATCCGCTGTCAGACAAAAGAAGGCCGACGACCAAACTGCTTCCGGGCTGAATGAAGTCGCTTCAATAAGCAACCGGAGGAGGAGAACGCGAAGATGAAATCTGCCCGATGAAGCCAACAAGGAGGTAACCCGCTTGAAGAAGGACAAGGTTAACTCTGAACGAGAAGATGGAAGGCCTTTCGCAGGAGGGATGATCCGAAAGCTATCTCGTGAGCCTCGCCAAGAAGTTATTCATCATGCTTGAAGGTATATATCCCGCTCCGACCGGTTCATCTTTGTCGACTCGCATAATGCAATATTGACTCATCTTTGATCTGCATGATGCCGAGCTTTGCCGAGACTTCGAGGAAGAGATCGGGCGAATCAAACCAAATTTGGACCCTATCAATTCCCGTGAAGGACGAAATGCTATGAACTCGCTTCCGACTCGAATCCCGCGATCGACGGCGTTGTTGACTACTTGGCTCGACCGAAGTCGCCACGTCCGGATCGACACAAAGACTTTGGCCAAGGGCAACGCCTCCGTAACCACTCGAAGTCCCCGATGACTCGATTTAACGAGATACCTAGTCGAAAGTGTGTGTGAAGAAGTCTTCGCGTCGTGCGGTGCCGATGTGGCTCGCTTTTGGTTCGTGTCCACTATAAGGAGGCGCGAGAAGATAAGCTGGTAGCAATCAAGGTCGCGAACACCAAGAAGCATGATTTACGATCCTTTATGGAGACTTTCATTGTTGCTGCCACTCGGATCGCCGATGGTGTCGACCTGGACAAGTTCGTCGAGCCTGCCAGTCCTCCTCCCGCGGAATGAACAAACTTTTATGCCTCACCTTAAATTTGCCTCGGAATGTCGAGTGGATTTTGTAATCGTTAAACTCCTTCGGGCTGAGAGCCCGAGTACTTTGATATGCGGTTTTGAACCTTTAGAATTTATCTGAACTTGTTTTACTTCTGAATATGCTTGCATTTGCCTTCGAGTGGACTGTGCTCTTCACTCGGAATAGTCTTTGTGTTTGAGATGCAGCTCTGAGGTGGAAGATTCAATGTCTCAAGGTGATCATTGCCCTTTGCAGGTGAAGGGATGGAGTACGATGTTGTATTTGTAGTTCAAGGAGAAGGTAGTAGTCGACCTACACCTCGTCAGTCTCTTATGGATCGGGATGGAGCGATGTTGTACTTGTGGCGAGTCCAAGGAGAAGGTAGAAGTCACCCGCACTCTCGCCGCCCTTATGATCGGGATGGAGCGACGTTGTACTTGTGGCGCAGTTCAAGGAGAAGGTAGCAATGACCAGACTCTCGTCAGCCCTTATGGACTGGATGGAACGTGACGTTGTACTTGTGGCGCAGTTCAAGGATAAGGTAGCAATGACCTGCACCTCGTCGGCCTTATGGATCGAGATGGAGCGATGTTGTACTTGTGGCGAGTTCAAGGAGAAGGTAGCAATGACCAAGACTCGCCGCCCTTATGATCGTGATGGAGCGACGCTTGTACTTGTGGCGCAGCTCAAGGAGAAGGTAACAATGACCTGCACCTCGTCAGTTCTTATGGATCGGATGTTTTCTAACTTAGGCGAGTAATCGAATCAGATTTAAGCCTCCGAGTGAGAGGATTGCTCCTCACTCGGTAGGATTTCTCAAACTTAGGCGTAGTACTTGACTCAAGAAGCCTCCGAGTGAGAGGATTGCTCTTCACTGTAGGATTTGTTAAACTTAGGCGTAGTACTTGATCAGAAGAAGCCCCGAGTGAGAGGATTGCTTTCACTCTGTGAGGATTTCTCAAACTTAGGCGTAGCATCGGATCGTAGTTAAGCCCCCGAGTGAGAGGATTGCTCTTCACTCGTAGGATTTCTCAAACTTAGGCGTAGTACTTGATCTGCAAGTTAAGCCCCGAGTGAGAGGGTTGCTCTTCACCTGTGAGGATTTCTCAAACTTAGGCGAGTACTTGACTGAGCAAGCCCCGAGTGGGAGGCTGGCTCTTCACCTGTAGGATTTCTCAAACTTAGGCGAGTACTTGGACTGCAGCTTAAGCCCCTAATGGGAGGCTGGCTCACCACTCGTAGGATTTTTTAAACTTAGGCGAGTACTTGACTGTAGCTTAAGCCCCGAGTGGGAGGCTGGCTCACCACTCTGTGAGGATTTTTAAACTTAGGCGAGTACTTGGACTGCAGTTAAGCCCCCGAGTGGGAGGCTGGCTCACCACTCAGAGGATTTTTAAACTTAGGCTAGTATTTGGACTGCAGTTAAGCCCCGAGTGGGAGGCTGGTTCACCACTCCCAGAGGATTTTCAAGTACTTAGGCGAACGGATTCACTGGCTAAGCCTCCGAGTGAGAGGCTTGCTCGTCACTTGGTAGGATTTTTTTTACAAACTTAGGCGAAACGGATTCGCAGCCAAGCTACCCACTGGGGGGTTGCTTACGAAAACAAAAGCAACAACAATCACTAGGAAAATTATAACACTCTTGTCTTTGATAAATAAACTACAGAGGTATTTCTTATTACATCTCATCCGAGTGAGTACTTAAGGTAAAAGGGCGGAGCAGCTCCGATTCCAAGCTCGTGGCTCATCAATCGGGCGATCGACATTGTAAAGATGGTACGCCCATTGTGAAGAACTCGTGACGATGAAGGGCCTTCCCAAGTAGGGAGCGAGCTTTGTGGTTTCGCTGATCCACCTTGAGGACCAAGTCTCCTTCTTGGAAGGCTCGACTCTTCACATTTCTGCATGGAATCGACGCAAGTCTTGCTGATAGATAGTCGATCGGATCGTGGCCATCTCTTCCTCTTCTAGGAGGTCGATCAAGTTCCCGCCGGGCTTGTTCTGCTTCATCTTCCTAATAGAGTTCGAATCGGGTGCATTGTGAAGCAAGTCACTCAGTAAGTGCTTCAGCTCCATAGACCGTAAAGAATGGAGTTCGGCCCATTGACCGATTATGAGTGGTCCTCAATCCCCAAAGAACTGATGGAAGTTCGTCGACCCATGCACCGCCGCATGGCTTGAGATCGCATCACCGGGGTTTCAACCCTTGAGAATTAGACCATTTGCTCTTTCCGCTTGTCCATTCGATCGGGGTGAGCGATCGCGTAGTCGACTGCAGCCTTGAGAGGCTTAAAAGGCTTTGAACTTGTCGGAATCAAGTTTGACCCATTATCGCGATGATGCTATGCGTAACTCCATATCTCGAATATCAACTCTCCGATGAAACCGATAGCAGGCAAGCATCGAGATTCTTGATAGGCTTAGCTTCAATCCATTTAGTAAACTTGTCGATCGCCACTAGCACGTGAGTGAAGCCGCCCCGCCAGCTTCTCGGTCCAATCATATCCAATCCCCAAACAGTAAGGGCCGACGAGTGGAATGGTCTTCAAAGTCGACGCTGGTTTGTGTGACATATTGAGTAGAACCGACATCCTTCACATTTGTCGACTATCTCTTTCGCCATTTCATTTGCTCTTGGCCAAGAAAATCCCGCCGTATGTTTTTAGCCACAATGGTCCGAGAGGACGCATGATGACCACAGGTCCCCGAGTGGATATCGTCAAGAATTATTTGACCTTCTTCTGGCGTTATTGTCACAGCCCTAGCTTAGTCCTTGCCTGACTCTGCATAAGCGTCCATGCATCATGTTTAAATTTAAAGAAACTTGAAATGGGGATTGTTTAAACCCTAGCACCAAATGAATTCAAATAGGCTCAAATAAAATCATTTTCAATGAACCCAAAATGCCCTTTGAAAATGTTCATGATTTCTGATAAAGGTGAAAACATCTGCCAAAAAATGATGAACATATTTCTAGGTTATTCCTGGATTTTTGAATTAAATCATAAAATATTTGCATTTGGGCATTTAAATGCTAATAAATAGTTTAAATGCTCAAATAATCATAAACTAAAATGTTTGCTATTGGTTATATTCCAAACAAAGGGCATTGATTAGTTTCATGATTTTGGGTTTGATCTAGTATTTTTAATAAAGTCACAAAGTTGCAGAAAAATAGGAAACAAGAAATAAGAGAGAGAGAGAGAGAGAGAGAGAGAGAGAGAGAGAGAGAGAGAGAGAGAGAGAGATAATTACCTGTGCAACTTACCTGGCGCCCACCAACCGCCCAGCCTCCAGGTCGGGTCCAGTCAGGCGGCCCAGCCCACCGGCCGCCTGCCGCCTTCCTCCTCGCCCACCGCCCTCGACGCCTCCTTCCCCTAACCTCCGCCTCCAGAGACGTGGACGAGGCCGCGCCGACTCCCTTTCTTCCTGGCCATTTTCCTCTCTTCCTTCGTTTCGCTCAACAGAGCCGCCGCTGCTCATCGCCACCATGGCCACCTGCCAGCCCTAGCCCCATGGACGGTCCCCAGCTCGCTCTCCGCCCTCTACGCCCTCCACACCAACCATGCGCCACAGAGGCCCTAGAACATCGCCATCGCCGCCTTCATCAACCTCTGCCCCTGACGATCGCAGCCATCGATTCGCCACCGCCTCCGCCCCGAGCTTGCCGAGACCGCCTCCACCTCGCCGAGCTCCGCCTTCTTCTCTCCTCGCCCCCATGCCCAGACGCACTTCTCTAGCCACCCGAAGTCAATGGAGCTGGAGCCCCTCGCCGACGGGCCACGCCGCCATGGCTATCGCCGCCAGAGCTGCAACCGAGCACATAGCCGTGTTTCAAAGACAACGCCAAGCCCAAAACCCTCCACCTGCTTCCGCCAGGTTTCGCAACATCGAAACCGCCGAGACCCGAACTCCGGCCGCTGATTCATGTTTCGCCATTGTGGACTCCGCCACCCCAGTGCCCGGACATCGCCATCGCCGACGCTACTGCAACGCCACTATCCATAGAGACCAATCGCAGCTCAAACCGCTGCTCAGACGCAAAACCAGAGCAACTCCCATGAAGTTGCCGCCACGAGCGGTCGCCACGCAGAACTCCGGCTGAAGCCGACGTATGCCGTTAGCTTAGGCGCTAAACTCGCTTAGTTAGTGCTCGTGTCGATGACATGTGGGTCCCCGAGCCCAATTAGTTTAGTCTAACTCCCTGCTTAGGTTAGTGCTAACTGGTGGACCCCATGTGTCGCCTTTGACTTGGTCAAGTCAACGCTGACCGTCCCACCGGCCATACACCCAAACCAGCCCGAGACATCGACGATGGGTCCCACAGTCAGGTTTGACCTGGCCGACCCAATTGACTCTGCTGACGCACACCTATGTCATGTCGACGCAGAATCCTTTTTCTGAATTTATTCTTTGACAGAAATTCTAAAATAGAGCTAACTTCTAAAAATCATAGAAAATCAACCGTAGCTCGTAATGAAATAAGTTATATATGAAAAATGATCAAAAATGCAATCTATCCATATGTACCATTTTCATGCATGTTAGAACACTTTAACCTTGCTGTTTAGATGAAACAAATTAATGCACTAATATAACCTCTAAATGGGTTTGCATTTGAATCTTTGGTTCAAATGGACTCATCTCAACTGTTCTAGCTTGCATTAGCCCAAAACACATTCATATTGCCATGTCATAGCATGCATCATATTGTGCATTGCATTGATCATGTTTCTTCTCTGCTTGCTCGTGTTGTTCCCCGTAGACGTTGTACCGACGCAGATCGCTGACACCGATGAAGACTCAATGCTATCTTCGTAAGCGCTGTGCAAGCAAAACCCCTTGTTCATTCCGACACAATCCTACTCTCTCGCTTCTTGCTCTCTTTTATCGTGATTAGGACAACAACGATTCATCTGTTATTTGCGCATGTAGCTGAACCCTTTATGCTCGCATGACCTGCACATTGCCACAAGAATAGATGAAACCCACTAGCAGGAGTATGAGTTGTTTGAGCCTCACTGTGCCTACTCATTCATGCTTGATTGTCATGCCTGCTACGCTTAGAGTTGAGTCGTATGATTCATCGGGATGAATCGAGGCGTGAACATGTCCTACTGTGGTGAGCTAAGTGTGAACACGATTTGGTAAAGGTAGAAGTGAGAGGCCATGTAGGAGTACATGGTGGGTTGTCTCATTGAAGCCGCCCTCGTGAACTGAAGTTTTGTGTTTGTGATCCATGAACAGTTACTACCACACATTAGGATCCTTAATTGACTCTCTCGGCTTCTTAACCACCCTTGTTCTCTCGTCCGTGAGTTGCAACTAGTTTCGTGTTTGTAGGATATGTTTTGGAGGCCGTATGAAGCTGACCCTAGGGGTGGGCTATGATGCGGTAGATACACCGTGGGTCTGTACCGAGCGCCTGCTTGGTGTCTCGGGAACCCTGCTCACATCGCTCGGGGTCAGATGTGGAAACCTCGGCCGACTCTCATGGATGGAACCCGAATAGGCGATAAACCTAGACTAGAGACATGAGTGTTTAGGTAGGTCAGGGCCGACACCTCGCCAAAGCTTCCGCTTGAAGGTTGCCGAGATACATGACGTACATGGCGGTAAGTGGCGAGAGCGTGTGAAGAAGTACACCGCAGGTTAACATCATCTATTCAATAGCCGTGTTCATGTAAAGGACTTCTGGGTTGCCTATAACAGCTCATAGAGAAGTGAAAGTGGATACTCTAAAACTCACAAGATAAGTGTGAGTGCTATGGATGGCCTTCTCGTAGGGAGACGGGAGCGGATCCATGGTGGTGTATTGATATGGTGAATATGTGGACTCGTGTGCGCCACCTCAAAAGAGTTACTTGCAGTCGTAGTTCAGGATAGCCACCAAGTAAAAGCTGGCTTGCTACAGTTAAACTCCACCACCCCCTTTGTTGATACTGATGCATATGTAGTTGGTTCTGATGTAAGTATTGCTGGGTACATTTGTACTCACGTTTGCTTATTTTATTTTTTGCAGAGAGACGTCAGTCTCGCTAGTAGTTCCGTGTGGACTTCGACGTTTAGCTTGATACCTCAGCTACGATCTTGTGCCCTCGGCAGATCTCGGTAGATAGTCGCTTCTCAGCCTTTTTCATTTATAGTTGTCTGCATTTAGACATGTTAAGCTTCCGCATGTGCTTTGACTTGTATGTTTCAATGTTGGGTCATGAGACCCATGTTTGTAATATCTCGCCTCGGAGTCTAATGAATAAATACTTGAGTCAGAGAGTTATGTTGTGATGCCATGTTGTATTTATACATATCGAGCATATTGTGTGTATGTTCAAATGCTTGGTATGTGGGATCCGACAATCTAGTTGTTTATCCTTGGCAGCCTCTCTATGGGGAAATGTAGTCTAGTGCTTCCTTGAGCCATAGTAGTCCGCTACAGCCCGGCTCACCGGAGTCCTCGCTAGCCCAAAGACTACCGCCAGACGCTTGATCGGTCGAGATGTGTTTCACTTGCTCGTGTTCCGTCTCTTCGGGAAATGTCACGCTGTGACATCCGAGTCCTGCCTAGCTCGCTACAGCCCGGTTCCCTGAGTCCTGTTAGCCTGCTACAGCCCGGATTCACACGCCGACCGACATGCTCGGGTTAATTCATGTATGCCTGTCCCCATGGGTTAGTGCCGCTTGGTTCACGACTAGCCATGTCGGCCCGGTTCTTCATTATATGGATGCTAGCAACACTATCATATACGTGAGCCAAAAGGCGCAAACGGTCCTGCCATGGTAAGGCGACACCTGGGAATACCGCATGTGAGGCCGCAGTGATATGAGGTGTTACCGCTAGATTGATGTGACTTGAATCGGGTCCTCACAGCTTTGGTATCGAGCCTGATCGCCTCAGAGGATTACCAAGCCAAACCGGTCAAGTTGAGTCTAGAAATGCTTTAGTTATATAAGGAATTGATTGTGGAAGGAACGTAAGGCTCTTTTTTACTCCTTTAGCTTATGCCATTCTGATCTAAGTCATCCTCTTCTTTTCTACGGGTTTAAGAACTAGGCTTCATCTATCTATCGTGATGACGTGTTACTAATCCATAGACTTTTAAGATTGTTGGTTTTACGCCCCCGCTCAGTTTCTACTACTTCCGTGTTCATAGTTGGTCCTCTAACCTTGATTTTGTGCTTCTAAGTGGTTATGCCACCATTTTTGTAGGATATCTCAAATCATTTTGAGCATTTACAGCTGTTATGCTGTCCGAGTCATCCCAGGTCTCTAAATAGTCTGATGCATTTGCAAATCCTTTCTTTCCGTTCCCATGTCCTTTTTGGTCAGAATAAGCACACTAATCGGTGAGTTAAGGTATTTTGTTGCCTCGGCATATATGTTGGAGCTATTATTATGACCCTAGGTGTTTTAGGAGTAACCTAGTAATCTAGCCATGTTTTGTGTTCCTGTGTGATGATTCTCGACACCATTCTCGAAAAGCATCCCGTGATGCCGCTAGTAGTAGGTATTCTACCCCGGTTCTTGACCCAGATTCACCCTACTTACCTCCTGTTGATAGTGTTTGCTAGTTCCTTTAGGATATTAGTAACTTTGCGATAGTCCTCGAGGTCCGTGGTATTTCCTTCTTCCAAATACTATGAACCGCTTATGGCGTAAGTTCGCTGAACCAAGGATCACAATCGAGTACTTTTGAGGAGTTCTCCATTCATAATTGTGAATCGCCGCCTACCTTTTCCGCATGGGTTACTCGAAGAAATGTTGAGCTCATTTCGACATACTAATCTATGCATCCACAACTCGTAAAATTATATGTTCCTTTGAGTTGCTCTTTTTAGTTGTTTTCAACCTTCGCTTATCAATTGATAGTCAAGAGTATGCGTGCCTTCGCTCATCGATGCCTATTACTCTTGTGGTCCGCTGCCATCCTATTCCGGAATGACTAGGAGAAACAAACTCCAAGACTTCATCCATATCCGTGATTGGGTCAAAATAGTTGTAATCTGCAAATCAAATGCCAATCCCGCTTTTGATTCTGTTTCTACCTTGAGTATTACCCCTTTATGTCAGATTGTCATGAGAATTGCACCATTTCATGAATTTTGACATAGTGATACTTCTCGCAATCATTATTCATTCCTCGTCCCGTTGTTGTAACCGAATGCCGACAAGTGAACCGTGATGTGTGAAATCGATACTCCTAGCAACCTCGCTGTTTGGTAGTTAAAGGACAATAATTTCATCCTTAGCATGTTGGTTATTGAATCACCATCCCGAGGTTGGTCGTATACCTAGTCCTTACTCCGGCACTCTTCGATCAATGAGTTAGATTATGTCAATCCTTGCTCGCTTGATCATATCGCCTTGCTCAAAAGCAAGATTGTTCTCAGCTTAATAACATATCGGTGGTTCGTGATTTTCCAAATATCTTCTCAAGTATTACTAAAGTTGTCGCCTCGACCGCTATGTTGGGTTCGTGATCGTTGGTTTTCCATAAACCACCCTTTCTCCAAGGATCTGTGTTGGATACCCTCGAACTAGTTGGATAAGCTAAACAATAAATTGAGAGTTGGAAGATAAAAGCTTTATTTGACCTTGGCTCATTCTAAGGGATATCCTTGTGTGTGTGTGTGTGTGTGTTGAAGAAAGATGATATCATTGTTGATTGATCCTCGTGATCAGTTGTCGGTGCTATTGTCTTATCTAATCCTTGATTTGAGTATTGGCTATTGTCAAGTCAAATCAGAACCAACGATATTCGTAATGTTGTCTCACTCGTGGTTGATTCCTCGAGCATACACTGTTATACTCTTTGGGTCTGACCAATGCTATCACCGTGTTCACATGATGGTGGAAGTCCAGTGATATGGAAATTCCAATGAGGTGTTGTTGAGCCCATCAGTAGCATTTTGTCTCCCCCATGATTCATGTTGAGCATCAACCTAGTGTTGGAAACTTTTTAAGCATTGTCTTCGTGTTTCATTCATGTGGTATATGTTTGGATGAAAGAAGTGACTTCCTCGAATTCATGTGCATTTGGTGCAAGTTGCCACCGTGAGTTCGAGAAAGTTTGTTTTTGCTTCCTCCGAATCATCCCAAGTCACCATGCATGTGCTAAGTATTCTATGGTTTGATAGATCGATCATCTTCATTCCATATGAACTTCCTAGCACATCAAGCCACCGATTGGTTTGTTCGAGAAAAGGAGTTGTTGTGCGAATACTAGTTCATGCACAAGATTCCAATATCCTCAAGATGGTTCCCCACCGAACTTGGTAGTGTTTTATTATAAGACTACCATGTGGTCATGCTTGTCCGGGACAGCGGTTCACATGTGTTTAGCGTAACCAGCTCATGTTTTGAGCTTGCTATCTTAGTTCATTCCTCGAGAATCTCGCAGCGCCATCTCGTCGAATCGTGTTGCAAACTTTCTTTCAGACATGCTGAGTTTGAAGTATCCTATCACCAATTGGATCTGAATCTCAGGCAGATATGATGGTTGGAACATTCCAACAGTTGCATTTCGTTCCCAGCTTGCATCTCCATTGTGCCAATTTCCATGGGCTGCCCCTCTCAGTAATTGATGTCTAGGATCATCCCCAAAAGTGGACTTACCATGGGTCCCATCCATTTCCGATGATAAGCAAAATCATCCATCGCGTTGTCTTCAACAAGGTAGTCCACATCATCCATTCGAATTCGGATATGCCATTCCTTTGAACTCCGCCAAACGATCGATTGTGATTGCCTTAGGCTGGTATTAAGAGTCTCAATGATCTCTATATCAAAAGTAATTCTTTTGCCACTTAAGGGAATAATTCTACGAGTCACCTTCCTAAGGTGCCCTGTTATGGAATCATGGCAATTCTTCCTCGCCATTCTCAAACCCCGTCAAATTGTTTCCTCCGCCTCCCCGATGCATGTTTTGCTTCTCAGCTCCATAAATGTTTCTATGTCCCATTCCGTGAGTTAATCTTGTATAGCTCGATCTTTGAGAAGATCAATCCTAGTAGAGTTTCTTTCCGTCATCATCGTGTCGATGAAGATCTCTAAAGCGAAGATGCCAAGATCAATATGACGCAAGGAGTCGACATCTTTAAGAAGGGCAGTTGGATCATGAAGATTGTGCTAAGCCTTGCATCCCCTTTTTCTTCTCACCTCACGTCCTGAATCTCGGGACGAGATTCTTGCTTAGTGGGGGTGAGTTGTCACAGCCCTAGCTTAGTCCTTGCCTAACTCTGCATAAGCATCCATGCATCATGTTTAAATTTAAAGAAACTTGAAATGGGGATTGTTTAAACCCTAGAACCAAATGAATTCAAATAGGCTCAAATGAAATCATTTTCAATGAACCCAAAATGCCCTTTGAAAATGTTCATGATTTCTGATAAAGGTGAAAGCCTCTGCCAAAAAAATGATGAACATATTTCTAGGTTATTCTTGGATTTTTGAATTAAATCATAAAATATTTGCATTTGGGCATTTAAATGCTAATAAATAGTTTAAATTCTCAAATAATCATAAACTAAAATGTTTGCTGTTGGTTATATTCCAAACAGTGGCATTGATTAGTTTCATGATTTTTGGGTTTGATCTAGTATTTTTAATAAAGTCATAAAGTTGCAGAAAAATAGGAAACAAGAAATAAAAGAGAGAGAGAGAGAGAGAGAGAGAGAGAGAGAGAGAGAGAGAGAGAGAGAGAGAGAGAGAGAGAATTACCTGTGTAACTTACCTGGCGCCCACCAACCGTCCCAGCTCCCCCTTGCTGGTCTAGCTACAGCAGCCCAGCCCACCGGGTCACTGTCGCTTTCTCCTCCTCAAGGCCAAGAGGGCACAGCGCTGCGGGTCGACGACGCAGCGCGCCTGCCACCTCCGCTTCGCCGTGTCAATGCCTCCTTCCCCAACCCCGCGCCAGAGACGGGACGCAGGCCGTGCACTTCCCTTCTTCCCCTCGCCATTTCTCTCCTTTCTTCTTCGCCTCAACAGAGCCGCCACGCTGCTCATCGCCACCATGGCCACCGGCCAGCCTTAGCCCCATGGACGTGTCCTCGAGCCCGCCTTCGCCCCTCTACATCCTCCACACCGAGCCACGCGCACGTAAGGCCCTAGAACATCGCCATCGCCGCCATCAACCTCGCCGACGATCGCCGCTGCCAGATTGCCACTGCCTCGCCTCCCTCGAGCTCACCGAGACCGCCCGACCTCGCCAGTGAGCTCCGCTTTCTTCTCCCGCGCCCTCGCGTCTGTGACGCACCTCTAGCCACCCGAAGTCACCGGAGCTGGAGCCCCGCCGCCGCCACATCGCCGCTGTACATCGTCCGCCAGAGCCGCAACCGAGCACATAGCCGGTTTCAGCGCAATGCCGTAAGCCCCAAACCCTCCAATGCCTCCCGCCAGGTTGCAACATCCAAACTGCTGAGACCAACTCCGCCGCCAAGATTCGTGTTTCGCCGCCGACTCCGCCACCCCAGTGCCCGGACATCGCCATCGCCGACGCTACGCAACGCCAGCTATTCAGAGAGACCAATCATGTTCAAATAGCCGCTCAGACATAAAACCCGAGCAACTCCGGCGAAGTTGCCGCCAGAGAACTCCTAAGCCGACATGGCGTCGTTAGCTTAGGTGCTAAACTCGCTTAGTTAGTGCCCGTGTCGGCGACATGTGGGTCCTCGAGCGCAATTAGTTTAGTCTAACTCCCTGCTTAGGTTAGTGCTAATCGCCAGGACCCCACGTGTCGCCTTTGACTTTGGTCAAGTCAATGTCGACCGTCCCACCGTCATACACCCAAACCAGCTCGAGACATTGACGATGGGTCCCACAGGTCAGGTTTGACCTGGCCACCCAGCTTGACCTGCTGACGCCACACCTATGTCATGTCGACGCAGAACTCTTTTTCTCGGATTTATTCTTTACGTGAAATTCCGTAAAATAGAGCTAACTTCTAAAAATCATAGAAAATCAACCGTAGCTCGTAATGAAATAAGTTATATATGAAAATGATCAGAAAATGCAATCTATCCATCTGTACCATTTTCATGCATGTTAGAACACTTTAACCTTGCTGTTTAGATGAAACAAGTTAATGCACTAATATAACCTCTTAAAATGGGTTTGCATTTGAATCTTTGGTTTAAATAGACTCATCTCAATCTGTTCTAGCTTGCATTAGCCCAAAACACATTCATATTGCCATGTCAAAGCATGCATCATATTGTGCATTGCATTGATCGTGTTTCTTCTCTGCTTGCCGGTGTTGTTCCCTCGTAGACGCTTGTACCGACGCTAGATCGCTGACACCGATGAAGACTCAATGCTATCTTCGTATGCTGTGCAAGCAAAACCCCTTGTTCATTCCGATATAATCCTACTCTCTCGCTTCTTGCTTCTTTTTATCGCATTAGGACAACAACGATTCATCTATTACTTGCCGCGTAGCTGAACCCCTTTATCCTCTCGTGATGAACTGTCATTGCCACAAGAATAGATGAAACCCACTAGCAGGAGTAGGAGTTGTTTGAGCCCTGTTTTTGCCTACTCATTCATGCTTGATTGTCATGCCTGCCACGCTTAGAGTTGAGTCGTATGATTCATCTGGGATGAATCGAGGCGGTGAACATGTCCCACTGTGTGAGCTAAGTGTGTGAACACGATTTGGTAAAGGTAGGTGAGAGGCCATGTAGGAGTACATGGTGGGTTGTCTCATTGAAGCCGCCCTAGAACTGAGTTCGTGTTTGTGATCCATGAACAGCACTACCACACATTAGGATCCTTAATTGACTCTCTCTCGGCTTCTTAACCACCCTTGTTCTCTCGGTCTGTGAGTTGCAACTAGTTTCTCGTGTTTGTAGGATATGTGTTGGAGGCCGTATGAAGCGCCTGACCCTAGGGGTGGGCTATGATGCGGTAGATACACCGTGGTCTGTACCGAGCGCCTGCTTGGTGTCTCGGGAACCCTGCCACATCGCTCGGGGCCGTATGTGGAAACCTCGCCGACTCTCATGGATGGAACCTAATAGGCGATAAACCTAGACTAGAGACATGAGTGTTTAGGTAGGTCGGGCCGACACCGCCAAAGCTTCCGCTTGAAGGTTGCCGAGATACATGACGGTACATGGCGGTAAGTGGCGAGAGCGTAGTGAAGAAGTACACCCTGCAGGTTAACATCATCTATTCAATAGCCGTGTCCGCCAGAAAGGACTTCAAGCTGCCTATAACAGCTCATAGACAAGTGAAAGTGGATACTCTAAAACTCGCAAGATAGTGTGAGTGCTATGGATGGCCTTCGTCGAGGGGAGACAGAGCGGATCCATAGTGGTGTATTGATATGGTGAATATGTGGACTCGCAGCGCCACCTCAAAAGAGTTACTTCCAAATAGAGTTCAGATAGCCACCGAGTCAAAGCTGGTGTCGGTGTCAAACCGCGGATCTCGGTAGGGGGTCCCGAATGCAAGGCCTAGGCGGATGGTAACAGAGACGAGGGACACGATGTTTTACCTGTGTTCGGCCCTCTTGATGGAGGTAAAACCCACGCCCTGCTTGATTGATATTGATATTGTGGATGTTTACAAGAGTGGATCTACCACGAGATCAAGGAGGCTAAACCCTAGAAGCTAGCCTATGGTATGACTGTAAGGGTTGTTGATGTTGTCCCACGGACTAGAGCCATCCGTTTATATAGACACCGGAGAGGGCTAGGGTTACATAGAGTCGACAATGGTAGGGGATCTACATATCCAGACGCCAAGCTTGCCTTCCACGCCAAGGAAAGTCCCATCCGGACACGGGCTAAGTCTTCAATCTTGTATCTTCATAGTCTTGGAGTCCGTCGATGATGATAGTCCGCCAATGATAGTTCGGCCGATGATGGTAGTCCGCTATCCGGACACCCCTAATCCAGACTCCTCAAGAGCTCCCTAACCAGGCTTCAATGACTATAAGTCCGCTCAGATATTGCTTGGCATTGCAAGGCGGGTTCTTCCTCCAATGATAGAAGATTGTGAACACCAGATAGTGTCCGCTCGCAAAATAAATTCCACATTCCACCGAGAGAGAATAATAATATATACACAAGTTCAATCTGCCGACGCTTTTGTGGCATGACGCCGCACCACTACCAAGCCATTACTTGAATTGTTTTTACTTTACCACGCAACAAGATTTAGCGAGGCGGTTTCTTGGCACGCCTTGTCGAAGCAGTAGATCGTGGTTTCCTTAATCCGGATTCTCATTAATACGACGGGTAACCCAATCACTACTGCTCGCCACGCCTCTATCGGCGAGTCCCAAACGGTCACGGAGACGGCTCTTGGTATTCTCCTCTTTATAACGGGCCAAGGCTTGTTTCTTTTTCTTCAATCCTTCATCGAATCTCTCCCCGCCCCAAGTTCCAGACCTAGAGCTCCAGATTCGAGGCCAAGGACTTCAACGATGTCCGTTCCGACCTCCGTGGTCGGTGGATGCCCTCCTCCGCCACGGAGGAGGACGTGCAAAGCTGGGAGGCCAAGTACCTGCCTTACGAGATTTCAGACAGTGTGCCTCGGCCAAGGGCAGGCCATCCCCACCCCGAGCCCGCGAGTATGTCATTTTTGTATCCCACCTCCGCCGGGGTTTAGGCTTCCGATGGATCCTTTTGTGAGAGGGCTCATGTTTTACTATGGGTTGAATTCCACGATTTGTCTCCGAGTCCATCCTCCATATTTCCGCATTTATTGTCGTCTCATGGGCCTTCCTCCGCTACCCCTCACTTCGCCTGTGGGTCAAGACCTTCAATGTGGCGCCAAGATGATCGGGGGCGCTAAGCGAGTGGGCGGGCGGCCATAAGTAGGAGGGCCGATGCCCCGGGCCCGCTGGCTCCTTCCAAGAGGATCTCGCCCGTGGCAGCAAGAGTGGTTCTCATATACTGCCCGAGGGGCCGCAGACAAAAGCCGCCGCCTTATTTCGCCGGACCTCCACGACGGCTGATGTCATGGGTCAACCAAGGGCTCAACTGGGCCTTCAAAGGACGTGGCCCCACCGCAGGGTCGGATTTGGGATCTCCAAATGAGGGAGATCGACATGGTGGTGGTGATGCAGGTTATGCTGATTATGCATCTCCGCCCCGCAAACGCCACCCTCTCCGGCTATGGGAGTTCAACCGAGGGCCCACGGATTCTTCAACACTTCATGGGTGTGACACTCGAGATGTACAAATTATTCTTCGGTCGCAAGAGGTGCGCCCCGAATTGACCGAGGATGCTGGCCTAAGCTGCAATCGCCTTGATACTCAAGTAAGTAGTTCCGAGTCCAACATACCGCTTGTTCGCTTTTGATGATTCGCTTATGACCAATTTCCTCTACACAGGAGTGGATAGAGGAAGCAAAATTGATACGTGTCCGCCCTCCTCGAGACCGAGCCGGATCCTGCTGGTCCGGATGTTGAGGTTGCGCCTTCAGAGGAAGGCGAAGGGGAAAGTAGGAAAGCTACCGCCTCGCCTAAGGAGGCTCTTGAAAGAGGGGGATCGAGAATCCTCCCTCCAAGGGGAGAAGAGGACTGCCTCCGAGGACCCGGGGCAAAGCCCCTAAACGGGGAAGAAATTCACCAGAGGGTCCTGTGTCCGGGAGGCCCCGCCGCACAATCTCCCTTAATGAGTCAGCCTCCAACGAGCCGTAAGTAGAAAGAAAGGAGTTTTATAATAAGGGACATCCCTATTTGTGCTTCGAGGATAACTAAAGTTTTACCTTGTAGTTCGGATCTCCGCCCTTCGCAAATGAGCTCGCTTTGGGGACCTTCATCCGAGATGATAGAGAGCGAGACGCCCGTCCGGGCGCCTGGATAGGGGCGGACGAGCTGAAGTGTCGCCACGAGGGAGCTCTCGGTTTGGCAAAGCCGATAGTTTGGCGCCAATCGGTGTACGGCTCAAGGATCTGCTTGAGAAGGCGTTTATCTCGTAAGATCAGCACGCATTGATGAGCATGGTGATTGAAAGGATTTCGCTCAAGGCGGTTGCACGATGCCGCCAGAGTTTGTCAAGCGGGTTTTGAGGTACGAAAATGACACACCTTTTTAACAGTTTTGCATATAGAATGCGCCTCGATAGATAGTAGCCCCGAGACTCGGGTAGGTTGTCGAAATCGACAGCGCGCCGAGGATCAAAATCGCAGGTTTAAATTCCGCCGCCGATGTAGGTGGCGGTCGTCCGGGGCTACCGGACGATGGAGTTGCTGAACTAAAGCGGCAACTCGATGCTGCGGATGCGACATCACGCTGGTCAACAAAGCGACTTGATGAGTCGCAAGGTAAGTGTTATCGCGGGTCACTTGGTAAGGGAGCCAAGCCATCTCCTTACAACATGTGCGTGAAATGCAGATAGTGCCGCTGCTGTGGAGAGCCTTCGGCCGAACTTGCTCAAGCCAAGGAGCAGGCCGATGGAGGATGCGGCGTTCTCGAGGGCGGCCGGGAGTTAGCGGTCGAAAGGGTCGCCATCACGGAGCAGGGAAGAGATAGCCGAAATGGCCGTGGAGTTAAAAGATGCTACCGAACGCAATGAGGTTTTGTGAAGGAGCGCCAGCGGGCAAGAAGACCTGCGAAGGCCACCGCCGGTTAAGGATGCCCACCGCAATGCGGGCTATGAAGGAAGAGCTGCGCCAGTCGAGATATTGTAGTCGGTAAGCCTTTTCGCTGCGCCAAGGTTTACGGATCCAAAATATGCTCACTGGGCTAACTATGGGGTCCAGAGGACCCTTATATGGACTTAGCAGCGAAAAGCGGGCGGATGCCGCCAGCATTTTCGCCGTATGGATTACAAGACTAAGAGCTGTTTTGGTCTCAATTCCATAGTCCGGAGCGCTGGCTGAGTGGGCTGAGCTAAATAGGTTGTCCGGCTTGCTATGACGGATATAGTGACCCATATCCGCCGGATAGGCCCCAGCCAAGAGTTACTTTGGCTTATTGCAGCAATTTCTTGGGGCGTGCCGCATATCAAGGCGATGAAGCGGTCGGCCTCGCATAGAGGGTGCGCTGGATGGCGCCGCCTGTGAAGACACATTGGACAGAGATGGATGCCACCGCTGTTATGAATTTCGGTTCGGATGATAACCGTTACCCGCCGAGCACTATTTTGGCGGCGTCGTGGGTGCTCGTAATAGAGTCGCAGTTGTTCAAAAATGTTACGCTCAATGAACGCTTATATGATGTAAAACGATATTTATGATGTAAGCGCCTTTTATACTTGTGCGCTCAAGTAATAGAATATCTCCTATGCGGCCGCTCATGTATAATGCGTGTATAACCCGAAAGATGGCAATGCCGTTTTCAGCCCCCCACGCACAAGGTGCGGGGTGTTCGCAAAAATAGCGCTGCTACACTTAATCCGGACATCTCGGTCCTCAGTAAAGGAGGTGGTAGCGAGCAAACGAGGCAACCGGACTATGATGCTTTATCACTTTCACTTAGCCATGGAGTTCGAGGGTGGGGCTACGACATAGCCCCCGGGGCACCGCGCCTCCGAATTTGGGCGCCAGATGTGCCTGGCCGAAACGCCCTTCGTCAAAATGGAGGAATCCTAAACATTCCCATGGTCGATCGAGTGGTTGACCGCCTCGCTGTATCATGACAACTGCTGGCTTTCATCGAGGTGCTCGCCAAATTTAACTGGGGCACAATCGCAGAGTTCTCCGGAGCCGCTGTAGCCGATGATACGGAACGTAAGGTAGCAAACACAGGAGCCGGGCAAACCCAACATTTGACCAAAGACATGATTCGAGATGATGCATATAAGGCCTAACTCGAGACGCCAACACTCCCGAAGGTGTTCGGTCTTTATAATAGCGGCAAAACAAAGCCCTAAGCCCCTTGTGTCCGTGTACGGCAGGTTCTTCGGGCGTGCCGATGCCAAAACGCCAGCCTCCACTCCTGGTTATAATGATAAACCAGGGGATTATAGCAACAAGAGACAAGTGAGAAAGGTTTACGAGGGTCTTAGTCTCAAAAGAGTCCTTGCAACGGTCCCTCACCGCACGCCTCGCTACGGTCTCCGCAGCCGATCCTGACGGGTGTGCATGCTGTTCATCTCAGAAAAGAGAGGAACTTGGTTGGAAAAGAAATCGTGCGAGAAAGTGCATAAAAATTGAAATATAGTTTCATAAAGCTGAGCCTATGCTAGCTCATTATGGCTTATATGTGCAAACCCTTGTGAAGGTGTGCGCTAGGTAGCCCTTAGCTTATTTATTCCGGACTCGCCCACGCCGGTCCGGGTCTCGTGACCTTTAATGAAATGATGCCACGGACCGGCATTTTAAACGTAAGAGACGCGTGAATGTGGTATTGCATTGAAGCGACGAAAGCTTCCGTCCAAAGCTGATGCTTGATAGCCGTGTAAGGGCCCGCGCCACCCTTTGAAGGAAGTGCGCTATGCCGAATTGCAGTATGGTCTATCCCAACTTGCGGATTGTGTCCGGATATAGCAGGTTTGTCATCGCCGCCGCCCATCAAAACCTCCGCGGAAATGCAGTCCGCCTATTATGGGATTCAAAGGGCAGTCTATCCCTGCTTCCGATACTTCGGACTAATCCAGATGGTCGAAAGTGACTGGTTTTGACATCCAATCTCGTGTTCCACTGGTGGACCGTATGACACTTGTTTTAGCGAAAGTGCCGTGTTGGCTTTCTCCGCATTATCACGTGAAGCGAAGTTTACTGTTTTGACTTCTTGTGGAAAGTCTTTGACTTCCTGCTCGCCGGTGGGGTTCATTATCGCCTTCGCTGGCGATCGAGCCTTTGTGTCCGTGTTGAGTCTGCCGGATGTTTAAAACCCAACAATTTCGTTGGTATGGTTTGCGTGCCTTCCAGAGGTATCGTGGATTTGACATATCCGATCTAAAATTTTGTTTAAATTTGATAGCTCGCCTCTGTTCTCCTTAAGAGGCCGTGTTTTATTGTTCGCCGCGAAGCTTTGAATCCGGCTGACCGCCGTGTCTTTTGGCTTTTTTTTTATTCCGGCTACCGATCTTTCCTGCGCTCGGACTTCTCCGCTTCCATCTCCGATCTCGATGTACTCGGTCATGGTGTGATCTAGCTAGCCAGTCTTCTCCTCGCTGCAAAAGCGCCATGAGGCTTGTTAGCGCCCATTGTTCTTGGCTTCTTGGCCGAGGTGTTCCATGAGCCATTCTGCTCCCGGATGTTGTGTTTAAAAGCTGCTAAGGCTTCCGCCGTCCTGGACAATGACTATTTGGTTCTTTTGGTAAGGAACCTGTTCCTGCATTTATGCTACCGACTCTCCGGCTGTTGGGTTATATGACTCAGATCGCCTCAGATCCTGAGGGCGGACATAAGTCCCTTGAAAATTTGTTTAAACGCCCCCCAAGCTCTTCCCAACTTCCAACAAAGGTTTTCGGGAGGTTTTTGAGCCAAAGGCCGAGCTGGCCCTTTGAGCTTGAGGGGTAGGTATTTTATGGCGTGAGATCATCTCCTCCGCCATGTGTATGTGTAGTATGTAATCTTCTATCCGCACTGGGTCTCATAGTCAGCCATATGCCTCTATGTTCATGGGTTTGAACCCGCTGGAAATTCATGATCCAAAGACTCATCGGTAAAACATAGGTGTGCGCGCTCAGTATTTGGGTGTGCCGCTGTCTTCTAACACTTGTTGTGTTGTGTTACTCGGGCTCTTTTGGCCCATAGATGGACCTAGTTGGGCCCGCTTTTCCTGTGAATATAATTCGCTTGTGCCCGCCCCGCTTGTCGCTGGCCTTCGCCATCTCGTTGCCTATCCGCCAGTGGCCTCTTTATGTTTTGACCGTGAAGGCTCTATGGCTTCTCGTCAAATTCCGGCAAAGAACTTGCGCTTCGGTAGTTTTAGTTTGATGGCCATTGCCATATTTGTCTCGCAGTCTTGAATGCTTTGCTCCATTTCATTCTCGAAAGCGTGTCTTCTCGCTGTTTTGAGCCTGCTTCGCTTTCTTCAAACTTCTTGCAAGTGGCGACGCAGTTTTTGTGTATGTTCTTATGCTCCGTGTTGTGTCCGGACCGCTGACCCGCTTCCGTGAAGGGGTTGATTATCCAGCTCGTCCTGCTCGTCGTCTGCTGGTTTGCCCCGCCTATCGCTGGTCGTTAGGAAGGCTGCTTTGATCGAGGCGGATTTAGGGCGCGCTCACGCCGCCGCTTTTGGTTCTTTATCGGCCGGATTATCCTCCGCCGCTGCATCGTTGTTCCTCGTTATCGCTTCCCTTTGGGGTGTCCACCATGTATATGTCGATGATGAGGTGGTCTTCCAAAGGTCTCCGTAGGCACCGGTTCTTGGTAGTCTCCGGTTTGACACCGACACTGGCTTGTCGCAGCTTAAACTCCACCACCCCTTTGTTGATACCGATGCATATGTAGTTGGTTCCTATGTAAGTATTGCTGGGTACATTTGTACTCACGCTTGCTTATTTTATGTTTTGCAGAGACGCTGCCTCACTAGTAGTTCCGTGGGACTTCGACGCTTAGCTTGATACCTCAAAGCCACGATCTTGTGCCCCTGCAGATCTCGGTAGATAGTCGCTTCTCACCTTTTTCATTTATAGTTGTCTGTGATCAGACATGTTAAGCTTCCGTGATGTACTTTGACTTGTATGTTTCAATGTTGGGTCATGAGACCCCGTTTCTAATATCTCACCTCGGAGCCTAATGAATAAATACTTGAGTCAGAGTTATGTTGTGATGCTATGTTGTATTTACACATATCGGCATATTGTGTGTATGTTTGAAATGCTTGGTATGTGTGGGATCCGACAATCTAGTTGTTTATCCTTGGCAGCCTCTTATGGGGAAATGTAGTCTAGTGCTTCCTTGAGCCATAGTAGTCACACATGCCCTGTTCACTGAGTCCTGCTAGCCCAACACTACCGCCAGACGCTTGATCGCCGGGCATGTGTTTTACTGCTCGTGGTTCTGTCTTTTCGGGAAATGTCACGGTGACATCCGGAGTCCGCTTAGCTCCTGCATGTACTCGGGTTCCTGAGTCCTCATAGCCCATACAGCCCGGATTCACACGCCGTCAATCGACATGCTCAAGTTGATTCATGTATGCCTGTCCCCATGGGTTAGTGCCGCTTTGGGTTCACGACAGCCATGTCGGCCCGGGTTCTTCGCCATATGGATGCTAGCGACACTATCATATACGTGAGCCAAAAGGCGCAAACGGTCCTGCCATGGTAAGGCGACACCCATGGGAATACCGTATGGAGGTCGCAGTGATATGAGGTGTTACCGCAAGATCGATGTGACTTGAATCGGGTCCCGACAGCTATACACTTCTCAACCGACTCCACCGTGCTTTCTCCAGATAACTGTCCTTTATCACAAGAATGCCTTGGATCGACTACGCATCCGGTCGGAGCCTCTTCTTCATTCTCTCGGGAGTTCTTCCTTAGATGTACGTGATGTACAAGATCGCCCAATGAGTGATGACTAAAACTTCCATGATTAGGTCGACCACCGAACCTCAACTTCAATGGATCTGTGGCACTTTTTGGTTGCGAGCTTCTTCTATGAAAGGATCCTCTTGAAATGATGGTGTGTGAATGTGTTCCAAAAACACATTGCTGGGAATGGCTTTTCTCTTGGAACCTATTTTTGCCAAATCATCACCTGCTTATTTTTCACCGTATATGATGAAGCTCTAACCCCTCGAATTTCTTCTCTAGCTTTCATCAGATTGCAAGAACCAACCATGGTCGCACTTCCGACGTCCCACTCCTTCATCACTTGATTAACCACTCAAATCTGAGTCGCTTATAGACCATGAGGCGATACTGACGCCGAGGAAATGGCCATACGCAACTCCATACAAAAGTGCTTCATATTCGCTTCATTATTGGAGGAATCAAAGTGAATTTGAAGAACATATCCGAGCTTATCTCCTCGGGGAAACTAACACCACCCTCAAAGACCGAACCATTCAAAGATCTTGGAACCATCAAAGAACATGGTCCAAAGGTTCGAGTGAACTTGAGTCGGCATTGTTGTTCAATCCACTCGCGCATTTAAATCTGCATATTGCTTGGGACTTGATGGCTTTTGCCTCAAACTTGATATCTAAGGAAGGAGTTCAATCGCTTTTGCCACTCACCGCTTGCATCCCTCATGTGTAGGATCTCTCGACAATGGAGCGTCACGATTTATCGTAATGGAATGGTCGTAGAAGTAATGAGCAACCTTCTTCGTGGTCATATAAATCCCATATACAAGCTTCGATAATGAGGGTATCTTTGCTTTGATGGGGTCAAAACTTTAGAAACATAATATACCGGGCGCTGAACTTAAAGGCTTTTTCCTTCTTCTTCCCGCCAA
>CM038680.1:129780084-129887648 GCA_021605205.1 Aegilops longissima
TAGATCTCCTACCATTGTAACCCGACTCTATGTAACCCTAGCCCTCTCCGGTGTCTATATAAACCGGATGGCTCTAATCCAAATAGGACAACAACAACCCTTACAATCATACCATAAGCTAGCTTCTGGGTTTAGCCTCCTTGATCTCGTGGTAGATCCACTCTTGTAAACATCCACAATATCAATATCAATCAAGCGGGGCGTGAGGTTTTACCTCCATCAAGAGGGCCCGAACACAGGTAAAACATCGTGTCCCTTGTCTCCTGTTACCATCCGCCTAGGCGCTGATTCGGGACCCCCTACCGAGATCCGCGGTTTGACAAGCGAAGCATTGAAAATTTATTTTGCAAAGCAAATCTCTTGAATGAATGAGTGAAGCTCGAGAATCAAACAAAACCATGGCGGGTATTGTGTTTACGAGGGCGTACCGATCACGATATCCGGGCGTTTGTGCTTCCTCTCACAGTCACGTGGTTGAGATGACCCTTCACTGTGATTGTTATTGGGGTTGAAATTGTTCCGCTTAGGCGCTGAATTATTGCCACCGTTGTTCGGTTTTGGGGTCGAGTTCCTTGGCTTGGGCCTTTGTTTGGCATAGTGCCCTTCTTCTCCTAAGCGTAGCAAATGCGCTGACGTCGTGAATTCGTTGTCCTTGCATGGAAATTCTTGATTGGGTGTGAAGCATTACGTGCGTGGTTTTGTTTGTCCACCTTTACGAAAATCCGTCTTGCTCCGGTGGTTGCGAGCAAGGTAGTCTGGTCCCTTTTAAGCTTGTGAAAATCCTCCAAGCTCGTTGCTCATTTTCCAAGGTAATAGCCTTATCCACGGTGTTTTGAAATCTGGAAGGTGTGCACAACCAGCTGGCATTTAAGCCTTGGTGCGGGCCTTCAAAATTTTCCATCTTTTGCTTCGATCCTCGCTCTTCGTTGGCGTGGCGAGACAACGAGTAAACTGGCTGTTGTGATTACGACACCGTCATGGTCCTTTGTTTGAGGTCATCAAATTCTCTCTTCTTGATCTTCATAACACTTTTAGGAATGTGCCCCCACTAAAACCTTCTTTGAATTCCTCCCATGTTATTTCATTTTCGTTGGGGTGCATGTGTAGGAAATTTCCCACCATGATGCAGCTATGCTGGTGAGATAGTCGGTGCATATAGTACTTTCTCACGGCCTGAACACTGTGCAATAATCAATTTTCTTTCCATGTCTTGAAGCCGTCGTTGGCCTCAAGAGGTTTGTCGATGAGAGAATGTTGGGGGTGGCGTCTTACGTAGCTCGAGACAACTTGGATTATTCTTGATCTCATCGCGGTGATTTCCCATATTGATGACTTGGTTCATCATTTCCTGATGTTGTTCTGACTCTTGTTCGTAAAGGCGGCATACTTGGGTAAATGTTGTTTCACTGCCCTGTTGACTTAGCTGCCTGTGTGAAATTGTTGTTTGGTGGTGTGCCATAATTTTCCTCTGGCTGATTTGGCATGGGCGCGTCAAGGGCTGAGACATTTTTCACTCTGGGGATATATTTGTAAAACTTCGTAAGAAAAGAAATTGATGCATAAAAATCAATAAGTTCATAAATCAGGGAATTTTAAATGCTCCAAGATTTTCAAAATAAAAAAAATCGATTGCGCATGCGGAGAAGGACTGCTCATTACATATCTTACATTGGCGGTAATTATACAATACATCACTCAGGATATCGTACATATTCCTGACATGTTATTAAGCTAGTGCACTCCTCCGGTTCCTACATGATGCAAAACAAGCTACTTCTCACAACCTATGTACATATAAACATATCGTACAAGTCAAATTTTATCGCATGGCGTATTCATGCGCTCGATCGGAGATGGTAAGGATCTCCCTTGGCTTGCCGAGGGTGGCCTTGATGGTGAGGGACTCAACCTCCTCCTCGCTAATAGGCTCGGGCGTGAGCGCTGCGCTGAGTTGATGGAGGCGGGTGCCATAGGCGGGAAGCGACACGAATAGGAGTAAGGCGCAATAGGTGGTGCGAGCAAGCTGGAGTGGGCGCAATGACTTGGTTGAACTCCTCGGTGGTAGGCGGTGGCGGCGGTGGCGAAAGGTGGGAGAAGTAAGATGCCGAGGATGAGGCGAAAGTCAGCGGTGGTGCGGTGTCAGGAGCTCCTTCTGTTGGCGGCACAGCCATGGGTGAGTCCATGCGGGCAGCCACAAGGTAAATCCACCAGGCTGTCGAGGCTGCCTCGGAGCTCGGAGGTACTCGACAAGCATCTCAATAGCCTCGTCTCGCTCTCCTCAGGGGCAGCGAATGAGTAGTGACAGGTGTATGGCACGTGGCATGGAAGGTAGCGAGTAACAGCGAGTCTTCATTGAAGGAAGAGCATCCAGGAGCGAGCTATCGCCTCACGGGCAGCCATCTGCATAGCATGCCTCTCCGTGGGCATGGCTCTCCCAAGAACGGGCGGGCGTAACTCAACACATCCTCCTTGAATTGCACCACGGACTGGTGCATGGTCGACTTGTCGTTGATCTTGTGCGGGTAGAGTGTGAAGGCTGGGCGCTTGATGGCCCCATCGCGACACAGGCGATGAAGGAGAGGAGCTTGGCGAACCCCTCGAGCCGCGTTGGTGAACACACAGTGACTCACAGTCGTTGCCAGCCATCTACAAAAGTAGGCAAAAATTCTGAATGGTCAGATTATAAATTTATCTTGTTGTCAAAAATGACTACATTTGCAAAATATGAATAAACTCTATTATGCTAATAACCGATTAGCAATCGCACCTAGTGGCTTCCTACAGTCAACTGGCTCTGGTACCAAGCTTGTCACGACCGGTTTCCAATAAAATGATTATTGAGAACCGATCTTTTGAGTCGATATGAGGAAAATCCTCCTTCTTGGTAGACAAAATCTTGATCTGAAAGCCGGTAGCATTAAAACATATTACAGAATTCGGTGAGGGTGCTCAACATTTTATTACAAACACGCCAATAATTATACATAATGGCGGATATGACACAATGGTGTGGGGTGGCATACTCTTGACTCGAGAATAAATTGGTATTGGAATAACACGATTGGAGTGGGTAATATGACTCCTAAGCTGGCAGCTCATCGGCGTCGAGGTGAGCTCGATGAATTTATTTGGGTAGCGAGCGGATATAATATAGTGACCAAATCCAAGATCGCTCGAGGCTGTTGGGACTCCTCTAGGCGCCGGACTCGCTATCGAACTCTTCATCCATGAGATCGCCTTCATCAACATCTGGCCAAATCAACAAGCCAGGTGAGTACTTTGAAAGTACTCGCAAGAACAGTTGGGACATAAGATACAATAAATGTATGCATGAATGCGCCATGAACTATTAACAATGCACAGTCAAATAATTACTTGCACAACATGATAAGTAGAAAGGAAGTTGGGAGGTAGTCTTCCCAAAATTTCAACAAAATAACTAAGAACCGATCGAATTATGCAGGCGGCGCCTCGAAGGGTAAACAAAATAAATAATCATGCATGATCGAGGCGTCTAAGCGACACCACATAAAGGGCTTATATTGAAAATAAATGACATACATATCACGATCGGACGTCTGGCGACATCGCGAAAGGGCTTATGTCGAAAGTAAATAACAAAGCGTGCCACGATCGGACGTCGGGCGACATCGCGAAAGGGCTTATATCAAGCGTAAATAACGAGCGTGCCCGCGATCGGACGTCTGGCGACATCGCGAGAGGGCTTATATCAAGCGTAAATAACAGGCGTGCCCGATCGGACGTCGGCGACATCATAAAGGGCTTATATCAAGCGTAAATAACAGGTGTGCCACGATCGGACGTCTGGCGACATCGCGAAAGGGCTTATATCAAAGTAAACAACAAATGTGCCGCGATCGGACATCGGCGACATCACGAGAGGGCTTATATCAAGCGTAAATAACAGAGCGTGCCACGATCGGACGTCGGCGACATCGCGAAAGGGCTTATAATTCATATCTGGTAAATTCACGGATATAATATTCATAGGAAATATTCAACACATAATAATAAGCGGTTTAGTCCATCCACGGAATAAACATTTTAACGGACTTAACACTCATGTAATTTACGGAGTTTTGTCCTGAGGCGATCTTGACAAGATAAGTTGAACATAGTACTCGGACATGGATAAGATTGTTTCAAAGGATTTTGACTCTGCGAGTTTGTACTAATTATCCACAGCCAGCAGTTTCATGATCACGAGGACTAGTTCCGTTACGGTATTCGGTAGAAACACATCTAACGAGTACACACCATCCCACCTCACGATGCCAGCAATCACCTAGACAGCGTTCAAGAAAAACTTTGAGGCAGGAGATCACAACCTCGAATAGCATGGGATCAAATTTATATCTGGCGTGCTCTAAGGGGTGCCCCCTCTCGGTCCCAACCGGAAACACCCATGCCCTGACGGATGGCGGGCTTTAATCCAGAGCCATGGAACCCTCATCCAACCTCTCTATTTGGTGTGTACCAGGAAGCGGTTTGCAACTTACTAATCCATATCCCTTGTGGAAAACATGTGGTAAGTACGGGAAGGAAATGGATGGAAGCGTGACTTGATTCACGTTGACACTGAAGTCAAAAGTGCAGCTTAAGGCGGCATGCTACAACACTGCCATCTTACCCATTCTCATGCCATCACATGGCCATGCAAACTTATAACCGACAACATATGGATTTTTGAACTCACTTGCCTCGACTTTGCATGTATTATAACACTTATCGAAATGCTCATAAACATGCCATGTAACTACTTAATGCAAACATGCAACAAACACTCATCATATCCAAGGTTCAAACATGCTTGCCTGGTTCGGAGTAGTCGGAGTCTAGCTTGGCGAAGTTCGCGGTTCCGTCACCTCCTCCGGTATCTACGGTATAAAAAAATACGTACTTATCATAAATACCGTGAGTGCACAGAAAAGTGTTCCAAATATTTTTCAAATAAATCTGATAAAAAACTAGAATTTTTTTTAAAGAGGACAGAAAAAGAATCAATCAAAAATCCTTTTCTGTTTAAAAGTTATAAGGGTTTTAATCCGAGGACCTTTACGTAATGAAAGCGAAACTTCTCGAGGGCTGAGCAGAAAAGACCCGAAAAGCGGTGAAAGCGTATTTGCGAGAATCGTTTTCAACAAGCAGTTCATTTAAAAGAAAAGAGGTGTGGTGGGTCCCACCCATCAGGTTTGAAATTTCAAGCGGGGAAAAACGAGCCCGGCGTGGAGGCTGCGGTGGTCACCGGCGGCGATCCACGGCGGCGAGGGATCGAGGCGGTACCTCGTGTTTAGCGTGTCCTTCAGCGTCGGTGGGTGGTGGTGGTGGTCGTCGGCGAGCACTCGTCGGCAGCGACCCTTGCTCGGCAGACGGCGGCTCGGGTGGAGTTGGATCTCGTCGGGGAGGTTGCGAAGGTCAAATTGAAGCTTGGTCGACTCCTTTGGGTGCTCGAGGAGGCTCTTGACAAGGTTTGGGCGTCGGGATGGCCTCACGGAGTGGATCGAGCTGGTGGCAGGCGGATCGGGGTGGCGGAGTTGGGAGAGACCTCCTCGAGGTCCTCCTAGTGGCTTAGCGGGGTGTTGGTGGGGTGCGGTGGTGGTGCGTGCTCGAGAGCGAGCTCGGGGCCCTTTATAAGCGATTGGCGGTGGGCGTGAACGAGGATCTCGGCGATGGTTCTGTGGCGCAGTGCTTGGTCGGGAGTTTAGGGAGTTGGGCGTCAACGTGGAGTTCACGGTTCCATTTAGGTGCTAACCAAGTTTGGACTAGGCTCTCTGGGTGGCCCGGCCGGGCAGGCGGCCTTGAGCCCGTCGGCGGCGGAAGCGCATACCATGCTTGCAGACCCGGCAGCAGTGCTCTGATGGTCTTGCATGCATGCATGAGGCCCTGCGGAGGCTAGGGGGCGTTAGGCGGCGCCGGGCGGCGTGGCAGCTCTGGCTCCGTTGGCTGCCACGGGTGGCTCTGCCACGCAAAAGCTGCGGCGTCGGTGATGCTGCCACCACCGACACACCACCGTCAAGAAGGCGTGTGGTGCTCTGGTCAGGAGGAGGAGGCCGTGCGCAGCGCGCAGGCCTTCGGTGATCGATGACAACTCTCTGACAACGACCTTTGCAAATCTACGAAACTCTAAACTTTACGAAAGTGTACAAAGCGATTGTCGGCCAAGTGTTCGACGAAATGATTTTGGCATGTGGAATTTTCCTTGAGATGATTTTTGGTGGGGTGGCCTCTCATTGCATCTGGGGCTGCCTGAATTTTGGTAGAATTTTTGGGGAAGAGGAAATATGAATTTCACCAAATTTGACAAATCTGGTCCAAACTTGCGAGTCTGAAACTTGAAAATTTTGAAAAGAGGAAGAGTGGATCTTGATGGATCTAGGTTGGGGGTGCTAAAGACTATCCAGAGAAGTTGGTTTGAGATCAAAACTCAAAGGGAATTAGTTCTTGCTTTGTAAATCACCTAGGCTTAAAATAAATGACAGAATTGTTTTGGGAAATAAAATAAATGAAATAAAATCCAAAAATGGGTTGGACTTGTTGGAGCAGAAAGTTTAGATTGCTCCAAAGAGGAAGGAGGGGTTTTGGGAGGTTTTACCACTTGAGGCATGGTAAAACCATGGGTGGTTCGAAATGAAAAGCCCCAAAACTCATAGGGTTTCTTTTTAAAAGAAAATAATTTCAAGAAAATATATTTGAGGAGGAACAATCGGAAGGAAGGTTCTCATTAACCAAACACCGGGGTTGAAGAAGATACAAAAATAAAATCCTTGCCAAGGAAAAAGTTTTGAGAGAGAAGTTTTGGAAGAATTTAAATGACCTTCTTCAAATCCAACAAAGTTTTCGATGAAAACCAAATAATTTTTTGAGTGTCACAGATCTCGCGCCACCTTTTTACATACGTATCGTCTTGTGCTTATTTATTCTTGAGATTTGACAGGATCGCTTTGGGCCTACAAGTCGATCCTTTCGGAAGTAACCTCATATAAAAAGTATTTGGGCGGGGTTTTTGAGCAGTCGTTCTCATTTCCTCCTCTCTTCCTCGGACTTATCCGCGCGCTTCTTCCGTCCGGTCCGCTGCCCTGCGCGCGTCTACGCCGGCAACGATGGTGAAAGAAGGCGACAACCACTGGGTGGGCGAAGCGGCAGCGGCGAAAGGAAAAGCGACGATCGGGCGGATCTTCATCGAGGCGGCACCCGAGGGCTGGATCGGCGGCTGGATCCGCTCGAAGATCGTCAAGAAGACCTCGGCGACCTGGCCGTTGGAGGACTGATCCCCCGCGGATCGGCCACGACTTCGGGGAAGAGTCGAGCCGCAGCCTCGGGAGGTGAGTGTGTTCTCTTGGCCACCCATATCGACCCGCGGGTTTTCCTTGCCTCCTCACCCTTTCTTTGGAGTTTACGAACTTCTTTGGGCGCCAAATCCACCACTTCACACCAACACAATCGTGTACCTCACTACTTTCATGTCTTGATGCGAGAATTTCTTGGGTTATCGACCTCATTGGGGCCTTTTCAAGCACATTTTCACTGTCGCTCCCGAGCGGTGAAAAGGCCAATCCAGTGGCGAGAGAACACAAGTGATTCAGATGTGTAGGGTCTTAGGGTTGAGATGAGAGGAAAAAGTTCTTTTCGGCCATGATCCTACCGACTCGGTCGCGGATGGCGATCGACTGGTTTCTTGCAAAGACCGGCCGGCCTTGAGCGATCGACGGACTCCCTCCTTTTCCATGGACCGAGTGAGAAGCCTTCCTCTTTGAAGGTGATCCGGAAAGAAAGCGCGGAGTTAAGGTGCTGGTCGAGCGTGTTGTCCGGCTTATCCGTGACGGGGTGGTGGTATGGACCTTTTGGAGTCTTCCTTGACGGCGCATCCGGCCACTTCAAGCTCGAGACCATTCGATGTGGATGTATTGAACCTTGAGGACACCACTCGGATCCACCGGAGGAGGTCGAGGATGCCACGCTGGTGGGATGGTGGCGTGCATCCTTTGGGAGCAGAGACAACCCTAGGGGCAGGAGAATTCCTCCACTCGACCAGTCCACCTTGCGGACAAGGTTCAAATCTGAATTCATTGTAATTTTAATCATGCTGCTATTTATCTGCGTCGATTGACTTTTGTTACCTTGTTTTTACGCGAGGCTCTTATCAAAATGTACTCAATGCCCAGCGAGAGCAAAACAAGACCGGAAGGGGGCGGCGGCGGCAGTGGTGGCCCGGCATTACGGCGGAGAGGAGACCGAGGAAAGTGGCGACTCAAGTGACAAAGAAAAGCGAGTCACCTCCTTGCGAGAGAGGCGATCCAAGCTCGACCAAGACCGGCCGGCGCTTCGTGAAAAGCGATTGCTCGGTGGCCCGTCTTCAAGCGCCCTCGGGCGTCCTCGCCCGCTCCGTGAAAAAGCGTCAAAGCAGCCCAAAGTTGTAGTGCCAAGGCCTCGGAAGGCGTTGCGAAGATTAAGATTGACATCCCGTAAACCTGCGTGAGTGTCTCCTTTGTATTCACTCGGCGCTCTATCTGTTTATTTTTCCCTTGATTTGACGGATAAACTTTGGGCCTTGGGCGCTGCTACTTAGGGACTTGACTTACGAGGGATGAGGATGAGACAATGGAGTATCAGTCACCTCAATCAGATGCGATTTACATCATTTGTCTTTATTTGGTCGACTCAAGCTGTAATATATACCATTGGGTGATGCAATTTTGGTGACCGATCTTTGAACAGCTCCCAACATTATTGACCTTCGGCGATGGCGATGAAGAGCTCGAAAGGCCTTTGCGAGGAAAAATAGGAAAACTCCTGCGGACAAGGTGGCACAATCGGCGCCCGATAAGCGAGCGATCGTTCGAGGAATATTGGTGATGTCAATCGAACTTCTGTTACCTTCGCCAGTACCCTTTGTCGAGTGCTCTTGCCTTCTTCATCATTGCTCAAGCTCCTGCCGATCCACCTTCAGTTTTTGTTACCCATCCGTCCCAAAGGGCGAAGTGAATCTTGCCAAGGAAGCCATCGCCAAGCGGGTATTATGATGGAAAAGATGAAGATGGTGCGGGATGTCGATCGAGCCGCCTATGATGCCAGCTCAGCTCTCCAAAGCAATGTTCAGGTTAGCAGCACGTCGACTAGTTTTCTTGGCTTGCTCTGTTAGGATATGCTATCTGAAAACTTTCTTTCCAAGGATCTTTGCATCTGCACAGCCAGTGGGTGTTTGACTTGTCACTGAGCCAATCCATGCTTTGAGCTGAATTTTGTTATTGAAGTTTTGGACTAGTGGGGGCACGCCAGAGTGCCTGCTGAGTGTAATCCCGAGACTCTTGTGGACTGCAGGCGATCATTGTAGTCTTAACATTTAATTCCTTCACTCGATGCAGTGCAGCCATGTCGAGTGTAAAGCTGGCTCAGTGGGGGCACACTAAGTGCACCCTTTGGGTGTAATCCCAGACCGTGGTCGATTCTTTGGCGATCAACTATAGTGCAGAAGAACTTGTTTGTTGTTGTCTTTCTTCTTCTTCCCTTTTTTATATCGCTTCGCGCCGAAAAGGTCTCGTCAGTGTTAAGCCCGAACCGATGGGGGCACGCTAAGTGCACCCTGAGTGTAATCCAGACTATGGTGGAGCTGCAGGCGGTCGACCGTAGTCTTAGTATTTATTGTCTTTGTCTTTTTCTCGTAATATAACCCATCCTCTCGATTGCGAAATCTTGTGACCTTGGGCTCGCTTTGCCGACTTGGAAGCGACAAATTCAACTCAGCCTTGACCTAGAGTTGGCCAAGTCGAGCTGTAGAAGGCTAAAGATAGCGTAATGGTAAGAAGCTTTGTCATTGCTTTATCTTGGACCGGACTTCATTCTACTCTTTCTGAATTGATCATTATTTCTTTTGAAACTTGAACGGGCTCTATTAAAGAAGGATCACGATCGCTGCTTTGCACAAAGAAGGCCGACGACCAAAGCTGCTGGTGAGCAGTAAGCCCGATCGGCAAAGCTGGAGGAGGAGAAGCGAAGATGAAATCTGCTCTGGATGAAGCCAACAAGGAGGTAACCGGCTTGAAGAAGGACAAGGTTAACTGAGCGAGAAGATGGAAGGCCTTTCTCGCGGGAGGATGATCTGGAAAGCTATCTCGGAGCCTCGCCAAGAAGTTATTCATCATGCTTGAAGGTATATATCCCGTTCCATTGGTTCATCTTTGTCGACTCGGCATCTGAATATTGACTCATCTTTGGACTGCGCATCTTTGAGCTTTGCCGAGACTTGAGGAAGAGGCTGGCGAATCAAACCAAATTTGGACCCTATCAATTCCCCGTGAAGAATGAAGCTGCTATGAACACTGCTCCATTGGAATCCCGCATCGGCGTTGTTGACTACTTGGCTCGTTGAAAGTCGCATACGTCATGGATCGACCAGCACTTTGGCGGTGTAGCAGCTCGAGCGACCTCGAGTCACGATGACTCGACTTAGAGATACCTAGTCGAGTGCGGGTGTGGAAGAAGTCTTACGCTTTCGGTGCGGTCTTGATGTGGCTCTGTCTTTGGTTCGTGTCCACTATAAGGAGGCGAGAAGATAAGCTGGTAGCAATCAAGGTCGCGAACACCAGAAGCATGATTCTGATCCTTTATGGAGACTTTCATTGTTCTGCCACTCGGATCGCCCGATGGTGTCGACACTGGACAAGTTAAATCGAGCTGCCGTCCTCCTCCATGGAATGAACAAACTTTTATGCCTCACCTTAAATTTGCCTCGGAATGTCGAGTGGATTTTGTGTCGTTAAACTCCTTGGTGAGAGCCGAGTACTTTGATATCGGTTTTGAACCTTTAGAATTTATCTGAACTTGTTTTACTACGAATATGCTTGCATTTGCCTTGAGTGGTGTGCTCTTCACTCGGAATAGTCTTAATGTTTGAGATGCAGCTACGAGGTGGAAGATTGATCGTCCTGCGCATCATTGCCCTTGCGAGGAAGGGATGGAATCGTATGTTGTATTTGTAGCTCGAAGGAGAAGGTAGTAGTCGACCTACACCTCGTCGTCCTTGCGGATCGGGATGGAGCGCATGTTGTACTTGTGGCGCAGCTCCGAAGGAGAAGGTAGAAGTCACCCTGCACCTCGTCGTCCTTGCGGATCGGGATGGGCATACGTTGTACTTGTGGCGCAGCTCGAAGGAGAAGGTAGCGATCGACCTGCACCTCGTCGTCCTTGCGGACGGGATGGAGCATACGTTGTACTTAATGGCGCAGCTCCGAAGGATAAGGTAGCGATCGACACGCACCTCGTCGGCCTTGCGGATCGAGATGGGCGCATGTTGTACTTGTGGCGCAGCTCGAAGGAGAAGGTAGCGATCGACCTGCACCTCGTCGTCCTTGCGGATCAGGATGGGCATACGTTGTACTTATGGCGCAGCTACGAAGGAGAAGGTAACGGTCGACCTGCACCTCGTCGTCCTTGCGGATCGGTATGTTTCGAACTTAAGTGAGTCTTGAACTGCATCTAAGCCTCCAGTGAGAGGATTGCTCCTCACTCGGTGGGATTTCTCAAACTTAAGCGAGTACTTGGACTGCAGCTAAGCCTCCGAGTGAGAGGATTGCTCTTCACTCGGTAGGATTCATTAAACTTAGCGAGTACTTGGTGTAGCTAAGCCCCAGTGAGAGGATTGCTCTTCACTCGGTGGGATTCTCAAACTTAGTAGTCTTGGACTGCAGCTAAGCCCCGAGTGAGAGGATTGCTCTTCACTCGGTGGGATTCTCAAACTTAGGCGAGTACTTGGACTGCAGCTAAGCCCAGTGAGAGGTTGCTCTTCACTCGGTGGGATTCTCAAACTTAGCGAGTACTTGGACTGCAGCTAAGCCCCGAGTGGGAGGCTGGCTCTTCACTCGGTGGGATTTCTCAAACTTAAGTGAGTACTTGGACTGGCTAAGCCCCGAATGGGAGGCTGGCTCACCACTCGGTAGGATTTTTAAACTTAGGCGAGTGCTTGGACTGCAGCTAAGCCCCAGTGGGAGGCTGGCTCACCACTCGGTGGGATTTTTAAACTTAGGCGAGTACTTGGACTGCAGCTAAGCCCCAGTGGGAGGCTGGCTCACCACTCTGTGGGATTTTTAAACTTAGGCGAGTATTTGGACTGCAGCTAAGCCCCAGTGGGAGGCTGGTTCACCACTCGGTGGGATTTTCAAGTACTTAGGCGAAGCAGTTCACGGCTAAGCCTCCAGTGAGAGGCTTGCTCGTCACTTAGTAGGATTTTTTTTACAAACTTAGTGAAAGCGGATTCGCAGCCAAGCTACCTTTGGGGGTTGCTTACGAAAACAAAAGCAACAACAATCACTAGGAAAATTATAACACTCTTGTCTTTGATAAATAAACTACTGAGGTATTTCTTATTACATCTCATCCGGTGAGTACTTAAGTGTAAAAGGCGGAGCAGCTCCGCATTCAAGCTCGTGGCTCATCAATCGGCGTCGACATTGTAAAGATGGTGCGCTCCATTGTGAAGAACTCGGTGACGATGAAGGGCCTTCCCAAGTAGGAAGCGAGCTTTTGTGGTTTCTGTTGATCCACTCGGAGGACCAAGTCTCCTTCTTGGAAGGCTCGACTCTTCACATTTACGGCATGGAATCGGCGCAAGTCTTGGCGATAGATAGTCGATCGGATCAGGGCCATCTCTCTTTCCTCTTCTAGGAGGTCATTGCGTCTGTCGGGCTTGATACGCTTCATCTTACGAATAGAGTTGAATCGGGGTGCATTGTGAAGCAAGTCACTCGGCGAAGTGCTTGACTCCATAGACCGAAAGAATGGAGTTCGTCCGATTGACCCGATTATGAGTGGTCCTCAATCCCCAAAGAAGCTGATGGAAGTTAAATGCGACCCATGCACTGCTGCGTGCTTGAGATCGATGCATCGATCGGGGTTTCAACCCTTTGAAATTAGACCATTTGCTCTTTCCGCTTGTCCATTATTTGGGGTGGCGGTGAGCGTAGTCGACTTCGTGTGCCTTGAGAGGCGCAAAGGCTTTGAACTTGTCGGAATCGAAGTTTGACCCATTATCGGTGATGATGCTATCACGAACTCCATATCTGAATATCAACTCTCGATGAAGCGATAGCGGTGCAAGCATCGAGATTCTTGATAAACAGCTTCAATCCATTTAGTAAACTTGTCATTGCCACTATGCGTGAGTGAAGCCGCTCTGCCGGTTCTCGATGGTCAATCATATCAATCCCCAAAGCAATGAAGGGCGGACGAGTGGAATGGTCTTCAAAGGCGGCAGCGGGTTTGTGTGACATATTGGAGTAGGGCGACATCCTTCACATTTGTCGACTATCTCTTTCGCCATTTCATTTGCTCTTGGCGATAAAATCCGCTTTCGGTATGCTTTAGCCACAATGGTCAGGAAGGCGCATGATGACCCGAGGTCCCAGTGGATATCGTCAAAATTATTTGACCTTCTTACGGCGTTATTGTCACAGACCCTAAGCTTAGTCCTTGCGACTCGCATAGCGTCCATGCATCATGTTTAAATTTAAAGAAACTTGAAATGGGGATTGTTTAAACCCTAGCACCAAATGAATTCAAATAGGCTCAAATAAAATCATTTTCAATGAACCCAAAATGCCCTTTGAAAATGTTCATGATTTACGATAAAGGTGAAAACATACGCCAAAAATGATGAACATATTTCTAGGTTATTCCTGGATTTTTGAATTAAATCATAAAATATTTGCATTTGGGCATTTAAATGCTAATAAATAGTTTAAATGCTCAAATAATCATAAACTAAAATGTTTGCTATTGGTTATATTCCAAGCAGTGGCATTGATTAGTTTCATGATTTTTGGGTTTGATCTAGTATTTTAATAAAGTCACAAAGTTGCAGAAAAATAGGAAACAAGAAGAGAGAGAGATAATTACATGCAACTTACAGCGCCCACCAACCGGCCCGGCTCCCCGTCTTGGTCGGTATTTGTCTGACCCGACCCAGCAGCCGCCCCATGCCGCCTTCCTCCTGTGCCCGGCCCCTCGGCGCCTCCTTCCCCCAACCCGCTCCAGGAGGCGTGGGCGAGGCCGTGCCGACCCCCCTTCTTCCTGGCCATTTCCCCTCTTCCTCTTCGTTCTTAGCCCGAGCAGAGCCCCCGCCCCGTTCACTGCCACCATGGCCACCGGCTAGCCCTAGCCCCATGGACGTGTCCCCGAGCTCTGTCTCCGTCCTCTACGTCCTCCACACCGAACCATGCGTCACAGGAGGCCCTAGAACATCGCCATCGCCGTCTTCATCAACCTCTGCCCCGACGATCGCAGCCATCAGATTCGTCACCGTCTCCGCCTCCCGAGCTTCTTTGAGACCGTCTCAAACCCATTGTGAGCTCCGCCTTCTTCTCCCCTGCTCCCCATGCCCGTCGCACCCTCTAGCCACCCAGTCACGGGCCGTGAGCCCCCCCCGCCCAGCCCACGTCGCCGCCATAGCCATAAATCGCCCAGGCTGCAGCCGAGCACATAGCCGTGCTCGGCCTAGCCTTGAAGCCAAAACCCCCTCCATTTGCTGCTCTGCCGTGCCCATAACATCGAAACCGCCGAGACCCGAACTCCGGTCGCTGCATTCATGCTCGCCGCCGTGGACTCCGGCCACCCCAGGCCCGGACACTGCCACCGGCCGACGCGCTGCAACGCCAGCTATCCATAGAGACCAATCGCGGTTCAAACGCGGCTTTGTCTGTGAAACAGGCAACTCCGGCGAGTTGCATGCGATTTTAATGCGCCGCCCGCAGAACTCCGTGAAGTGGCGTGGCGTCGTTAGCTTAGGCGCTAAACTTCGTTTAGTTAGTGCACAATGTCGATGACATGTGGGTCCCGAGCCCAATTAGTTTAGTCTAACTCCTGTTTAGGTTAGTGCTAATCTGTGTGGACCCCATGTGTCGACTTTGACTTAGTCGAAGTCAGCGTTGACCGGTCCCACGGTCATACACCCAAACCAACTGAGACAACGGCGTATGGGTCCCACAGGTCAGGTTTGACCTGGCCGACCAGTTGACCTGCTGACGTCACACCTATGTCATCTTGTGTGATAACTCTTTTACGAATTTATTCTTTGGCGGAAATTCGGAAAATAGAGCTAACTTCTAAAATCATAGAAAATCAACGTAGCTCAGAATGAAATAAGTTATATATGAAAAATGATCAGAAAAATGCAATCTATCCATATGTACCATTTTCATGCATGTTAGAACACTTTAACCTTGCTGTTTAGATGAAACAAATTAATGCACTAATATAACCTCTTAAAATGGGTTTGCATTTGAATCTTTGGTTCAAATGGACTCATCTCAATCTGTTCTAGCTTGCATTAGCCCAAAACACATTCATATTGCCATGTCATAGCATGCATCATATTGTGCATTGCATTGATCATGTTTCTTCTCTGTTTGCACATGTTGTTCCCCCTCGGTAGGCGTTATGCAAGCGTTGTGATCGTTGACAGATGAAGACTCAATGCTATCTTGAAGTGCCGGGCAAACAAAACCCCTTGTTCATTCGATACAATCCTACTCTCTCGCTCTTGCTCTCTTTTACTGCATTAGGACAACAACGATTCATACATTACTTGCTGCGGTAGCTGAACCCCTTATGCTCTGCATGACTTTGTCATTGCCACGGTAAATAGATGAAACCCACTAGCGAGAGTATGAGTTGTTTGAGCCTGTTGTGCCTACTCATTCATGCTTGATTGTCATGCACTGCTCTTGCTTAGAGTTGAGTCGGTATGATTCATCGAGGATGAATCGAGGCGTGTGAACATGTCCTCACGTGTGTGAGCTAAGTGTGTGAACACGATTTGGTAAAGGTAGCGGTGAGAGGCCATGTAGGAGTACATGGTGGGTTGTCTCATTGAAGCCGTCCTCGAGGCTGAGTTTTTGTGTTTGTGATCCATGAACAGTTACTACCACACATTAGGATCCTTAATTGACTCTCTCGGCTTCTTAACCACCCTTGTTCTCTGTCCGGGAGTTGCAACTAGTTTACGGTGTTTGTAGGATATGTTTTGGAGGCCGTGCGTGGCGTGACCCTAAAGGGTGAGCTATGATCACGGTAGATACACCGTGGCCGGTGTACGGCGCCCGTTTGGTGTCTCGGGAACCCTGCTCACATCGTTAGGGGCGTATGTGGAAACCTCGGCGGACTCCTGCGGATGGAACTGAATAGGCGATAAACCTAGACTAGAGACATGAGTGTTTAGGTAGGCGTGGCCGACACCCTCGCCGAGCTTCCGCTTGAAGGTTGCCGAGATACATGGCGTGTACATGGCGGTAAGTGGCGAGGCGTGTGTGAAGAAGTACACCCTGCGGGGTTAACATCATCTATTGAATAGCCGTGTTAGCGGTAAGGACTTACGGGTTGCCTATAACAGCTCATAGAGAAGTGAAAGTGGATACTCTAAAACTCACAAGATAAGTGTGAGTGCTATGGATAGCCTTCTCGTAGGGAGGCGGGAGGCGGATCCATGGTGGTGTATTGATATGGTGAATATGTGGACTCGTGTAAGCCACCTCAAAAGAGTTACTTGCGATCGTAGTTCGGGATAGCCACCAAGTAAAAAGCTGGCTTGCTACGGTTAAACTCCACCACCCCTTTGTTGATCTTGATGCATATGTAGTTGGTTACGATGTAAGTATTGCTGGGTACATTTGTACTCACGTTTGCTTATTTTATTTTTTGCGAGAGGCGTCGGTCTAGCTAGTAATTCGTGTGGACTTGACGTTTAGCTTGATACCTCGGCTACGATCTTGTGCCCTCGGCGAGATCGAGTAGATAGTCGGGCTTCTCGGCCTTTTCATTTATAGTTATGCGTACTTAGACATGTTAAGCTTCGCATGTGCTTTGACTTGTATGCTCACGAATGTTGGGTCATGAGACCCATGTTTGTAATATCTAGCTCCTCGGAGTCTAATGAATAAATACTTGAGTCGTAGAGTTATGTTGTGATGCCATGTTGTATTTATACATATCGAGCATATTGTGTGTATGTTGAAATGCTTGGTATGTGTGGGATCCGACAATCTAGTTGTTTATCCTTGGCAGCCTCTCTTATGGGGAAATGTAGTCTAGTGCTTCCTTGAGCCATAGTAGTCCGCTCTGACCGGTTCACGGAGTCACGCTAGCTTGACACTCTCTGCTCGGGGCAGCTTGGTGGCGGCATGTGTTTCCGCCGTTCTGTATACATCCCTTGAGAAATGTCCAGCGGTGACATCCAGTCTGCCTAACCTGCTACTGCCGGGTTCCCAGTCTGTTAGCCAGTGCTACAGCCGGATTCACGCTGGCTGACCGACATGCTCGAAGTTAATTCATGTATGCTGTCCCCATGGGTTAGTGCCGCTTTGGGTTCCACGACTAGCCATGTCGGCCGGGTTCTCTGTCATATGGATGCTAGCAACACTATCATATCGTGAGCCAAAAGGCATAAGCGGTCCGGGCCATGGTAAGGCGACACCGTGGGAATACCGTGCGTGAGGCGCAAAGTGATATGAGGTGTTACCGGCTAGATTGATGTGACTTGGAATCGGGGTCCTCAGACTTTGGTATCGAGCTGTTGCTGTGGGATTACCAAGCCAAACCGGTGAAGTTGAGTCTAGAAATGCTTTAGTTATATAAGGGAATTGATTGTGGAAGGGAACGTAAGGCTCTTTTTTACTCCTTTAGCTTATGCCATTCTGATCTAAGTCATCCTCTTCTTTTCTACGGGGTTTAAGAACTAGGCTTCTCATCTATCTATCAGGATGACGTGTTACTAATCCATAGACTTTTAAGATTGTTGGTTTTACGCCCCAGTTCAGTTTCTACTACTTCCGTGTGTTCATAGTTGGTCTCGGAACCTTGATTTTGTGCTTCTAAGTGGTTATGCCACCATTTTTGTAGGATATCTCAAATCATTTTGAGCATTTATTTGTTATCTTTGTCAAGTCATCAGTCTCTAAATAGTCGATGCATTTGCAAATCCTTTCTTTCCGTTCCCATGTCCTTTTTGGTCAGAATAAGCACACTAATCGGTGAGTTAAGGTATTTTGTTGCCTCGGCATATATGTTGGAGCTATTATTATGACCCTAGGTGTTTTAGGGAGTAACCTAGTAATCTAGCCATGTTTTGTGTTCCCGGTGTGATGATTCTGGACACCATTCTCGAAAGCATCCCGTGATGCCAGTTAGTAGTAGGTATTCTACTCCTGGGTTCTTGACCCGAGATTCACCCTACTTACCTCCTGTTGATAGTGTTTGCTAGTTCCTTTAGGATATTAGTAACTGCGATAGTCCTCGAGGTCCGTGGTATTTCCTTCTTCCAAATACTATGAACCGCTTATGGCGAAGTTCCTCGCTGAACGAAGGATCAATCAGTACTCTTGAGGAGTTCTCCATTCATAATTGTGAATCTGCGGTTCTACCCTTTCGCATGGGTTACGGAAGAAATGTTGAGCTTCGCTCGACATACTAATCTATGCATCCACAACTCGAGAAAATTATATGTTCCTTTGAGTTGCTCTTTTTAGTTGTTTTCGACCTTCGTTTATCAATTGATAGTCAAGAGTATCGTGCCTTCGTTCATCGATGCCTATTACTCTTGTGGTCCGTCAAGCCATCCTATTAGGAATGACTAGGAGAAACAAACTCGATTACCTCATCCATATCGAGATTGGGTCAAAAGCAGTTGTAATCTGCAAATCAAATGCCAATCCGCTTTTGATTCTGTTCTACCTTGAGTATTACCCCTTTATGTCGAGGATTGTCATGAGAATTGCACCATTTCTCATGAATTCTTGACATAGTGATACTTCTCATAATCATTATTCATTCCTCGGTCCGTGTTGTTTGTAACGGAATGCCGACAAGTGAGCTGTGATGTGTGAAATCGATACTCCTAGCAACCTCGTTGCTTGGTAGTTAAAGGACAATAATTTCATCCTTAGCATGTTGGTTATTGAATCACCATCCTGAGGTTGGTCGTGCTACCTAGTCCTTACTCCGGTGCACTCTTCGATCAATGAGTTAGGATTATGTCAATCCCTTGCTCGTTTGATCATATCGTCTTCTTTCTGAAAAGCAAGATTGTTCTCGAGCTTAATAACATATCGGTGGTTAAGTGATTTTCCAAATATCTTCTGGAAGTATTACGGGTTGTCGCTGACCGCTATGTTGGGTTACGTGATCAAGTTGGTTTTCCATAAACCACCCTTTCTCCAAGGATGCGTGTTGGATACCCACGAACTAGTTGGATAAGCTAAACAATAAATTGGAGAGTTGGAAGATAAAAGCTTTATTTGACCGGTTCATTCTAAGGGATATCCTTGTGTGTGTGTGTGTGTGTGTTGAAGAAAGATGATATCATTGTTGATTGATCCTCGTGATCAGGTTAGCCGGTGCTATTGTCTTATCTAATCCTTGATTTGAGTATTGGCTATTGTCAAGTCAAATCAGAACCAACGATATTAAGTAATGTTGTCTCACTCGTGGTTGATTCCTCGAGCATACACTGTTATACTCTTTGGGTCGACCAATGCTATCACCGTGTTCACATGATGGTGGAAGTCGGTGATATGGAAATTCCAATGAGGTGTTGTTGAGCCCATCAGTAGCATTTTGTCTCCCCCATGATTCATGTTGAGCATCAACCTAGTGTTGGAAACTTTTTAAGCATTGTCTTCGTGTTTCATTCATGTGGTATATGTTTGGATGAAAGAAGTGACTTCCTCGAATTCATGTGCATTTGGTGCAAGTTGCCGCCGTGAGTTCGAGAAAGTTTGTTTTTGCTTCCTCTGGAATCATCCCAAGTCAGTCATGCATGTGCGAAGTATTCTATGGTTTGATAGACTGATCATCTTCATTCCATATGAACTTCCTAGCACATCAAGCCACTGATTGGTTTGTTCGAGAAAAAGGAGTTGCTGTGCGAATACTAGTTCATGCACAAGATTCCAATATCCTCGAAGATGGTTCCCCACCTGAACTTGGTAGTGTTTTATTATAAGACTACCATGTGGTCATGCTTGTCTGGGACAGCGTGTTCACATGTGTTTAGCAGAACCAGCTCATGTTTTGGAGCTTGCTATCTTAGTTCATTCCTCGAGAATCTCGCAGCGCCATCTCGTCGAATCGTGTTGCAAACTTTCTTTCAGACATGCTGAGTTTGAAGTATCCTATCACCAATTGGATCTGAATCTCAGGCAGATATGATAGTTGGAACATTCCAACAGTTGCATTTCGTTCCCGACTTGCATCTCCATTGTGCCAATTTCCATGGGCTGCCCTCTCGATAATTGATGTCTAGGATCATCCCCAAAGTGGACTTACCATGGGTCCCATCCATTTCGATGATAAGCAAAATCATCCATCGCGTTGTCTTCAACAAGGTAGTCCACATCATCCATTCGAATTCGGATATGCCATTCCTTTGAACTCCGTAAGCGATCGATTGTGATTGCCTTAGGCTGGTATTAAGAGTCTCAATGATCTCTATATCAAAAGTAATTCTTTTGCCACTTAAGGGAATAATTCTACGAGTCACCTTTCCTAAGGTGCCCCGTTATGGAATCATGGCAATTCTTCCTCGCTATTCTGAAACCCTGGTCAAATTGTTTCCTCCGCCCCTCCTGATGCATGTTTTGCTTCTCAGCTCCATAAATGTTTCTATGTCCCATTCCGTGAGTTAATCTTGTATAGCTCGATCTTTGAGAAGATCAATCCTAGTAGAGTTTCTTTCCGTCATCATCGTGTCGATGAAGATCTCTAGCGAAGATGCCAAGATCAATATGGCGCAAGAAGTCGACATCTTTAAGAAGGGCAGTTGGATCATGAAGATTGTGCTAAGCCTTGCATCCCCTTTTCTTCTCACCTCCGTCTGAATCTGGGGCCGAGATTCTTGCTTAGTGGGGGTGAGTTGTCACAGCCCTAGCTTAGTCCTTGCCTAACTCTGCATAAGCATCCATGCATCATGTTTAAATTTAAAGAAACTTGAAATGGGGATTGTTTAAACCCTAGAACCAAATGAATTCAAATAGGCTCAAATGAAATCATTTTCAATGAACCCAAAATGCCCTTTGAAAATGTTCATGATTTCTGATAAAGGTGAAAGCCTCTGCCAAAAAAATGATGAACATATTTCTAGGTTATTCTTGGATTTTGAATTAAATCATAAAATATTTGCATTTGGGCATTTAAATGCTAATAAATAGTTTAAATTCTCAAATAATCATAAACTAAAATGTTTCTTTGTTGGTTATATTCCAAGCAGTGGCATTGATTAGTTTCATGATTTTGGGTTTGATCTAATATTTTAATAAAGTCATAAAGTTGCAGAAAAATAGGAAACAAGAAATAAAAGAGAGAATTACTGTGTAACTTGCAGGCGCCCTGTAGTCAGCTCCCCTTCTTTGGTCTAGCTGCTGTGCAGCCCAGCCCAGCCGCCGCCATGCGCCTTCCTCCTCGCGCCCGGTGAAGCTGCTGGTGGCGTGGCCCGGCCTGTGGCGGCCGGCCACCTCCTCCGCCCGTGTCAATGCCTCCTTCCCCCAACCCTGCGCCGGGAGGCGTGGGCCGAGGCCGTGCCGACCCCCCCCTTCTTCCTGGCCATTTCCCTCTCCCTCTTTCTTCTTAGCCCGAGCAGAGCCGCATGCTGCCGTTCACTGCCACCATGGCCACGGCTAGCCCTAGCCCCATGGACGTGTCCCCGAGCTCCGTCTTCGTCCTCTACATCCTCCACACCGAGCCACGCGTCACAGAAGGCCCTAGAACATCGCCATCGCCGTCGTCATCAACCTCTGCCCCGACGATCGTCGCCCGTCAGTTAAATCACCGTCTCTGCCTCCCGAGCTCGGCTGAGACCGCCTCCGGCCAGCTGTGAGCTCCGCCTTCTTCTCCCCTGCTCCCGTGCCCGTCGCACCCTCTAGCCACCAGTCACGGGCCGTGAGCCCCCATGCCCGGCCACATCGCCCGCCGTGTGCCTTTGTCGCGAGCTGCAAGCGAGCACATAGCCGTGCTCGGCGCAATGCCGAAGCCCCAAACCCCCTCCAGCTGCTCTGCCGTGCCCATAACATCAAACGGCTGAGACCGAACTCCGGCCGCCGCGTGCGTGCTCGCCGCCCGTCGACTCCAGCCACCCAGGCCGGACACGCCACCGGCCAGCGGCTACTGCGCCGACTATTCGTAGAGACCAATCGCGGTTCAAACAGCGGCCTGTACGCGAAACCCGAGCAACTCCGGCGAGTTGCCGCCGGTAGAACTCCGGCGAAGCTGACATGGCGTCGTTAGCTTAGGTGCTAAACTCGTTTAGTTAGTGCCTGTGTCGATGACATGTGGGTCCCCGAGCGCAATTAGTTTAGTCTAACTCCCTGTTTAGGTTAGTGCTAATCAGTGTGGACCCCACGTGTCAGCTTTGACTTTGGTCAAGTCAATGTTGACCGGTCCCACCTGTCATACACCCAAACCAGCCTGAGACATTGACGTATGGGTCCCACAGGTCAGGTTTGACCTGGCCGACCCAGTTGACCTGCTGACGTCACACCTATGTCATGCTGACGCAGTAACTCTTTTTCTGGATTTATTCTTTTACAGGAAATTCCAGAAAATAGAGCTAACTTCTAAAAATCATAGAAAATCAACCGTAGCTCAGAATGAAATAAGTTATATATGAAAAATGATCAGAAAAATGCAATCTATCCATCTGTACCATTTTCATGCATGTTAGAACACTTTAACCTTGCTGTTTAGATGAAACAAGTTAATGCACTAATATAACCTCTTAAAATGGGTTTGCATTTGAATCTTTGGTTTAAATAGACTCATCTCAATCTGTTCTAGCTTGCATTAGCCCAAAACACATTCATATTGCCATGTCAAAGCATGCATCATATTGTGCATTGCATTGATCGTGTTTCTTCTCTGTTTGCCGGTGTTGTTCCCCCTCGGTGAGCGTTGTACCGGCGTTGTGATCGTTGACAGCGATGAAGACTCAATGCTATCTTGAAGTGCGGGCAAACAAAACCCCTTGTTCATTCGATACAATCCTACTCTCTCGCTCTTGCTCTCTTTTCTTGCATTAGGACAACAACGATTCATCTATTACTTGCTGCGGTAGCTGAACCTTATCCTCTGCATGAGCTGTCATTGCCACGGTAAATAGATGAAACCCACTAGCGGGAGTAGGAGTTGTTTGAGCCCTGTTTTGCCTACTCATTCATGCTTGATTGTCATGCTGCTCTTGCTTAGAGTTGAGTCGGTATGATTCGCCGAGGATGAATCGGGGCGATGTGAACATGTCCTCTTGTGTGTGAGCTAAGTGTGTGAACACGATTTGGTAAAGAGTAGCGGTGAGAGGCCATGTAGGAGTACATGGTGGGTTGTCTCATTGAAGCCGTCCTTAGGAGCTGAGTTACGTGTTTGTGATCCATGAGCAGTTACTACCACACATTAGGATCATAATTGACTCTCTCGGCTTCTTAACCACCCTTGTTCTCTGTCCGGGGAGTTGCAACTAGTTTACGGTGTTTGTAGGATATGTGTTGGAGGCGTGCGTGGCGCTGACCCTAGGGTGAGCTATGATGCGGTAGATACACCGTGGCCGGTGTCTGCGGCGCCCGTTGGTGTCTCGGGAACCTGCTCACATCGTTCGGGGCGTATGTGGAAACCTCGGCGGACTCCTGCGGATGGAACACGAATAGGCGATAAACCTAGACTAGAGACATGAGTGTTTAGGTAGGCCGTGGCCGACACCCTCGCCAGACTTCGCTTGAAGGTTCTTAGAGATACATGGCGTGTACATGGCGGTAAGTGGCGAGGCGTGTGTGAAGAAGTACACCCTGCGGGGTTAACATCATCTATTAGAATAGCCGTGTCATGATAAAGGACTTACGGGTTGCCTATAACGGTTCATAGACAAGTGAAAGTGGATACTCTAAAACTACTTAAGATAAGTGTGAGTGCTATGGATGGCCTTCTCGTGAGGGAGGCGAGGCGGATCCATAGTGGTGTATTGATATGGTGAATATGTGGACTCGTGTGCAGCCACCTCAAAGAGTTACTTCGATCGTAGTTCGGGATAGCCACGAGTCAAAGCTGGTGTGGGGTGTCAAAACCGGCGGATCTCGGGTAGGGGTCCCGAGCTGTGCGTCTAAGCGGATGGTAACGGAGGCGAGGGACACGATGTTTTACCCAGGTTGGGCCCTCTTGATGGAGGTAAAACCCTCGTCTGCTTGATTGATATTGATATTGTGGATGTTTACAGAGTGGATCTACCACGAGATCAAGGAGGCTAAACCCTAGAAGCTAGCCTATGGTATGATTGTAAGGGTTGTTGATGTTGTCCTCGGACTAGAGCCATCCGGTTTATATAGACAGGAGAGGGCTAGGGTTACATAGAGTCGATTACAATGGTAGGGATCTACATATCCGTATCGCCAAGCTTGCCTTCACGCCAGGAAAGTCCCATCCGGACACAGGCGAAGTCTTCAATCTTGTATCTTCATAGTCTTGGAGTCGATCGATGATGATAGTCCGGCGATGATAGTTCGGTGATGATGGTAGTCCGGCTATCGGACACCCCTAATCGAGGACTCCTCGGTAGCCCTGAACCAGGCTTCAATGGCGATAAGTCCGGCTCGTATATTGCTTGGCATTGCAAAGGCGGGTTCCTCCTCCGAATGATAGAAGATTGTGAACACGGGATAGTGTCGGCTCGCAAAATAAATTCCACATTCCATAGTAGAGAATAATAATATATACACAAGTTCAATCTGCTTGGCGTTTTTGTGGCATGGCGTCGCACCACTACCAAGCCATTACTTGAATTGTTTTTTACTTTACCACGTCGGCGCATTTAGCGGCGGTTTCCTTGTAACGCGTCTTGTCGAGCGGTCGTGTTTCCCTTAATCAGGATTCTCATTAATCTGGCGTGGGTAACCCAACGCGCTGTTCGCCCCCCTCTATCGGCGAGTCCCAAGCGGTCCCGAGGCGGCTCTTGGTATTCTCCCTCTTTATACTTGGGGCCAAGGCTTGTTTCTTTTTCTTCAATCCTTCATGAATCCTCTCCCGCTCCAAGTTCCGGCACCTAGAGCTCCAGTTGCGGCTGCGGACTTCAGCGATGTCGGTTCCGACCTCGGGGCGGTGGATGCCCTCCTCCGTCACGGAGGAGGGCGTGCTAAAACTGCGGGAGGCGGTACTGTCTTCGAGATTTCGTACAGGTTGCTGCCGAAGGCGAGCCATCCCACCGAGCCGGCGAGTATGTCATTTGTATCCCACCTCCGTCGGGGTTTAGGCTTCCGATGGATCCTTTTGTGAGAGGGCTCATGTTTTACTATGGGTTGGAATTCCCGATTTGTCTCGGTCCATCCTCCATATTTCCGCATTTATTGTCGTCTGCGAAGCCTTCCTCGCGTTACCCCTCACTTGACTGTGGTGAAGACCTTCAATGGCGCGAAGATGATCGGCGTCAAGCGGAGTGTGGTGGGCGGCCATAAGTAGGAGGGCCGATGCCCGTGGCCCTGGCTCCTTCAAGAGGATCTCGGCCCGTGGCAGCAAGAGTGGTTCGTATTACCGTTCGAGGGCATGAGACAAAAGCCGCCGCCCTTATTTGCCGGGACCTCCCGACGGTTCATGTCATGGGTCGACCAAAGGGCTCAAGCTGGGGGCCTTCAAAGGGCGTGCCCCTCTGCGGGGCGGTTGGGATCTCAAATGAGGAGATCGACATGGTGGTGGTGATGCGAGGTTATGCTGATTATGCATCTCACCTGCCGCAAGCGCCACCCTCTCCGGCTATGGGAGTTCAATCCGGAGGCCGCAGTTCTTCAACACTTCATGGGTGTGACACCCACGGAGATGTACAAATTATTCTTGGTCGCCAAGAGTGCGTCCGGAATTGACCGAGATGCAGGCCTAAGCTGCAATCGCCGGATACTCAAGTAAGTAGTTCGAGTCCGAACATACCGTTTGTTAGCCTTTTGATGATTAAACTTTATGGCCAATTTCCTTCTACAGGAGTGGATAGAGAAGCAAAATTGATCGGTGTCGGCCCCTCCCGAGACCGGCGGATCCGTCTTTGGTCCGGATGCTTGAGGTTGCGCCTTGGAGGAGGCGCGAGGGAAAAATGGGAAAGCTCTGCCTCGCCTAAGGAGGCTCTTGAAAGAGGGGATCGAAATCCCTCCCTCCAAGGGAAGAGGGACTGCCTCAGGGACCGGGGCAAAAGCCCCTAAGCGGGGAAGAAATCTTCACCGGAGGGTCCTGCGTCAAGGGAGGCCCGGCGCACAATCTCCCTTAATGAGTCAGCTCTCCAGCGAGCCGTAAGTAGAAAGAAAGGAGTTTTATAATAAGGGACATCCCTATTTGTGCTACGAGGATAACTAAAGTTTTTACCTTGTAGTTCGGATCTCCGTCCTTCCATAAATGAGCTCGTCTTGGGGACCTACATCCAGGAGATGATAGAAGCGAGGCAGCCTCCGTCCGAGGCGCCCGTCGGATAGGGCGGACGAGCTTGAAGTGTAAATCACGGAGGAGCCCCGGGTTTGGCAAAGCGGATAGTTTAGCGCCAAGCGGTGTGCTGCTGAAGGATCTGCTTGAGAAGGCGTCTATCTCGGAAGATCGTACGCATTGATGAGCATGGTGATTGAAAGGATTTAAATCCTTGAATGCGTTACCTGATCTGCGTCGGTGTTTCTTTGGCGGGTTTTGAAGTGCGTAAAATGACACACCTTTTAACAGTTTGCATATAGAATCATACTGTATAGATAGTAGCCCACGAGACTCGGTGGGTTGTCGAAATCGACGGTCTTGAGGATCAAATCATGAGTTTAAATTCCCGTCGTGCGATGCGGTGGCGGGTCGTCCGAGGCCAGCCGGATGATGGAATTCTTGAACTAAGCGGCAACTTCGATCTGCGAGATCACGGACATCACGCTGGTCAGCGAGCGACTTGATGAGTCGCAAGGTAGAAGTGTTCTGCGGTCACTTGGTAAGGGGCGAAGCCATCTCCTTACAACATGTGCGTGAAATGCAGATAGTGCCGCTTGCCGTGGAGAGCCTTGGGCGAACTTGCTCAAGCCAAGGAGCAGGCGGATGGGTGATCTGGCTGGCCTCGGCGGCCGGGGGAGTTAGCGGCGAAAGGTGCATGCTGCGGAGCGAGGAAGAGATAGCGAAATGGCGTGGAGTTAAAGATGCTACGAGCATAATGAGGCTCTTGTGAAGGGCGCCTAAGCGGGCAAGAAGACCTGCGGAAGGCCACCGCCGAAGCCAAGGATACCCACTCTGCAATCACGGGCTATGAAGGAAAAACTGCGCCGGGCGGAGATATTGTGGTGGCAAGCCTTTTACTGCTGCGCCGAAGGTTCTGGATCAAAATATGCTCAGCTGGGCCAACTATGGGGTCGGAGGACCCTTATATGGACTTAGCAGCGAGTCTGGCGGATGCCGTTGTGCATTCGAAGCGGAAGGATTACAAGGCGAAAGAGCTGTTTTGGTCTCAATTCCATAGTCCGGAGGCGTTTGGCTGAGTGGGCTGAGCTAAATAGGTTGTCGGGCTTGCTATAGCGGATATAGTGACCCATATCCGGCGGATAGGCTGACCGAAGAAGTTACTTTGGCTTATTGCAGCAATTTCTTGGGGCGGTGCCGCATATCAAAGCGATAAGCGGTCGGCCTGCATAGAGGTGTGCGGATGGCGCTTCGCCGTGTGAAGACACATTGGGCGAGATGGATGCCACGCTGTTGCGACCCGAGTTCGGATGATAACGGTTACCGCCGAGCACTATTTTGGCGAAGTCTGCGTGGTGCTCGTGTAATAAAGTCGCGATGCTCAAAAATGTTACGTTGAATGAGCGTTTATATGATGTAAAAGCGATATTTATGATGTAAGCGCCTTTTATACTTGTGCGTTCAAGTAATAGAATATCTCCTATCGCGGCCGTTCATGTATCGTGTGTATAACTTTGAAAGATGGCGATCGTAAACTTCATTACGCACAAGGTGCGGGGTGTTCATAAAAAATAGCGTTTTCACATAATCCGACATCTCGGTCTGTAAAGGAGGTGGTAGCGTAGCAAGCGAGGCAACGGACTATGATGCTTTATCACTTTCACTTAGCCATGGAGTTGAGGGTGGGGCTACGACACTTAGCCCACAGGGGCACCAGCGCTCTCGAATTTAGGCGGCGTATGTACTGGCGGAAGCGGCCCTTCGTCAAAATGGAGGAATCCTAAACATTCCCATAGTCGATCAGTGGTTGACGGTCTCATTGTATCATGACGGTCAGTTTTCGACTTTCTCTCTTGAGGTGCTGCCCGGACCAGGCGGGGCACAATGCATGATAGTTCTCCACAGGCCGCGTTAGCCGATGATCTGAGCGTAAGGTAGCAAAACACAGGGCGGGCAAACCAACATTTGACCAAAGACATGATTCGGAGATGATGCATATAAGGCCCTAACTTCGAGGCGCGAACACTCCGAAGGTGTTCGGTCTTTATAATAGCCAGCAAAACAAAGCCCTAAGCCCCTTGTGTCCAGTGCGGGCAGGTTCTTACGGCGTGGCCGATGCCAAAAGCCGATCTCCGCTCTGGTTATAATGATAAACCGAGGGATTATAGCAACAAGAGGCAGTGAGAAAGGTTTACGTAGGGTCTTAGTCTAAAAGAGTCCTTGCAATGGGTCCCTCTGCGTCTGCGCTTTGTGTCTCCGTTGTGCCGTATCACGGGCGGGTGTGCATCTTGTTCATCTGTAAAGAGAGAACTTGGTTGGAAAAGAAATGCGTGAGAAAGTGCATAAAAATTGAAATATAGTTTCATAAAGCTGAGCCTATGCTAGCTCATCATGGCTTATATGTGCAAACCCTTGTGAAGGGGTGTGCGGCTAGGTAGCCCCTAGCTTATTTATTCGGACTCGTCCAGCCGTGTCCGGGGTCTCAATGACCTTTTAATGAAATGATGCCACGTGGACGGGCATTTTAAGCGTAAGAGGCAGCGTAATGTGGTATTGCATTGAAGCGGATGAAAGCTTTCCGTCGAGTGATGCTTGATAGCTGGTGTAAAGGAACTGGCGCCACTCCTTTGAAGGAAGTGCGGCTATGCGAATGCAGTATGGTCTATCCCAACTTGCGGTTGTGTCCGGATATAGCAGGTTTAAGTCCTTGCCGCCGTCCATCAAAACCTGCGTGAAATGCAGTCCGTGCATTATGGGATTCAATAGGCAGTCTATCCTGCGTTACGGATATACGGACTAATCCGGATGGTGAAAGTGATTGGTTTGACATCCAATCTCGGTGTTCCTTTGGGGTGGACCGTGCGACACTTGTTTTAGCGAGTGCCGTGTTGGCTTTCCGTACTATCACGTGAAGCGAGTTTCTGTTTTGACTTCTTGTGGGAAAGTCTTTTGACTTAGGTGCTTTCTGTTGGTGGGGTTCATTATCGTCTTCGCTTGGCGCATCCAGGCCTTGTGTCGGTGTTGAGTCTGCGGACTGTTTAAAACAACAATTTGGTTGGTATGGTTTGCGAGGCCTTCGGAGTCTTGTGGATTTGACATATCCGATCTAAAATTTTGTTTAAATTTGATAGCTCGTCTCTGTTCTCCTTAAGAGGCCGTGTTTTATTGTTTGGCATGAGCTTTTGAATCCGCGTTGACCGCCCGTGCCTTTGGGCTTTTTCTTTATTCGGTGCTGATCTTTCTGCGCCGTGACTTTCCGTTCCATCTCGATCTCGGATGTACTCGGGTCGCTGGTGCTGCATCTTGCTAGCGATTTGTCTTCTCTAGCATAGCGCGTCATGAAACTTATTAAGCGCGGCCATTGTTCTTGGCTTCTCTTGGCGAGGTGTCAGCGAGCCATTCGTCTCGGATGTTGTGTTTAAAAGCTGCTAAGGCTTCGCGTCCGGACGATCGACTATTTGGTTCTTTTGGTAAGGAACCTGTTCCGAAATTCTTGTGACTCTCGGGCTGTTGGGTTATATGATTTCAGATAAATACGCATCGGGAGGCGGACATAAGTCCTTGAAAATTTGCTCTAAGCGTCCTCAAGCTCTTCCCAACTTCCAGTGTTTTACGGGAGGCTTTTGAGCGATGCCGAGCTGGCCCTTTGAGCTTGAGGGTAGGTATTTTATGGCGTGGAGATCATCTCCTCGGCCATGTGTATGTAGTATGTAATCTTCTATCCAGGACTCCAAAGTGCATTGTGCGTCATATGCCTCTATGTTCATGGGTTTGAACCTGCTTTGGAAATTCATGATCCGGCACCTCATCGGTAAAACATAGTGGGTGTCTTGGCGCCCCAATATTAGGTGTGCGCTGTCTTGAACACTTGTTGTGTTGTGTTACTTCACAGGGCCCTCTTTTTGGCCCATAGATGGACCTAGTTGGGCGTCCGTTTTCAGAATATAATTAGAGGCTTGTGCGGCCCGCTTGTCGCTTTTGGCACTGTCATCGGCGTCTATCCGGCAGGTGGCCTGTTTTATTTTATTGTGAAGGCTCTATGGCTTCCTCGTCAAATTCTGGCGACAACTTAGCGCTTGGGTAGCTCTTAGTTTGATGGCCATTGCCATATTTGTCTGCGATCTTGAATGCTTTGCTCCATTTCATTACGGCGTGTCTTACATTTGTTTTGAGCTTCGTTTCGCCTTCTTCAAACTTCTTGCGGTGGCGGCGAGTTTTTGTGTATGTTCTTATGCTCGGTGTTGTGTCGGATTGTTATTTTGCTCCGTGAAGGGTTGATTATCCGGCTCGTCTGTTAAATGCGTCATTGGTTTGCCTGCTCTATCGCTGGAGTCGTTAGGAAGGCTGCTTTGATCGGCGGGACTTAGAGGCGTCGTCTCGTCGCCGTTTGGTTCTTTATCGGCGGGATTATCCTGCGCGCGTATCGTTGTTCCTCGTTATCGCTTCCTTTGGGGTGTCCACCATGTATATGTCGTATGATGAGGTGGTCTTCCGGTATCCTGTAAGCCTTTGGTTCTTAGTAATCTCGGTTTTGACACCGACGGTTTGGCTTCTGCGGTTAAACTCCACCACCCCTTTGTTGATCTTGATGCATATGTAGTTGGTTACGATGTAAGTATTCTGGGTACATTTGTACTCACGTTTGCTTATTTTATGTTTTGCGAGAGAGGCGTCGGTCTCACTAGTAGTTCCGTGTGGACTTGACGTTTAACGATACCTCAGCTCACGATCTTGTGCCCTCGGCGAGATGCGGTAGATAGTCGGGCTTCTCGGCCTTTTTCATTTATAGTTATGCGTACTTTCGGACATGTTAAGCTTCGCATGTACTTTGACTTGTATGCTCACGAATGTTGGGTCATGAGACCCTGTTTCTAATATCTCCTCCTCGGAGCCTAATGAATAAATACTTGAGTCGTAGAGTTATGTTGTGATGCCATGTTGTATTTACACATGCTCGAGCATATTGTGTGTATGTTTGAAATGCTTGGTATGTGTGGGATCAGACAATCTAGTTGTTTATCCTTGGCAGCCTCTCTTATGAGGAAATGTAGTCTAGTGCTTCCTTGAGCCATAGTAGTCGCTTCTGACCCAGTTCACGAGTCTGCTAGCCCAACACTCTTGCTCGGGGCGGCTTGGTAGCGGCATGTGTTTCCGCCGTTCTGTATACATCCCTTGAAATGTCGCATGGTGACATCCGAGTCTGCCTAGCTTTGCTTCGGCCGGGTTCCCGGAGTCCTGTTAGCCAGTGCTACAGCCGGATTCTGCGCTGCTGACCGACATGCTGAGTTGATTCATGTATACTGTCCCCATGGGTTAGTGCCGCTTTGGGTTCACGACTAGCCATGTCGGCCAGGTTCTCTGTCATATGGATGCTAGCGACACTATCATATCGTGAGCCAAAAGCATAAGCGGTCCGGGCCATGGTAAAGCGACACCCATGGGAATACGTCGTGAGGCGCAAAGTGATATGAGGTGTTACCGGCAAGATCGATGTGACTTGGAATCGGGGTCACAGCGGTTATACACCGCCGACTCGATCGTGCTTTCTCTGTATCTTTGTCCCTTTATCCACCGATAAATGCCTTGGATCGACCAGACGATCGTCGAGCCTCTTCTTCATTCTCTGGGAGTTCTTTCCTTAGGATATGCGTGATGTGCAGACCTTATCGATCGGAGTGATGACTAAAACTTCCATGATTAGGTGGACCACCGCTGGAACCTCAACTTCGATCGGATCTGTGGCACTTTTTGGTTGCGAGCTTCTTCCGGTGAAAGGATCCTCTTGAAATGATGGTGTGTGAATGTGTTCCAAAAACACATTCTTTGGGAATAGCTTTTCTCTTGGAACCTATTTTGCCAAATCATTGGCTGCTTGGTTTTTCGATCGGGGTATATGATGAAGCTCTAACCCTCGAATTTCTTCTCTAGCTTTCTCACTGCATTACGATAACGAGTCATGGTCGCGCCGGCGTCCCACTCCTTCATCCTTGATTAACCACCAAATCTGAGTGCCATAGACCATGAAGCTGACAGACGCCGAGAAATGGCCATCATAACCCATACAAAAGTGCTTCATATTACCTTCATTATTGGAGGAATCAAAGTGAATTTGAAGAACATATACGAGACTTATCTCCTCGGGAAACTAACACCACCCCACTGCCAGGAACCATTCAGCATCTTGGAACCATCAAGAACATGGTCCGGTGCTCCAAAGTGAACTTAGTCGGCGGTTGTTGTTCAATCCACTCGGCGACGAAATCTGCTATTGCTTGGGACTTGATGGCTTTCTTTGCCTCAAACTTGATATCTAAGGGAAGAGTTCAATCGCCCGATTTGCCACTCGACCGGTTGCATCCTGTTGTGTAGGATCTCTACGACAATGGAGGCGTCGGCAGCTTTGTAATGGAATGGTCGGAGAAGTAATGAGCAACCTTCCGTGGTCATATAAATCCCATATACAAGCTTACGATAATGAGGGTATCTTTGCTTTGATGGGGTCAAAACTTTAGAAACATAATATCTTTGGTAGCTGAACTTTAAAGGCTTTTCCTTCTTCTTCCCTTTCGTAGTAAATCTTGTCTTGTGACTTGTCCGTGGCTGCAATGTAAAGCAGCAAAGGCTCTGTGCTTTGATTGGGGCAACAAGCACCGGCTGGAGTGGAAGCGGGGCTTTTAGCTCTGCAAGCGCTGCATCGACCAGTCCCTCGAACTTGTCTAACTTCTTCATCGATCGGTAAAGAGGCAATGCCTTTTCACCAAGTCGAGAGATGAATCGACTTAAGCGGCCAAGCAACCGGTAAGCTTACGGACGCCGTTGCACCGCCGGCCGTTTCATTCGGAGTATAGTACCAACTTTTTACGGATTGGCGTCGATTCCTCGTTGAAAGCGATAAAACCGGTAACTTTCCGCCGGGAACTCGAATGTGCACTTTGATGGATTAAGCGATATCATACCTCCTGAGGTTGGCAAATGTCTCGACAAGGTCGGTCCAGCGGTCGGAACCCTTCCGTGACTTGACCACAATATCATCCATGTATGCTTCCACATTCAGATTGATTTGAGTGAGCAAACACTTGAATCATCCTCATGAGCGTGGCTCCGGCATTCTTGAGGCGAATGGCATGGTGACATAATAGAAGCACCGAATGGAGTGATGAAAGCTGTTTTGATCTCGTCGGGTCCATCTGAATGGATCTGATAGTAGCGGAATAGGCGTCTAAAAAATGAGGCACTCATCCCGGTCGATTCGACTATTTGGTTGATCTGGGGAGAGGAAAGTGATCTTTCGGGCAAGCCCGATTGATATGTTTGAAGTCAATGCACATGCGGGTGACTTGTCCTTCTTGGGGACCATGGCGACATTGGCGAGCCACTTTCGGGTGGTAAATATCTCGGATAAACTCCGCTGCTAAGAGCGAGCCACCTCCTGCGCCAATGGCCTTTCTCTTACGGACGGTGGACCGTCGAAGATGTTCTTTGACAGGTTTCACTTTTGGGTCGACTCGTGAGCGGTGCTCAGCCAGACCCACAGGAACACCGGCATGTCGAAGGCTTCCATGCGAAGATGTCCAGTTCTCATGGAGGAAGCGGATGGCGCTTCTTCCTATTTGGAGTCGAGTGTTGTAGAGATATGAGTCGAACAGCATTGGGGTCGATCGGTGAATGTGAATCGGCTTTGTCTCCTTGGGCGACTAAGCGCTGATTCCATGGCGGGCTTCTTGTCTGCAACAAATCCACTCGGTCTGCAGTTTTTGGTATTCTGCAGCTCTACCATTGACATCTAAGCATCGGCGATCTTTGAGCCTTTAAAACACTCTTACGCTTTCTTCCGATTGCGGTGGCGGTGATCACACCTTTGGGGCTGGCATCTTGACAAGGTATACATAACATGGTCGAGCCATGAAAGCGTGAATCTGTTGGCCTTCCGAATAAGCGTGATAAGCACTCTTGAAATCCACGACTTCAAGCGTCAACTTTTCTTTACGAAAATTCTTGGAGTCACGAAAACCACATCAAAACAATTTGGCGAGTGACTCAGCCTTCTTTCAGGGAATGACTCCATGGAAACTCATGTTCTTTGGTCTTGAGTCTGGACATTGGAATGCCCATCCCTTTCAGCGTCTACTGCATATAGTATATTCAGGCCCTTTGCCACCATCCATCGAAACTTTAGTCGATCAGGTGCAGCCGGCGGTGGTCGGCTCCAAAGCTTGCCTCCCGAGGGTGGCTATGTCGTCGGGTGGTCGGTGTCCAGTGAGATGTGATGGCGATGCGAGACCATTCAAATAGCTGGGTGTGTGGGGCGATATATTCACCTCTTGGTTGATAACTTTCAATGGACTTTTGCTTTCAGCGTCGGTAAAAATCATCGGTGGAATTGACTGGGGTATCCATCATCACTATCTTCCTTGCCCTCAACTTTGTCGACTCCTTTTCCTTATCTTTGGGATGTTTTCCTGGAATTGCTGGATCGAAACCCGACCTTTGTCGAGTGGTATGTTTGAGTAAATGAGTTTACCCTCTTCATCTTTCTTTGTGTGAATGTGGCATGGTGAATCAACACATCATCCGTCTTGGTCTTTCACCTTCTTAGGGTTCCAAGGTCCTTTAGGCTTCCTTTAAACTTTCACGGAGTCACGCATTAGCCAAGGCTTCTCGGGAAGCAGGTAGCTCGACTTTCCTACGCCTTCGGTGGAGTTCCCTCCTCCGGTTTAGTGGGCGGTGACTTGTGCTTGCCACTCCGGGCCGATCCTCTTCTTCACCATTGGCATACTTGGTGGCAATCTCCATCATTCGACTCGAGAGACATGTCTCGGTTCAAGCTGAATTTCAGGTTTAGCTATCATATATGCTTGCGCCATGGGATTGTCAAAACGGCGGATCTCGAGTAGGGGTCCCGAACTGTGCGTCTAAGCGGATGGTAACGAGAGACAAGGGACCGATGTTTTTTACCAGGTTCAGGCCCTCTCGATGGAGGTAATACCCTACTCACTGCTTGATTAATATTGATGATATGGGTGAGTACAAGGTAGATCTACCACGAGATCAGAGAGGCTAAACCTAGAAGCTAGCCTATGGTATGATTGTTGTTGTGTCCTCTGGGACTAAAACCCTTCGGTTTATATAGACACCGAATAGGGTTAGGGTTACAGAGTCGGTTACAATGGTAGGAGATCTACATATCCGTGTCGCCAAGCTTGCCTTCCACGCCAAGAAAGTCCCATCGGACGGGGCGAAGTCTTCAATCTTGTATCTTCATAGTCTAGGAGTCGGCCGAAGATAGTTTGGCTATCCGGACACCCCTAGTCGAGGACTCCCTCGGTAGCCCCTGAACGAGGGCTTCAATGGCGTGAGCCGAGGCGTAGCATATTGTCTTCGGCATTGCAAAGCGGGTTCCTCCTCGAATACTTCATAGAAGGTTTTGAACACAAGGATAGTGTCCGGCTCTCCAAAACAAGTTCCACATACAACCGTAGAGAGAATAATTTTTTGAGATCACGCTTACGTATTCAGCGTGACAACACACTGGCCCGAGCCTTTATCACGAATCGTTTTCTTGTTCCTCATTTCGTTTAGCGGCGGTTTCCTTAACGTCTTATCAAGCGTGGATCGTGCCCCTTATTCAGGATTCTCATCAATACAGACGTGGGTAACAACAGCGCCATTGATTGCAGCTTAGGAGATAGCGAGTTTTATCGGGCTGGTGGGGGGCGCATAGCCGTCCGTCCATATAAGGGATAAGGATCCACCTTTTTTGATTCATGTATGCTGTCCCCATGGGTTAGTGCCGCTTTGGGTTCGACTAGCCATGTCGGCCGGGTTCTCTGTCATATGGATGCTAGCGACACTATCATATCGTGAGCAAAAGGAAGCGGTCCAGGCCATGGTAGCGACACCCATGGGAATACGTCGTGAGGCATAAAGTGATATGAGGTGTTCCCGGCAAGATCGATGTGACTTGGAATGGGGGTCACAGTGATTATACGCCGTGATAGCTCGACTCGTGCTTTCTGCTCTATAACTGTCCCGCTATCACGATAAATGCCTTGGATCGACAGACGATCTGTCGAGCCTCTTCTTCATTCTCGGGAGTTCTTTCCTTAGGATGTCACGGTGATATGCGGCACTTTGTCGGTCGGATGATGACTAAAACTTCCATGATTGGAGTGCGACCACCGGCTGGAACCTCAACTTCGATCCGGATACATGGCACTTTTTGGTTGCGGAGCTTCTTCCGGTGAAAGGATCCTCTTGAAATGATGGTGTGTGAATGTGTTCAAAAACACATTCTTTGGGAATAAACTTTTCTCTTGGAACCTATTTTTTGCCAAATCATCGGCTGCTTGGTTTTAGTCGGGGTATATGATGAAGCTCTAACCCTCGAATTTCTTCTCTAGCTTTCTCACTGCATTACGATAACCGGTCATAGTAGCACTTGACGTCCCACTCCTTCATCATTGATTAACCACCAAATCTGAGTGCATATAGACCATAGACCAGGCGTGCAGACGGCAAAGAAATGGCCATACATAACCCATACAAAAGTGCTTCATATACTGCTTCATTATTGGAGGAATCAAAGTGAATTTGAAGAACATATACGAACTTATCTCCTCGGGAAACTAACACCACCCGACACCGGAACCATTCAGCATCTTGGAACCATCAAAGAACATGGGTCCGGTGCTCAGAGTGAACTTGAGTCGGCGGTTGTTGTTCAATCCACTTTCGGCTGACCAATCTACTATTGCTTGGGACTTGATAGCTTTCTTTGCCTCAAACTTGATATCTAAGGAAGGGTTCAATCGCCGGTTTGCCACTCGACCCAGTTGCATCCTGTTGTGTAGGATCTCGACAATGGGCGTCGGCTGTATGTAATAGGATAATTCGAGGAAGTAATGAGCAACCTTCTTCGTGGTCATATAAATCCCATATACAAGCTTACGATAATGAGGTATCTTTGCTTTGATGGGGTCAAAACTTTAGAAACATATAATATCTTTGGTATTTGAACTTTAAAGGCTTTTCCTTCTTCTTCCTTCAATAGTAAAATCTTGTCTTGGCGACTTGTCCCGGTGGCTACAATGTAAAAGCGACAAAGGCTACGTGCTGATTGGGGCAACAAGCACCGGCTGGGTGGAAACGGGGCTTTTAACTCTTAATATTTGCATCAGCTTGAGGAGTCCCTCGAACTTGTCTAACTTCTTCATCGATCGGTAAAGAGGCAATGCCTTTTCACCAAGTCGAAGATGAATCGACTTAAGCGGCCAAGCAACTTGATGGCTTACGGACGCCATTACTGCGCTGGCCCGTTTCATTGAATTATAGTACCAACTTTTTACGGATTGGCGTCGATTCCTCGTTCAAAGCGATAAAACCGGTAACTTTCCGCCGGGAACTCGAATGTGCACTTTGATGGATTAAACGATATCATACCTCCACGAGGTTGGCAAATGTCTCGGCAAGGTCGATCGACGAGTCGAGAACCTTGGTGACTTGACCACAATATCATCCATGTATGCTTCCACATTCCGATTGATTTGAGTGAGCAAACACTTACGAATCATCCTCATGAGCGTGGCTCCGGCATTCTTGGGCGAATGGCATGGTGACATAATAGAAGCACTGGATGGAGTGATGAAAGCTGTTTTGATCGTCGGTCCATCTGGAGCCGGATCTGATGAAGTAGCGGAATAGGCGTCTAAAAAGACAGGCACTCACATCCCTGATCGATTCGACTATTTGGTTGATCTTGCGGAGAGGAAAGTGATCTTCGAGCGGCCCGATTGATATATTTGAAGTCAATGCACATGCGGAGTGACTTGTCCTTCTTGGGGACCATGGCGACATTGGCGAGCCACTCGGGTGGTAAATATCTCGGATATACTCATCCGCTTAAGGCGAGCCACCTCCTCGCTGATGGCCTTTCTCTTCAGACGGTGGACCGTCGAAGATGTTCTTTGACGGAGTTTCACTTTTGGGTCGACTTCGTGAGCGGTGCTCAGCCGAGCCCACAGGAACACCGGCATGTCGGAAAAGGCTTCCATGCGAAGATGTCCCAGTTCTCATGGAGGCTGGATGAGCGCTTCTTCCTATTTGAGTCGAGTGTTGTAGAGATATGAGTCGAGAACAGCATTAGGGTCAGTCGGTGAATGTGAATGGCTTTGTCTCACGGAGAGACTACTCGCTGATTCCATAGCGAGCTTCTTGTCTGTAACAAATCTTTCGGGTCTGCAGTTTTACTGATATTCCTGCGACTCTACCATTGACATCTAAGCATCGGCGATCTTTGAGCCTTTACGGAAACACTCTGCGCTTTCTTCCGATTGCAGGTGGCGGTGATCACACCTTTGGGGCTGGCATCTTCAATGGTAGTACATAACATGGTCGAGACGATGAAATCGTTGATCTGGCCTTCCCGAATAAGCGTGATAAGCACCACGGAAATCCAAACTTCAAGCGTCAACTTTTCTTTCTGAAAATTCTTGGAGTCACCGAAAAACACATCAAGAGCAATTTGGCGAGTGACTCAGCCTTCTTTCGGGGAATGACTCCATGGAAACTCATGTTGCTGATCTTGAGTGCGGACATTGGAATGCTGCACATCCCTTTCAGCGTCTCTGCATATAGTATATTCAGGCCCTACGCCACCATCCGCCGAAGCTTTAGTCGGTCGAGTGCCTTCGGCTTATTTGAAGGTCTCCACCAAAGCTTGCCTCCCGAGGGTGGCTATGTGCGTCGAGTGGTGGTGTTGTCGAATGTGATGGCGATGCAGGACCATTCAAATAGCCCGGTGTCGTGGACGATATATTCACCTCTTGGTTGATAACTTTCAATCGACTTTTGCTTTCAACGTCGGCCAAAAATCATCGAAAGTGGAATTGACACAGGGGTATCCATCATCACTATCTTCCTTGCCCTCCTTTATGCGACTCCTTTTCCTTATCTTTGGGATGTTTTCCACTGGAATTCTTTGGATCAGGCCCGACCTTTGTCGGAGTGGTATGTTTGAGTAAATGAGTTTACCCTCTTCATCTTTCTTTGTGAATGTGGCATGCGTGAATCAACACATCATCCGTCTTGGTCTTTCACCTTCTTAGGGTTCCAAGGTCCTTTGGGCTTCCCTTTAAACTTTCTGAGTCACGGCCAAAGGCTTCTCCAGGAGCAGGTAGCTTTCGACTTTAAACTACGCTTCCGGTGGAGTTCCCTCCTCCGGTTTAGTGGTGACTTGTGCTTGCCACTCGAGGCGATCCTCTTCTTCACCATTGGCATACTTGGTAGCAATCTCCATCATTCGACTGGAGACATGTCTAGGTTCAACTGAATTTCAGGTTTAGCTATCATGCCATACGCCTATAATTGTGAAAACCGGCGGATCTCGAAGTGAAAGTCCGAGCTGTGCGTCTAAGCGGATGGTAACGAGGAGACAAGGACACGATGTTTTACCAATTTGGGCCCTCTCGATGGAGTAATACCCTACTCACTGCTTGATTAATATTGATGATATGGGTAGTAGATCTACATCCACGAGATCGAGAGAAGCTAAACCTAGAAGCTAGCCTATCCTATGATTGTTGTTTGTGTCTCTCTGGACTAAAACCCTTCGGTTTATATAGACTTCCGAATAGGGTTAGAGTTACACAGTGATTTACAATGGTAGGAGATCTACATATCCGTATCGTAAGCTTGCCTTCCACATGAGAAAAGTCCCATGGGACACGGGCGAAGTCTTCAATCTTGTATCTTCATAGTCTAGGAGTCCGGCCGAAGATAGTTTGGCTATCCGGACACCCCCTAGTCGAGGACTCCCTCATTAGCCCCTGAACAGGGCTAATGTGGCGAGTCCGGTGGCATATTGTCTTCGGCATTGCAAGGCGGGTTCCTCCTCGAATACTTCATAGAAGGTTTTGAACACAAGGATAGTGTCCGGCTCTCCAAAACAAGTTCCCCATACAGCCGTAGAGAAGAATTTTTTGCACGCGGATCTGCTTACGTATTCCGGCGACCCAGCACACCACGGCCGAGGCCTTTATCTGAATCGTTTTCTTGTTCCACCTCAGCTACCGTTTAGCGGCGGTTTCCTTAATACGCGTCTTATCAAAGCGTGGATCATGCCCCCTTATCCGGGATTCTCATCAATGCAGGCTGGTGGGGGGCGCCTTAACCGTCCGTCCATATAAGGGATAAGGATCCACCTTTTCACCTCGCCTTCCTCCTCCCTGGTTCATCCATTTCCTTTTCGAGCTCCAGCGCCCAAGTCCGCACACCCCTCAACCTTCTCCAACTATGTCCGGAGGCGGGAGGCGGTGGATGGTCTCCTCCATTATGGAGGGCACATCACAAAAGCTGCGGGAGGCCAGCTACTTGTCCGGCGACATCGGCGTGTTGGCTACCCGACGAGGGGCAGCTCATCCCACCCCGGGCCCCATGAGAGGGTGGTGTTCCTCATCCACTTCCTCCATGGACTAGGTTTTCCACTTTACCCATTTGTCAGGGGCTCATGTTCTACTATGGCCTGGATTTCCACGATCTGGCCCCAAACTTCATCCTCAATATCTCGGCGTTTATAAATGGTAATGCGAAACCTTCCACATCCAACCCCACTTGGTTTATGGTTGAAGACCTTTAGCGTCAAGCCCGAAGATAGTGGGCGGCTTGACGGTAGTCTTGAGCGCTATAAGTGGGCAGGATGCCCAATGTCCTTTAGCTCGAGGCTCCTTCGTGGAGACAATAAAGGGGTAGCAATCGGGGTGGTTCTACATCACCGAGCAGCGACTCCAAATGGTGGCGGCCCCGAATTCAGATCTGGCTCCCCACACGGCTCTCATCATGGAAAGAGGCTGGCACGAAGTGGGGTGATTGGAAAAACTAGCGGACTCCAAACCTGTGTCGAAACCAGGTGGACAAGCTCAAGCTTGTCCCGTAGTCAGTCATGCTCATCCACGGATTCTCCCATACCCGACAGCGGACCTTTAATTTGTGGGAGTTTGATCCGGCCTGACACGAACCAGGCCGACACTTGGCGTATGAAGATGCACGGAAGGTCTTTGTTCAAGCGCGAAGCCCGCATCCGCCAACAAAGATCGCGGATACAGCTCATGGCGTCAAATTTGGCGAGTAAGTTATTTACCCTTCTGGGACTCATTTTCATAGATCGACTCTATGTGGGATCTAAAACTCCCTAATCTTTGGCGGGACTTCTTTGAAGACATCGAGACAGATTAGCTGTCCGGCTCCTTTGCCGGAAGACCCGGCGGGCGCTTGATTGGCCAGACTCTGGCTCGATTACCCCATTTGGTGCGGAGAAAGAAGACCAAGAAGGAGGCGCGGGAACTCGAAGGAGCTCCCGCGCGAGTCTTGTCGGTCTGAGCGAATCTTCTCCGAGGGCGAGGAGGAGGAAAAAGCCTCTCCCCGGTGAAGAGAGGAGAGAAAAGGAAGGCCGCCCCAGCTGGGGAGGTGGAGAGATCTAAGAAGGGAAGGACCCTTCCTCGGACTTCTCCTGCGTCGACAACGACGAGGAGGGTGGGTAACAAGGGCCAAGCCCGGCGAGATCGTAAGTGTCAGGATACCCATGGCTTTTGTATCATTGCATCGTGTTCTCTAATGCGAACAATCATGCAGCCGCCCAAAAGGCGAGTTAAATAAAACCCGTCAAAGCGGGTCCACTGAGTTCGTCGGAAATGGAAGTACTTCACTTCGGCCGCTTCCTCGCCTCACGCTGCAGACGATGCGAGTGGTGCCCCAAGGCGGGCTGGTCAGAGGAGGTGGCGCGGGGCGCCGCAAGGCAACCTCCGGACTCGAGGCTCGAGGCAAGACCCCGGGGGCTCTAAGCCCGACCCTCGTCCGGACTCCGTGCGGAACCTTCAGCGGTTCGAGAGTCGACAACGGTCCCGCCGTAAGAAGGGTAAGGCGCCAGTGTCCTCCGTCCAACCGGAGGCACCGGATAGCTTCTTTGGGCGCTGCGGTGCCTCCATCGAGGAAGGAAACACCGCCTTTGTTATGAGTGCGGTGATCCAGAACGATTCGATCCGCCAAGCGGGCTGACGAAGCTTGTACCAGCCTTCTAACAGGCTTTGAGGTAAGCTTAGAATATGTAAAAATATTACGCATAGGCAGTAGCCACGATGCTTGGTTCGGTGTTGGAAGAAAAGCGGTGAGGATCTAAAAGATATCTGCGGAGTCTAACATAATTATGTCAATATGGGAATGCAGGCTGCCTGTGACCTCTGCCGCCTTGCGGAGGTCAATGCATTGAAGGAGAGCCTCGGCGGTCGAGAGCGAGCTCGGCCAAGCCAAAAAGCAACTCAAGGAAAAGAAGGTAAGTAATACCTTAGAAAAGAAAAACCTTATAGAAAGGTTTTGGTTGCAAAAATAACAGGAATAACATAGATGCTACGGGGCCCACAGGCGAGGTGGCGACCACGAAGGAAGCGGTGTCTGTGGCCGAAACAAAGGCGGCCGAGGCTGCAGGCGAGAGAAAGGGAGGCGCAGCTGGCGGTGGTGCGACAAAGCTCGAGGCTCGTGAAAAAACACGAGTGTTTGGGCGTGACTCGAACCAGAGTCGAGCTTGCCTCGGCTCTTGAAGTGCCAAAGCTGCTAAGGCCGAGGCCCAAAAAGCCCTCAAGAAATTGAATCGTTAAAGAAGATAGCGGCGGGTAAGGCATTCTTTATGCGAGCAAGAATGTAAAGTCAATTACCTATTACTTACCAGTTGAGCTCTCCGGGAGCATTCGCGAGATCTGCCCGTAGTGTATCGATCTTTGCGCATTCTACCGCGCCAAGGAGGGCTCGGCGGAGAAGGTGTTACGGTCTCGGTATCTTTGAGGCGAGCATTCAGTGCCCTGGCGACCAGTGAAGCAGCTGGTCGAGCTCCACAAGGTCGCCGAACAGGCCATGAAAGGCCTCATAGTTGGCGGTGGCCATTGGAAGCCATGCACAGGAGCTACTTGGCTTAGTCTGCGGTGGTGGGCCTTTGTCCATGGTTGAAGTCATCAAGCGCTCCGTCTGTATTGAAGGTGCCCGTCGGGCCCTTGCCCGTGCTAAAGAGGCTGGGGCAAGCTGGATCGCGGAGAAGCTTGTGACGGATGGGCCCACCGAAGGGCAAGGGGCATCGCCTTGCGCCGAAATGTACTATGAGGGCCTCTGAAGGGTGCCGCCGTATAGCGGATGAGTGCTCCAAAGATGTAATTTTGAATAGACTCGCATTTGTTATCTGTCGCTGAAAACTTGTTCATATCGCTAAGCAACACTTGTTAATTTAAAATATTACCTTACATGCGTGACCGTTTATCAAAATTTAGAGATGGCAAGTCGTTGGCTTCAGCCCCCATGCCACAGTCTTTGGGGTGTTGGGATAAACTTGAGCACTCTTGTTCCCATTCTTGGGTCCATCGAGGGCGCTCAATGCAGCGAACAAGGCAACGGACTTATAATGCTTGAACACTCTCACTTAGCCATAGAATTCTATAATTTTAAATTTGGTGAAGCCCCTAGTATTCGAGAAGACCGAGTTGAGGCGCTATCACGCCTTGGCGGACAATGCCGACCTCGCTCTAAGCGGCATAAGTCTTTAGGGACCGAAAAAACCTCTCGAACAGCGACCGGCTCTCGCCCTATCATGACGGTCAGTTTAGCTTTCTCCTTTGAGGTGCTCAACCCAGCTCAAGCTGAGGCACAATCGCAATGGTTCTCCCGTGCTACCTTAGCGATATAGCGGGCGTAAGGTACCAAAACATGGGAGCAGAGCAAACCCAACTATTGACCCAAGACATGATTGAACCCGATGCATATAATGCTATAAGTTGAGGTGCCGCACTTGTGAAAGTGTTGGGACTTCTCACACCATAATTTTGGGAACTTAAGCCCCTGGTGTATTGGCCGTACCAAAGTGTACGGGTGCAACATGTCATGAAATGAACATATATATATAAATAAAGAAAGGAGTGCAATAATAGGCAAAAGCTATGTATTGTTTATTCAAAAAGGGACTGCAATAAAAGCAGAACGATACAAATAGTGCGATAAGCAAGGGATGGGACTATTTAACATGTCCCCCTCCAGGGGTAAGCTGGGGGATGGTATGTAAAACAGGTATAATGCTCGAAGTAGAGACCACCTGGACACTCGACGTAGTTTTATGCTTCCCTGGCTGTTGCATCGTGAGTTCGGCGTTGAGTTGCGGACGGGCTTACGGAAGCGAGTCTGAAAGTAAGAAAAGAAAAAGGAAAAGAATGACACAATCGGGGCCCACAGTGCGGTTGAGCCGCATTCTTGGGCGTGCGTGGTCGTGCCCTCCCTTATGCCCATGGTATCTCGGGCGTAATTATATGCGGCTAATCTTGGCCATAACCGCGAGGGCTGGGGTTGGGGCGGATTACTCTGGCGATGTCGGATCGTGCCGGCGGTCTTGTTGTAGGTTACTCGGTGGCGCAGCGGTGTCCGATTGTTTATTGGCGGACTGGAGAATTGCCTTAGAGGCTGTTTTGCACCTCCGCAGAGGCGGCCGTATGCTCCTCCGTTCGGAGAGGCGTTCGGTGTTTCCATTGACCGTGATTACGCCTCGAGGGCTGGCATCTTGAGCTTGAGGTATGCGTGGTGCGGCACCGCATTGAATTTTGCGAATGCTGTTCGTCCGAGCGATGCGTGATAGCCGCTGCGGGCGGGACTATGTCGAAGATTAACTCTTCCGGCGGAAGTTATCGAGGATCGAAGACCACTTGAGTGTAGCGAGCCTGTACAATTGGCCTCTACACGGTATGGCGCCTTTAAAGGTCGTCTTTGTGGGTTTAATCCTTGAGGTCTATGCCCATTTTGCGCCTTGTATCGATAAAGTAGGTTCGAGGCTGCTACCGCCGTCCATCGGGACTACGGTGAGGTGAAATCCGTCGATAATTGGGTCAGAACCAATGCGGCAAAACCGCCGTGGCGGATGCTAGTGGGGTGGTCCCTTGATCGAAGGTGATCGGGCGGCAGACCATGGGTTGAACTTGGGCGGTGGCTCCATCGCGTATCGTCCTTAGCGCGCGCTTCGCTCCCTTTTGGGTATGTGGGTTGCGTATATCATGTTCACCGTCCGCACTTGTGGGAAAGCCCTTCATCCTCTATTGTTCGTGGCGGGGCTCTTCCTCGTCATCGCTATACAGCCCCTTGTCGTTGTTTTCGGCGATTAGCTTTCCTGCTTGCTTGAACACCCAACAATCCTGTTGGTGTGGTTGGCTAGTTTTAGGGGTTCCATGTATCGCACAAGCGATCGAGTATTCGGTCCAAGTTGGGCCGGGCCTTGGGTATTTCTTTTGAATGGCTTCTTCCGCTGACCGGGTTTAGAGCCTCACGAATCCGGCATTTCTTTGTATCTTGACATTATCACCGTTAATCTCGGCGTTTATGCTTGTTGCGATCGACCTGCCATTGCCTGTCCTTGGTATCAGAGCTATCGGGGTGTTTGGCCAAGTTGTTGCTTGAGCTAGCCAGCTGTCCTCTCCCGCACAAAAGCGGGTCATGAGTGTGGTAAGGCTGCCATGGATTTCTACTTTTCTGTCCTAGGTGCCGGGCTAGCCATTAAATCGCGGATGTTGTGTTTGAAGGCTGTTAAGCGCCTCTGCATCCGGACGATCGGCGATCTGATTTTTCTTTGTTAGGAACCGCGTGCGAGAATTATGCGGCGATTCTTACGGCTGCTGAATTATATGGCTAAGGTCATCGGCGTCTGGTGGTGCGCACATTTGTGCCACAGAAGTTATCAAGGAATGCGGCTTCTAGGTCCTCCCAACAACTAATTGATTCTGGCGGCAAGCTGTTGAGCCAATGCGAGCTGGTCCTTTAAGCTTAAGTGGGTGGTATTTGATGGCATGTAGATCATCACGCGAGCCATGTGGATATGGAGATAGTCCTCGATCCAGACCGCAGGATCTGTGGTACCATCGTATGATTCGATGTTTCGGGTTTGAAGCCCTCGAGTTTGATGATCCATTACTTCATCTGTGAAGCATAGTGGGTGTCTTGGCGCCTCATATTGGGCTATATCACGGCGTAGCTCATATGAGCTTTGTCTATTGTGTTCGGCGGGCGGAGTTTTCTTTGTATCCGGCATGGCGGTTATTATCGGTGTCAAAACCGGCGGATCTCGGGTAGGGGTCCCGAACTATGCGTCTAGGCGGATAGTAACAGGAGACAAGGGACACGATGTTTTACCCGAGTTCGGGCCCTCTTGATGGAGGTAAAACCCTCGTCCTGCTTGATTGATATTGATATTGTGGATGTTTACAAGAGTGGATCTACCACGAGATCAAGGAGGCTAAACCCTAGAAGCTAGCCTATGGTATGATTGTAAGGGTTGTTGTTGTGTCCTACGGACTAGAGCCATCCGGTTTATATAGACACCGGAGAGGGCTAGGGTTACATAGAGTCGGTTACAATGGTAGGAGATCTACATATCCATATCGCCAAGCTTGCCTTACACGCCAAGGAAAGTCCCATCCGGACACGGGGCGAAGTCTTCAATCTTGTATCTTCATAGTCTTGGAGTCCGGTCGATGATGATAGTCCGGTCGATGATAGTCCGGCCGATGATAGTCCGGCCGATGATGGTAGTCCAGCTATCCGGACACCCCCTAATCCGGGACTCCCTCAGTAGCCCCCGAACCAGGCTTCAATGACAATAAGTCCAGCATGTGTGTAGTCTTCGGCGTTGCAAGGCGGGTTCTCCTTCAAGTTCTACGTACCTGCGAGCGGTGTCAGCTTCCTCATCAATGTTGCGCGTCTCGGCTTCCACGCCCAATAATGGCCTTCTTCCGCAGCGTCGCCTTGACGTGAAAAGCCGAGGGTGTCTTTTATGTTTTACCCCTAGTTGTGCGAATAATCTGCCTATAAGGGAGGCAAGAATCCAGATCCAAATCACCATCTTCCTCGCAAATACTCATCGGGCGCTTTCGACCAAGAATCCATTCCATCATGGACCATCAGCGGCTCCTCTTCTCGCGCTCGGCCCTTTGCGGAGATTGGAGGAGATGCTCTGTTCCGCTGTGAGTGGTGAAGCTCAAGTGGGGATATCTCCCTCCGGCCTTCATGGTTCGATTCGAGCGGGCTGGCCACCTACAAAGGTGGGAAGCAAGCGGAGGTTACCCCAAATCCCAACAAAGGGGGCAGGTATGCCGTCCCCTATCGATAAGGGGCTCGGTTTCCTGTACATCCATTCCTCCGCGGGCTCACAGGTTCTCGGACTCCAGCTCCATCACCTCACGCCCGCCTCAATCCTGCATATTGTGGGTTCACGTAGCTCTTTGCGAGCTATTCTGGCGTCGAGCCCCACTTGTATTTGTGGAAGAGGTTGTTACGCCTTGTACCCGCTCTCACGAGGGTCCATATATCAAGTGGTGGCGCGAAATATGGCGCATTGCGGGACGGATATCCATCCGGAACCCCTAAGAAAGCGCCGAAGGCTGGCCTTGAATGGTTTTATATAGAAGGCGCTCGCTGCGGACCTGTTGGATCGGCCTCCGGAGTTCAGCAATGCTCCTCTGAAGAAGCCTTAGTTGGCGTCGTGGAGCCCCATCGGAGGAAGACAAGGCGTCCATTATTTGATGGGCGAATAAGGTTCTTGGCCCATGCGGGTTGACCATGATTGGAGTCATGGCAACATGCATTATCTTGAGGGTGCATCCACTGTCTGAGGGCCACCCATGTGGGATTTCAATGGGGAGGGCGATGCCACCCGTCATGGCGCAAAGGGCGGATTGGCCGAAGATCTGGTGGCGATCTGTCCGGCCTGTATAAGGGGAGAAGGAGGATTTCCTTGGACGAACCCGTTAAATGGGTTCTCCATGAACCATCCCGGCCTTGGGTAGCGAACACTCTGCGTGCCGACCCGTGCCTTTTGAAACTTAAGTTTCTTATATTGTGTTCTTCTTTCAATGCAGGAACTGCGCCGGACCGTGGAGGACATGCTAAGTCGGCTCCGCGGCCGAGGATCCGGAGAGATCCGGGATCCGGCCTCGAAGAGGATCCGGACATAAAGGTGGAGCTAATCGGCGGGGTGTTCCACCAGCTCAGCATGGACAATGCTTTAGTCGCCATAACGGCCGACTATCCGGACTATATCCGGCTTCCCGGTGATTGCGGCGAAGCCACGACACCATCATTCCTTCCTTGCTCATTTCGACCACCGTATATGATGGCGCTCTGCGGAGGCGCCCCTAAAGCGAAAGCCGAGCCGCGGTGGGCTGACCAACAAAAGGCGATCCGGACGATGGCGGAAGAAGGCGTGGCGCGGTGAAGCGTCGCCGCAAAGGTGTAGTTCATAATTCATTATTTAGAGCAACGTTCCTATGAAGCGTTTGAGTGCTCATGACTTTTATAGGGAAAAAAGCGTCCGCCGGACTCCGGGCGTGGAGGTTGCCTCTACCAGCGAGCTCCCTTTTGATGCGGAGGGGGCGGCGCAAAGCGTGGCGGGCGTTCCTCCGACGGAGGATGCCGACGGTATCGCCACCAAGTCGAGGTGGAAGTGCCACGAATCACGGGCGCTGCCGGCAGTATTCGTGTGGCGTGCTTCTCCCCGGCGTTGAATGCCTTTAACACGGGGGCCGCGCACCTTCGTGCTGCTCAAGATGGTTTTACGAGCCACGAGGCGGTATGTAAAGACATCTGGTGAAGAATTTAATAGTTATATATGCGAGTAGCCCCGAGACTTAAAGTAGTTATATTAACTGATTTAAGGATCATATAAGCAATAGGATCTTACTGAAGAATACCCAAGCTGGCTCGGGAGCTGCAAGAGTGCAAGGCCCAACTTGAGGCCGCACTCTCGGCTGGAGGAGGAAACATGAGGACCTCTCACAGTAGCGCATTATTTTAGAAAGATAAGTAGCGTTTGGCCTTTGCTTAAGTCTAAAAATGGCATTGCGGTGCTGCGGACAAGACCGGACAGACGAGAACCTGCGCCAACTAAAGGCGGCGAGAGGTCTTTGCATAAGGTGCAACATGAAAGGAACAAGCTCGGGATGCCCATGCCCAGCTTGGAGAAAGAGCTGAAAGGCGTTCGGGCGGTGTCGGGCTCCTTTAAGGAGAATCGGTGGCCGTCGCGGCATATATAGTAAGTGCTTGAGTGAACTCCTTTGAAAAGAAGAGTTGGCGAGGAAGTCAATTGACGAGAATATATGCGGTATGCTCACAGTGCCTGCGGAGAGATGCCCGTATCAGCGGGTGATCAACTTCTGGTGTTGCAAGCTGATCGAGCGAGTTGGCGGGCAATGGCGGCGTCATCCAGGCTTTATGGCCAGCCTTCTCCTTACCGATGGTCTTGGGGAGCTTGCGGAGAAAGCTGCGAAGTCGACAGCGCTTCCATTTATGGAAGATTCGACTGCCGCCAAGGTGCCGAGGAGGCACAGGCCATGGTAAAGGCAGCGGTACAAGAAGGCGGATCCCAACCACATGGCGAAGTCGGACTGTGGGGCCCGATGGGAAGGAGATCCTGTGAGCTTAGTATCTGACCAAGTAGAGTTGGCGCTAAATTTTCCCAACGGAATTTGTAAATTAGACAACTTTGTTAGGCGGGATTGAGGAAGAATACAATCGATTGATTTGACAATGTATTATAAAATGACATATAAAATGCCTTCTAGCGGATTGTAGATCGTTTGTCTTTGCCGACCTTTTAAGCCGACCTCGGGACCCAAGAGTCGGTGTGTCGAATACCTTCTCGGTTATGAAACAACCGGGGTATGCATGGAGACCGAGCGTGGGGTCATCGGTGCTTTATCGGACAAGTGCCCAACTAGTTATGTTATATTACATGGTTAGTAAGAAACATCTTCGGGGAGAATAGTCCGTTAAGGGTTCCTTTCCTCAGGGGGTGGCATGCCCTAAAGTGCATGTCGGACTGCGAAAAAGCGAGAAAAACATCTGAGGGGCAGATAAATAAGTGGATAAAAAGCATCTTTTAAGTCACCGACCGAATATTCCCTTAAAACGCTAGCTTTCGGCTTCACCCGGTCGAGGTACACATCCGGTGACCGGCGGTAACAATCGCGAAGGTGCTCCTTTACCTCCTAGCGAACAATCGGGGAGCGTGAGGGGTAAGCACGAGGGCGAACAACCCAGCTTGGCCAAAACTTAAGTCATATCGATGCATATAATGGTGAATAAAAGGTACATGTGGAGGCTTGACACATGTCTTTGGGCATAAAGCCCTTATAATTAAGCTTACGGTAAGAAGCCCCGGTATAATGAGTCGGATAGCACATCAATTCTGTGAACTTTGCGCCAAGTAGGTCCTTTAAGGCTTGGATGAATAGGGTTGAGAAGAAAAAGATAAACAAAAGGCAGCTGAAGAAAAAAAAAATTTGGGCAGGGGGAAAGGGCGAACTCTCGGTCGGCGCTAAACATAGAATCTTGGGCGGGCTGCGTTCCATGGGTTCGGCTCGAGTCGGTTATCCGATGCATTTAAGTAGGCAGTGCGCTCCGCGGTCGAGGACTTGATCGATGATGAAGGGCCTTCCCATTTGGGCTTGAGCTTGTCCTTTTCTTGTCCGTGCGGGCATAGAACCAGTTCGCCAGCGTTGTAAGTCTTGGCCCGTACTTCTCTGCTTTGATATCTTGAGCCTGCTGCGATAGAATGCGGAGCGAGCCTTGGCGGCGTCGCGTTCTTCCTCAATCGTCAAGCTGTCCTGCCGATCCAACTCGGCCTCTCTTTCTTCGTACATGCGCACTCAAGGTGAGTCATGAATTATGTCGCGAGGCAAAACTGCTTCTGCGCCGTATACCATAAAAATGGTGTGAATCCGGTAATGCGGTTGGCGTTGTCCGCAGCCCCAGTCTGGTCGAGCTCCTCTACCCGGTCGTGTCAGATTTCGTGAGGACCGCACTAGTTTGGGTTTGATGCGCTCATTATTAGACCATTTGCTCGTTCCACTTGACCGTTGGTTTGAGGATGATAGTGAGCGTAATCGAGCTTGATGCCCATATTTTTGCACCATGATTTAACCTCGCCGGCGGTGAAGTTAGTGCCGTTATCGGTGATGATCTTTGTGGGGACACCATAACGGTGTACTACCCGGATATAAAGTCTATCACTGGTCGGACTCTGCCGTTTTAACTGGTTTGGCCTCTATCCATTTGGTGAATTTATCCACCATGACCAATAGGTACCTTTGCTTGTGGGTCCCCCCTTTAAGTGGTCCAACCATGTCAAGCCCCAGGACATGACGGCGGTGATGGGTATAGTTTTGAGGCGGTGGGTAGCATATGGCTCGATTAGCAAGAGGCGACAACCGGCGCATCTTTGGACTAAGTCTGAGCATCTGCTCGGGCCGTCGCCAATAAAATCCTGTCTGGAATGCCTTTCCTACAAGGGCCCGAGCTGCGGCGTGGTGTCCGCCCTAGTCGGCATGAATTTCAGCCGGGAGGTTTCGCCCTTCCTCTTGGAGATACACCTTTGAAGGACTCGGTTGTGCTTTTCTTATAAAGTTCTCCCTCATAGACCTTGTAGGCTTTAGATCGCGGACAATGCAGCGGGCCTCATTTTGGTCTTGGGAAGCTCCTGCCTAAGTAAGTAGGCGAGAATGGTTACATCCGCAGGGCAATTACTGCCATTATGTAGTAGGCGGAAGGTGTTATGTCATCGGCTGAATTGCGGTTAGTGCGGCTTGTTCGGTTTGTTAGTTCCGGACTCCTCTTCCCATAATTCGGATGGCTTGAAGAGCCGTTCCAGGAAGATGTTAGGAGGGACAACGTCGCGTTTTGCGCCGATGCATGCCAGTATGTCGGCTGCTTGGTTATTATCCCGGGCTACGTGATGGAATTCAAGTCCTTCGAACCGGGCTGACATTTTTAGTACAGCGTTGCGGTATGCTGCCATTTTCGGATCTTTGGCGTCAAAGTCTCCGTTTATTTGGGATATCGCGAGGTTTGAATCCCCGCGCACCTCTAGGTGTTGAATGCCCATGGAGATTGCCATCCGGAGACCATGTAAAAGGGCCTCGTATTCGGCTGCGTTGTTGGAGTCCGTGTACATTATCTGAAATGCGTATTGGGTGTGTCCCGGTCGGGGCGTCAATCTGGCCTTGACCCCAATCCGGCTAACATTTTAGAGCCGTCGAAGTGCATAATCAATTGGAGTATCGCCGTACTCTTTAGGGAGTTAACCCGGTCCATTAGCGACAAAGTCAGCCAAAACTTGTGACTTTATAGCTCACGAGGTTTGTAAGTTATATCGAATGGTAAGAGCTCAATGGCCCATTTGCAATCCTGCCCGTCGCGTCGCGGTTGTTTATAATTTCGTTAAGTGGTACTTGAGGCCCTTTGTTATCGAACACTCTTGAAAGTAGTGTCAGACTTCGGGATGCCATGAACACGCGTATGCTATCTTACGATAGTGCGGGTAGCAGGACTTGCGGGGAGTTAACACGGTGGATCGTAGTATCTGGTTTTGAAGAGAATTTATGCCCTTCTTTCTCTCGTTAAACGACAGTACAGCGCTTACAACTTGATGCGTTGCTGCGATGTATAACAACATTGGTTCGCCCGGGTTGGGCCAGCGAGGACGGTTGTTGCCAATATGGCCTTTATTTCTTGAGTCGGCGGTGGCAGCATCCATCCACTCGAAGTGTTGGTGCGCCTAAGGAGGCGATAGAGGGTAATGCCTTTTCTCCTAGGCGGGAGACAAAGCGGCTTAGAACCGCCATGCATCGATCAATTTTGTATTTGCTTGAGGTTTTTGGGATATCTAGCTGTGTGAGCTCGGATCTTGGCTGGGTTTGCTTCAATTCCTCTACGATCGATGAAGCCAGCAGCTTTCCGGTGATGCGCCGAAAACACATTTTCGGATTCAGCTTGATGTCATATGCTCGAGGTTGTCGAATGTGAGCCTCAAGTCGTCTACTAGAGTTTCGGCGTGTTTAGTTTTGGCGACTCGTCGTCACGTATCCTCTCTTGTTTTGCCGATCTGGGTAGCGGACATATACGAATCATGCGCTGATATATTTGCGCGGCGTTTTTAAGTCGAAGGGCATCATGTTGAAGCAGAATGGTCCATATGGAGTAATGAATGCCGTTGCGGCTTGATCCGCTTCGCCATCTTGATTTGATGATAGCGGAGTGTCGTCCGGGAAGCACAATGAATCGTGCCTGCGGTGGCGTCGATGATTTGGTCGATCTTGAGGGAGGAAGGGATCCTTTGGGCAGGCTTTATTTAGGTCTTTGAAATCGGCGCATAAGCGCGCGAGTTGTCCTTCTTTGGTACCATTACCGGGTTTGCTAGCCAATCCGGATGCTTGATGTCTCGATGAATCCGGCTTCCAATAGTTTGGCTAGCTCTTCTCTCATTGCCTGTCTTTTGGGTTAGGAAAATCGTCGAAGAGCCTATTTAAGCGGCTTGAATCCTTTTAGGATGTTTAGGCGTGTTACGCCAATCTGCGTGGGATTCGGGCATATCAGAGGGTGCCGAGCAAAAATGTCCCAATTTTCGAAGGAATTCTCGCGATCTTGGCGTCTACATCGGGGTTCAATTGTGCCCGATGGAGGCCGTCTTTGTAAGATCCGTTGGGTGGACACTGGAAGTTTACTATTTCATCTGCTGGTTTAAAGGAGGTGGACTTGGATCTCTTATCGAGTATCACATCGTCCCTATTCACCGTGGGCGCTTGGCGTGATGAGTTCCTCTGCCGCTAGGGCTTGGATAGTGCCTCTAAGGTTAATCGGCTGTCTTGTTTCGGTAGCGAGTGCTATGTCGGATCACTAACGAGTGATTATTCCGCGGGCCGGGCATTTTGAGCTTCATGTACCCGTAATGGGAGTGCGGCTTGAAAAATTGTGAATGCCTCTCGTCCTAATATAGCGTGATATCCGTTGTTGAGCGGGGCCACTTGGGCGTGACTTCCGGATCTGTAATTGTCGGTGGGCGAATACCACATCGAGTGTGATTTTTCTGTGCGTGGCGCCTCCGGCTAGGGATTATTCCTCTAAAGGTTGTGCTGCTTTGCTCAATCGCCTCCAGTCTATTTCCATTTTTGAAGGGTTTCCTTGTAGATGAGGTTTAATCCGCTGCCGCCATCCATGAGAATTTTGTAAGTCGAAAGCCGTCTACTATTGGACTAAGTACCGGTCTTGGTGGAGCTCGGGCTGTCGAATTTAGGTTAAATCGCTGGCGTTGAAGGTGATGGCTGTGTTGCTCCATGGATTGGTTGTTGCTACTTGGTAGACTTGGCGAGGCTGCGGATTGTTCGTTTCGCATATTATTTGATCTGAAAGTCTCGAAGACTGTTGATACCGTGCCGATGTTGTTGGAGTGGTTTTCGGGGCTAGAAGCTCCTCTCCACTTTTGGCCACTGCCGTAATATCCAACATGCTCGAAGGCTATGTGTTGGGGCGGCGTATACATCTTGTGAATTTTGAGGTCCGCTAAGCCATCCCTCTAATGCAGGTTACTGTGCCCTTTATGGGGTTTTTGCTTTTTGGTTTTTGTATCGGTGCACAGTGTAATGCACCCTTTTGTTGCGGACTAGGGTTGTATTGGGGCGGATTGTCCCAAAACTTATTTTCGGTTGTCGGAAACTCTCCATCGCCTGATACTTTCGTACTATGGGCCTTGGTCGTGAGCGTGTAATTTCACGATGGTGGCGGCGTTCAAGATTCCTCGTCCGTGCAATTATTGCAAAAATTTGAGATTCGTTTTCCTCTCGGCGGTCCTCTATCCTGTCCATAACGGGAGAATCGGCCCGATAGTGATGTCTTGTCTCGGCGGGCTCTTGCGGATTAGAGATAGATCGCATATATGCAGGCGGGTGGGTGGAATTAAGTCGGAACCCTACCCATCTCAAGGCTCGAAGGCGAGAAGTTTCGAATTTGGAAGCTTGGATTCTGGGCGTTGTCCAGCGAGTGGTCCGATGCGACTTTAAGTTCGATGCTTGATCGAAGTCCGTCCCTCGCGGGAATCCGGCATGGGGGTTCGGGAGCGGACATGACTAGTTTTCAATACGGAGAAGCGTCGCGCATTGTTCCTCTACCAGCTTTGCAGCGTGGTGGGTGACTGAGGAGAGTTAATCTCTCTCGGATCGGTTTAAGCCCAATCTGATTGTAGTGCATGGCGACTCCCGGCGGCGTCACGATCAAGAGCTCGTTCTGGACGAGAGATCTATTGGATCGATCGCTCGGCGAATTCGGTAGCGTGAAAATTGCTGGCGACTTGAGAGGTCCTTTGTTGAAGCGGTGGCGGATAAGCGATCATAAGAAAACCACCTAGCGGATAGTTTGGCGGCGGCCAAGGCTCCTTTGGCGAAAATACCGTCCTTGAAGGCGGGAGGAGGCATCCTTCCTATCGGTGGCACGCGGAGGAACTCTCAATGAAAGCACCAATGTCGATTGTCAAAACCGGCGGATCTCGGGTAGGGGTCCCGAGCGTGCGTCTAGGCGGATGGTAACGGAGACAAGGGACACGATGTTTTACCGAGTTGGGCCCTCTTGATGGAGGCAAAACCCTACGTCTGCTTGATTGATATTAATATTGTGGATGTTTACAGAGTGGATCTACCACGAGATCAAGGAGGCTAAACCCTAGAAGCTAGCCTATGGTATGATTGTAAGGGTTGTTGTTGTGTCCCTCTGGACTAGAGCCATCCGGTTTATATAGACACGGAGAGGGCTAGGGTTACATAGAGTCGGTTACAATGGTAGGAGATCTACATATCCGTATCGTAAGCTTGCCTTCCGCCAAGGAAAGTCCCATCCGGACAGGCGAAGTCTTCAATCTTGTATCTTCATAGTCTTGGAGTCGGTCGATGATGATAGTCCGGCCGATGATAGTCGGCCGATGATGGTAGTCGGCTATCCGGACACCCCTAATCGGGACTCCCTCGATTATCGTCACATGTGGTAGGCGCCCGTGATCCGTGGATCGATCTTGTATATTTGCCTTATCCTCCAATATATCTTGCAAGTCGTAGCGTTTTCCCTTGCCTTGGAACTTTTTGGCGGCGTCGGGCGTGGCAGGCGGAGGGCGAGAGGCTTCTGTCATGACCGCAGGGTGGCGATCTACCATGTCGTCTGTTGGTGACTTGGGTGCTTCCTCCTCTAATCGAGGCAACTGCCTGCGTTTGGGAGTAGTTTTTGGAGGCGTTCGAGTTCATACTCTTGGCTGCAAGGACTTGATCCATCTGTCGACTAGCGGTCTTAGTCAGCTCTAAGCTGTTGCTGCTTTTCTTGAGGCTGCTTGCCGTGGCCATAAGCCTGCATTTGAAAGCGCTCTGTTGGCGGGATCCTCGGGCATGACAAATTAAGTCGTCGTCGAGGCTTGCCTCGTCTTGGAGGGGCGCATAATTATCGTCCTCTACCTCTCTTTACGCGCACTATCGTGCGGACTTCTCTCCCTCCTCTGCGCGGAGTCCTGCTTTGGAGGGTTGTCTTCAACCTTTGTCCGGAGTGTTATTATCTCTGTGCGGAATCACCGTTTTCTTTGTGGCGGGATTTAGGCGGCGCTTGTTGGCGTCGGCGCTTAGGCTGTTTCTTGGAGGGTCATCCTCCATTGTTCCATCGCCGTTCCCATCTTTTGGGATGTCCACCATGTATATGTCGTATGTGGTGGCCTTCCGGTGCCACTGTGGCGCTGGTTCTTGGTCGTCTCGGCATCGTCGTCCATACCGTCGATGTCTTGGTCGTGGTCGAGCATGTCGGTTAAATCATCAATAGTGGCTACAAAGTGGGTGGTGGGTGGGCGTTGAATTTCTTCGTCGTCCGCATCCCAACCTTCTGACCGTAGTCGGCCGAGGGCTCTCGGCTAAAGAGAGACTTTAGTGAACTCAGGATGTCGCCAAAGGCGAGTCTTGAAAGATGTCCTGGCGGTGAACTCCATGACCGGCGCCCAATCGGATTCGATGGCGGGGGCACGGAGGTTTGGATCCGGAGAGAGTCCGGTACCTTGAGTCACGGTCTTCGCAAGGACAGGGATGGAGTTCGGCTCAATCGCCGCTGAGATCGTAGCCCCGAGGCGGTGTCAACCACTCGTCCTCGTCGAGAATCGGCTCGGATTAAGGGTCGGGGCGAACCTTGAGTGCGGCCTCAAAGGCCTTTGTTAATTTGAAGAGCTAGCTCGTACCCATCGAGGCAGTCACGGCGCAGCTTGGCTGTGGCTCGAATCCGTCGAAGATCAAGTCTCTGCGGACATCGGCCGTATAGTTCAAACTTCAAATCTGACACGATGGCGGGGGCATAGCTTCGATCTGCTCCGGATGGCCAGCGGATTAGCCCATGATGCAAAGCCGCCAAATATGAAGATCTGTCAGGGAAAAGTCTCACCACGGACTGCGTCGTTATTGATGATCGAAGGAGCCATCGGGTTTATCGGTGGCGACATAGAGGAACTCTCAATGAAAGCACCAATGTCGGTGTCAAAACCGGCGGATCTCGGGTAGGGGTCCCGAGCTGTGTGTCTAAGCGGATGGTAACGAGGAGACAAGGACCACGATGTTTTACCAGGTTCGGGCCCTCTCGATGGAGTAATACCCTACTCCTGCTTGATTAATATTGATGATATGGGTAGTACAAGGGTAGATCTACCACGAGATCGAGAGATGTAAGTGCATCTAGTGCCCTTAGTGATTTTGGTGTATTGAAGACTTATAGGTTAAGGGACTAATGTGTTTGTGAGTCTACGAGGTCTATAAGTCTATGAGGAGTTTGATATTCTGAGAGAAAGTCGGCGCCTAAAAATGAAGTTCTTATTTGAAGACTTTGATAGTCTGAAGACTTTACGAAGACTTTGAAAGTGAAGAAATTGGTGTGACCTTGAAGACTTGGTATTCATTTGAGGAACATGAAGCGTGAAGACTTTTTTTTCGTAGTTTAGCTTTCTCTTTCTTGAGTCATAGGAAACACCGTCTTTGTTAAAGGAAATGAGAAATACTAAGGAAAAATTTCCATGTGATGCTCAACTCAAAATCCTACACCTACCAATCCCTTGAGTGAAGCCTTTGGAAATCTCATACTGATTCAGTCAATTTCTTGATGTGAGAGATGAAGTTCTTACAGTATTTGAGAATTTATTCGGCCGAAGAGTTAAAATTCGCAGTCTTGGATTGCCTACGATGAGAACATGATAGCCCGAGAATTTGAGATTCAAATTTCCGACCGTTCTTGTCTTCTTGGCTTGACTGTCCCAAAATATCTTATCCACCTAACGGTCATATCATTGAAGGGCATTTATGTCTTATCATGTCGGGCTGCTCCTAGGCTATAAATAGCCGCCCTACAACCACTAGCTGGTTGGCTGCTCAAGAAAAACTTGACACTTGTCATTTGAGAGCAACCCATCCTCAGGGACTTTGAGCAAAAATCATTGAGTGAGAATAACCCAAACACCAAATCCTACAAACCCAAAGTGATTGAGCATCCTTTGAAGAGATTGATCTGGGTGGATCCGGCGCTTGTTACCTTTGAAGACATGCTTCTTCAGACGGTTAGGCGTCTTGGTCTAGAAACATCAAGAGGAATTGTGGATCGCCAGTGACCAAATCTGTGAAGGTTTGGAAGAAGTCGCGAAGACTTACCACGAGTGATTGGGCCAGTGCATGTGACCTTAGTTCAAGGAGAATCTGGTGAGGACTTGGTGTCTGAGCTGCGTGCTCGGCTGGGTGTCCGGGCTGTGTGTCCTCGAGTTTAAATACTCGGCCGCTCAACCAGGACGTACAAGCGAGACAGCGGTTGGAACTGTCTACAAATCATTGTCTTCACCAACCTTACGGTTCTATTTCCTCAACCCTTTCATTTCCTCACTCTTGTGTTGAGTGTTCATTCATATCTGTGTTTGAAGACTTTGGTGAAGACTTTCTCAATTTCCTCAGTTCAATTTCTTGATCTGTTTGTCTTCATCTTGTGCTATCCTGTGTTTCGCTTTACATACTCTTTGATTGTCTTCATTTCATCATGATGACCATGCCGCATTCTCTTATGTTTGCTTACGAGTACTTATTCCGTTGCAAGTAGTTCTTAGCTAAGGAATTTCCTCACCGACAAATTCCTCGATGAAGAATTCATAAAATCGCCTATTCACCCCCCTCTAGTCGATATAACACACTTTCAATTGGTATCAGAGCAAGGTACTCCCTTGTTCTTTGTGATTTTAGTTTAACCACAGGTTTTAGTTATATGGACCACGGTATGATCAAGGTCTCGGCTGGGTGTTCTACCTTTGATGGGACGGACTACCCCTCTTTGGAAGAACAAGATGCGAATGCATCTTGAGGCAATGACAACGATCTACGGTATGTTGTGGAAAATGGTGTTCCCTCGGTCACACCTTCCTTTGAATCTGCCGATGTGAAGAGATTCAAGCAACTTGATTCTCAAGCGAAGAATATCATATGTGGCCATCTGAGAAAAGGACAATATGGAAGAGTGAGTGCTTTGGAAACAGCCAAGCTCATCTGGGACAGGCTGTCCAAAGTACATGAAGGAGTCTCAACTCAGCGTGACTCTTGAGTTGATGTTCTTCGCAATCTCTTCAACCGCTTCAAAAGACTCGACAACGAAAATGTTCAACAAACCTTCGATCGCCTCACTGACATCTCAAATGAGCTTCAAGCGCTTGGTTCCACTGACATCACCGACCATGAGGTGGTGAAGAAATTGCTCTTATCTAGCATGTTTTGAACCTTTTCAAAAGCCCTTTGTTGTTTTATAGCAATCTTAGCAAGTTTAGAGTAGCTGGGCTTGAGATCCTCATCAGATTCATTTTCACTAGATTCAGAGGAGGTGTAATTGAGTACCTTAGCACCTTTTGCCATGAAGCAATAGGTAGGGCGTAGTCATTATTTTCCTCATCGGGCTTGTCGGTAGTCAGTTTCTTGAGTGTTGAAGATGGACTTGCTAACATAGCGATAGCAAGAGCCGGACTAGCCACACAGATTCAGTTCTTGGACTCCTCCTCTTCCTCATTTTCCTCAGATTCAACGAGTCCATTTCCTTGCCAATGAATGCCGAGCCTTTTGGAGCTGCTCTTCTTGTGAGAAGAAGGCTTTGAGGATTTTGATGATGAAGATTTTGATGATTTCTTCTTCTTCTTCCGTCATCGAGGCGTAATCCTTGTGTTTCTTCTTTCTTAATTCCTTTTCCCGAGGACAATCTTGGATGTAGTGACCAGGTTTCTTGCATTTGTGGCAAAGTCTTAAGCTTATAGTCACTAGATGAGGAATCCTTTGCTTCTTGAGGATTTTCCAAAAGCGACCACGCCTTGTGAATTTCTGGAATTTCTTCACGGCGGTTGTAAGTGCATCTAGTGCCCTTAGTGATTTTGGTGTATTGAAGACTTATAGGTTAAATGGCGATCGTTTGTAAGTGTACACAGGTCTATAAGTCTATGAGGAGTTTGATATTCTGAGAGAAAATCGACCCTAAAATGAATTTCTTCAAGCTGAAGAATTTGATATTACGAAGACTTTACGAAGACTTTGAAAGTGAAGAAATTGGTGTGATCATGAAGACTTGGTATTCGCTTGAGGAATATGAATGTAACACCCTGGATGTAACTTCCCTTTTGGGCAATATATCAATTTGGCCTCATCAATTCTTGTGGGTTCTTGTCATGCTTGGCCTCATGTTGTTTTGGTCATGTGGGTTTTCTTTTTCTTTGTTTTGCTTTTTGTCATTTTTGCATTCCCTTCTTATCATGTGGATGTGGTGTTCTCTTACATGTCATATGGTTGTGGTTTTCCCTTGCATGTCATGTGGGTGCTTATGCCATCCTCACTTGCATTACCATCTCCTCCTTCCCTCTACTTCTTTCTCTTTCAATGCCATTTTTTTCCCTCTCTCAATTAATGTTCATCTCCTCCCTAAAAATCTTGCTTGTTGCACTAAACCTCTCTGCCCTAAAATCCCCTCATTTGAAGTTGTTATGGTCAGGTTCAAAAATGGCACAAGTTTGAAGCATTTCCAAACTTGCATTATTTTTCTACCTTTAAAAATGTCCATTTCAATTTATTTAAATAGAGGAGAATTCCAGGAGTGTGGGGATATTTTCCTTTCACTCTAAATCTTTTCTTTTCTTTTGCACTTTCTTTTCTCTCCCTTTTATTTCTAAAAGGAAAAAGGAAAAAGAGGCAGCAGCTGCGATGTGCAGCCAGCTTCTCCTCCCACAGGCCTCGGCCACTCCATGGCCCGGCTTCCTCAACCTCACAGCCCGGTGGGAAGGCGCGCAAGCCGCTCGTTCCTTCTCCTGCCTTGGCGCACCGCCCGCATCTACCCCGCTAGTCCCGTCCACGTGGCAGCGCCCGGCCCGCTTGGCGGCCGCCTGTGCGCCACCCACCTTTCCCTCTCCTCTCGCGGCGCCATGGGGACCCAGGCTCGGAGAGCACGAGCACGACCCGTCGCCCTAGCCCCCTTCTTATCCCCTCCGCGTCCGTCGAGCCTAGGGTTTCCCTCTCCCTCTCGCCGCCGCCGCCGATGGCGGATCCCCAAGATCGCCGCCCGCTTTCGTTCGGCGCATGTCTGAGGCGTGGCCTCGCCGCCGGCGCTCTCCGGCCACCCCAACCTTCGCACCGTGTCAACCTTCTTCCTCGTCGTCGTCTCGACCACGGCGTCATCTCTGAGCCGGGCGCCAAGTTCACCGGCGCCACTGCCTGTCTTCCTCTCGGTCGAGTTCGGCGAGGTTGGAGAGTCGAGCTCGTCGCCGTCAGCCCGTCTCCGTCGCCGTTTCTTTGTCCTAGGGTAAGGAGGTATAAACCCCTTCCTCCCTGACCCTTCTTGTCGTCGTTGGGTCACCGTGGAGTAGGGCCCGATCCTTGTTCGTGTCGCGCCCGGCGTGCTCCGGCGTGTTCACAGTTTTGGGTTCAGTTTGTTTTGGCCGCGCGTAGATGCCACTAGCCACGCTCTGGCTTGGTCCGTCTTGTTCCCGTGGTGCTCCCCCGTGCGCACCCAGTCTTGGCAGTAGCGAGCCCTGCCGCCGTTGCTTGCTGGGTCGTCCTCGTGTGTTGTCTCTGTTCTCAGTTCGGGCCCTGTTAGTTAGTCAAGTAGCCTTCGACCCGTATCCTACCGAACTCCTTTCACTAGCCGAGCTGGTCGACTGCCCGCTCTACCACCATGGCGACACAGGTTGAACAGTAGCGCCACTTCCCCCTTTTGTTTTTACATTTTCGATTTCTCTTGTCGCCTCCTCTGCAGTCGGTAGATAAGCCCGAGCCTCTCCTTTGTCGGTCGCCGCGCTCCGGCCCAGTGGTAACGAGGAGGGTTTCCCAGGGAGACCGGGTTGAATCCCCACAGGGCTCTTTTCTTCCCCTTTTTAACACTGTTAACCTCTGCCTCTATGGCGGTGGGTCACCCCTGTCGACCTCTCAGCACCCTCCTCCAGGCTTATTTTATTTTTCTTTCCATTTACAGCTTTGTATCATTTCTGTTTTAGGCAAGTCCAAATCTGGACCTTTCCAAATCTGAAATTGCCAATTCTGTCGATTTCCTTTTAGGCAGGTTTTGACTTATTGTTTTTGTGATGTTTTCCTAATGCAACCCTAACATATTATATATGTTTTTGGGGTGAAAAATCCCACCAACTCAGTGGTGTCATTGGTTTTGCATTTGGGCAAGTTTGTGATCATGTCCTTTTGCATCATGGTTAGGTGTTGTTTTCATTGTGCATATTTAGTTGATTTGTGCTATGAGGTAGTTTGTGCACATGCATGGCTTGTTCAACATGATGTTATCGTGGGTTTCTCATCATTCTTGTTTTGCCGTCATATCCAACCCGTGCATCCGTTTCGGTGATCTCTATATCGATTTCTACGAAATCACCTCATCTTTCGATGGCATGCTTGGTTAGCCAAGATGATGCACAGTTTTCCATTACCTTCGGTGCTCTTCGCTTTGCATATCACATCATTGTTTTCATGTCATGTTGCATCATGTTGATTGTGCATTGCCGTGATTTATTGTGGTTCCTTGTTGTTGTTGCTTTGGGTAGGCGGGAGGCGAAGCGCTTACGAGGAACTGTTGAGAGCGTTTTCGAGGATCGGGCTTTCGACAACTCGAGAACATTGCGAGCAAGATGATCATACCCTCGAAATCACTTCTATCTTTGCTATGCTAGTTGCTCGCTCTTTTGCTATGCCTATCTTTGCGATGCCTACCACTTGCTATATCATGCCACCCATATTGCCATGTCGGCTCTAACCATCCTTTCCTAGCAAACCGTTGATTGGCTATGTTACCGCTTCGCTCAGCCCTCTTATAGCGTTGCTAGTTGCGGTGAAGCTGAAGTTTGTTCCTTGTTGGAACATGGAGATGTTGTTCCTTATTGGGACATGTTTACTTGTTGGGGATATCACAATATATATATATCGCTATGTTTAACACATCTATATACTTGGTAAAGGGTGGAAGGCTCGGCCTTATGCAGTGTTTTGTTCCTCTTGCCACCTAGTTTCCGTCATACGGTGTTATGTTCCTTGATTTTGCGTTCCTTACGGTTGGGTGATTTATGGGACCCCCTTGACGATTCGCTTTGAATAAGACTTTTCGGCAAGGCCCAACATTGGTTTTACCATTTGCCACCTAAGCCTTTTCCCTTGGGTTTGCGAGACTCAAGGGTCATCTTTATTTTAACCCCGGGCGGTGCTCCTTGAGTGTTGGTCCAAGCTGTCGACCGCCGGTGTACCGGGGGCAACTCTGGGTTGGCCTCTAGGAAGCTTAGACGATCCGGTGTGCCACGAGACGAGATATGTGCAGCTCCTATCGGGTTTGTCGGCACATCCGGTGGCTTCTTTGGACTTGTTTTATTCTGTCGAGATGTCTTGTAGTCAGGATTCGAGATTGATCGGGTCTTCGGTAGAAGGAATAATCCCGTTGACCGTGAGAGCTTATAATGGGCTAAGTTGGGACACCCTGCGGGGTAATATCTTTGAAAGCCGTGCCGCGGTTATGAGGCAGATGGGAATTTGTTAATGTCGGTTGTAGAAAACACAAAGATGACCTCAAATAAAATACACATCAACGCGTGTGTAACCGTGATGGTCTCTTCTCGGTGGTCCGGGAAGTGAACTGATGTTGGAGTTATGTCGGCGTAAGTAGTTCAGGATCACTTCTTGATCAATACTAGTTTCACGACCGTGCTTTGCTTCTCTTCTCGCTCTCTTTTGCGATGTAGCCACCATACATGCTAGTAAACTTGCTGCAGCTCAACTTTACTACCATGTCCTCCTAAAGCTTAAATAGTCTTGATCTCGCGGGTGTGAGATTCTGAGTCCCGTGACTCACGGATATTTCAAACACAGTTGCGAGGATCCGATGAGGCGGTCGAGATGATTCCACCGAGCTCAAGTGGGAGTTCGACGAGGCGTGGTCGTTACTATGTTTCGTTTCGGATGATCGATAGTGGTGCCCGGTTGGGGCGATTCGAGGATCTGTGTTAGCATGTGGGGTATCTTCTTTATTTTGGTTCCGTAGTCGGACCTTGAGTGTACTACGAATGATGTATGTTTATTTATGTCTTGTGTGGCGTGGCGATTGTAAGCCAACTATGTATCTTTCCTGGATTACTACATGGGTTGTGTGAAGATTACCTCACTTGCGACATTGCTTTCAATGCGGTTATGCCTCTAAGTCGTGCCTCGACACGTGGGAGATATAGCGCGCATCGAGGCGTGACAAGTTGGTAATCGAGCCTTCCCGACTTAGGAGCCCCTACTAGATTGTTTCTTGGCGTTGTTGAGTCTAGAATGGAAAATGTTTTGAGTCTTAGGATTATATATATCGGAGTAGGATTCTTTTGCTTCCGGTCCTTGACCTTACGGTGAGGTATCTGGCGTAGAGTTTTGACTCTTCTCTTCTCAAATTTCACTAAAATTTTTTTAGGTTCACGTGGGTATCTTGGAATCGTTCCGATGGTTTTGTGGCGAGAACATTGTTCTTGGTGCCTCGACATTTAGGGGTTGTGGCGGTGTCCGGGGAGTTGAGCTCCGGTGTTGTCGTCACAATTTTATCGTTGCGATTCTGGAATACGAGTTTTGCCGACATCGAAATCTCTTTTGTGCAGTTGTTGGTGAGATAACCACGATAGCCCGATCTTGTGGCGAGTCGGGGGATATTGCCATGACTTGCATAACGGATGTTTTTGAAGGTCGAGGTACCACGATTTCGAGGATTTCTTGGTTATGTGTTGTGGATGGATCAATTTGGATCTAGGTATTGTTAGTTTGGGTGATATATTTTGTGTCCCTGTATCCCCAACACAGTTGCATAACGAGAAAGTTTGGGAGTTTATAGGTGGGAATTCTAGTAGCTTACGGGATATTCTTTCCGGCGGATGTGTGATTTGAGATTGGGGTTCAACGTCTAGTGGTCCGCCCATTCACGGTCGATTCTGATGGTGTGAGGCGTCTTAAAGAATCCTTGGCTATGCTGATTCGGGGCGTCTTGTTAGTCATTAAATGGCGTCCGCTATCGTCGTGTCGTGTGGGCCCCACCACGAACACTTTGGCGAAATCTCTATCATGTGTTTGTTCGGCTCATTCTAGAAGCCAACCTTTTGTTTTCAGTTGTGATATTGATTTGTTTCTAAGGCAGATGTTGTTTCCATATCCTTTATCTAAGTAGCTTCTCACTTATTGGGCGTGTGATGATTAACTTTGGAATTCATTCGTTCATTCTTGTTGAATGTTTATTGTGAAGACTATATGTTGCAATTTCTTTCCGTTGATTCTACTTATCATTTGTCTATCAAAGGACTAACGGATGTCACCCTCTTGAGGATGGCTCATAGCAGCGTCGAATCCGGATCGCAATGATGGGGATCGATCGAATCCTCCACCTCCACCTCCACCTCCGCCTCCGGAGGCACGGCAAGCTATCATGGCAGCCACCAATGCCAATGCTCGAGATGATTTTGCAGCTCTTGCAGAAGCATTACTCGAGGGCAAGGCAATCAAGGCAATCAAGGTCAAGGCAACAATCAGCCACACTTTGCTACTCTCGGTCGGTTTCTCGCTAATCGGCGAAGTCTTTCGGTTTACGTGTTGAGGCAGCAGAGGCGATGATTGGTTAGTGGACATCTGCAAGCACTTTGGTTGTAGCAATGTCGGACACGAGGACTTTGTCAAGTTTGCATCGTTTCAACTCAAGGATCAAGCTCTTTGAGTGGTTCGACAATACAAAGATTCGAGAGGAGGTCGTGTCATTACAGGATGAGTTCGCCGTGATTTCGAGCTCATCACATTCGAAAAGTGTTGTTGAGAGCAAGCGTGAGGAGTTCCGCAATCTCAAGCAGGGCAACATGTCTGTCTATCAATACAATATCCAGTTCGAGCTTCGCTTCGTTTTGCTAAGCGGGGCGTGCACGATGAAAGGAGTATGATCTATCGGTTCGGAGGTGGTGCGAGAGAGGATCTGCAATTACCTCTTGTCTTTGTTTGAGCGGATAAGTATGATGATTTCTACAACATGGCACTCAAGCAGAAGCGGCACAGCTCAAGTGCGAGGCTTCTAAGAAGAGAATCGGGGATGCAGTTCAGTCCTCCTCGTCCTCTCAAGTGGCAGCCAAGCGGCGAAGTTTTACTGCCCCTCCTCCGTTCCGTCGGCCTTACCGGCGAGAAGAACTCGGTGGCGTGGATCTTCCACCCACCCAACCCAAGCTATCAGAACAAGTCTAATTCTCAAGCTCCAAGGTCAAGTGCTCCTTACCACCGTCCGCTTTACGAGGTCACTTGCAACAAGTGTCGCGAGAAGGGTCACTATCTTGAACAAGTGCTTCAACGAGGCGTCTTCGCCTCCTCCTCTGTGAAATCTTCCGGCAATGCGGTGGTCAAGCATAATCCAAAGTATGCCAAGGTCAATATGATGAATGCAGCTCGAGGCGGAGGATTCTTGGATGTGCTAATGGGTAATCTTCTTGTTAATGATATTCTGCAAAAGTTCTCTTTGACCTTTGGTGCATCGCTCGTTTCATCTCTAAACCATTTGCATCTAAGCATGATTTGTCTCTCAAGTTTTGCCAAGACCATTAGCAGTTGTCTCTCGGGTAAATGCATGAATGCAAGCTACATGGTTCGGATGTCTCTATCAAGATGGGCGATTATAGATTTCTGTCTAAACCGGTTGTCCTTGGTGACTCGGATATTGATCTTATTCTCGGAATGGGTGGCTTTATCGGCACAAAGCTCGGCTTGATTGTGCTGCGGGGAAATTCAATTGACTCATTCTTCTAATGATGTGATCATTTATGCCTCTCGTGATGAAACTATTGGTTGTTTTCTCTCAATGAGAAGGCGAATTGAATGCCATCTCTCGATTCGATCGTTTGTGAGTACCAAGATGTCTTTCGGAAGAGCTTGGGTATGCCTCCTCATCGGCGATTGAGTTCGTTATCGATCTTGAGCACAGCCTTTGAACCCGTTTATGGCGTCCATACAAGCTTGGACTGATGAGCTGAGGAATTGAAGAAGCAGCTCGATGAACAAGAGCGTCTGGGTTTGATCGGACCGAGTTCATCTCCTTGGGGTTGTGGTGTTCTTTTTGTCCGGAAGAAGGATGGCGCGGACCGACTTTGCGTCGATTACCGTCCATTGAATAAGAAGACAATCAAGAACAAGTATCCACTTCCCAACATCAATGAGCTTTTGAGCAACTCAAAGGTGCTACGGTGTTCTCTAAGCTTGACCTTCGTATGGGGTATCATCAGATTAGCATTCGTGAACAAGATATTCCCAAGGCAGCATTGAGAACAAGCTTTGGTTCTTATGAATATCTTGTCATGTCTTTCGGCCTCGTCAATGCTCCTCAACTTTCTCTCGGATGATGAACTTCATATTCAATCCTTACACCAATGAATTCGTCTTGGTCTATCTTGATGATATTTTGGTCTTCTCCAAGAATAAGAAGGATCATGCCAAACATTTGCGATTGGTGCTAGACAAGCTCGAGAGTACCAATTCTATGCTAAGTTCTCCAAATGTGAATTCGGCTTGATGAAGTGCTTTATCTTGGTCATATCATCTCTGCCAAGGGCATCGCTGTTGATCCAGAAGGTGTCATAATTGTGAATTAGGAACCTCCTCGAATGTCAAGCAGCTCATGACTTTCTTGGTCTTGCAAGCTATTGCGAAGGTTTGTTGAGAACTTCTCCAAGATTGCAAAGCCTCTTTCCAACCTTCTCGAAGCAAGTGAAGTATATACGGTCTCCAGAGTGTGGCGTTGCTTTCAAGACTCTCAAAGAAACTCGTCACAGCTCTGTTACGACTCCTCTGATGAATCCAAGCCTTATGAAGTGTTACGTGATGCTTCTCTTCAAGGTCTCGGTCTGTGTTAATGCAAGAGAAGAGTTGTGGCTTATACCTCTCGTCGATTGAAGCCCAGAGAAGAACTACCCCTCACGATCTTGAGTTGGCGGCGATTGTCCATGCTTTGATTACTTGGAGACATCTCTTGTTGGGAAGGAAAGTGGACATTTTCACGATCACAAGAGTCTCAAGTACATCTTCACTCAGCCTAACCTCAACCTCGAGGCAGACTCGATGGGTGAAATGATTCAAGAGTACAACCCAAGTATTGAGTATACTCAGGCAAAGCCAATGTCATTCTGAGCGCTTTGAGCGGAAAGCTTCTTACTGTGATCTAATCCTCAAGCCCTTTCGGCGGATCTCTGTGAATCTTTCCATAAGCTGAATCTTCAAGTTGTTCCTCAAGGCTTTCTTGCCAACCTCATAGTCTCTCCTACTTTGGAAGATCAGATTCGTGAGGCTCAACCACGGATGCCATGGTGAAGAAAGTGAAGCGTGGTATCGACAAGGGCATTTCAAATACAAGTGCTTCGCGTTGATGACAAAGACACTCTGTTCTTTGAGGACGGATTGTGGTTCCTAAGGGTGATCTGCGAAAAGTCATTATGAGCGAGGCTCACAATTCGCTTCTATCCATTCATCACGGAAATGCGAAGATGTACCATGACCTCAAGCAGTCATATTGGTGGACTCGAATGAGCGAGAAATTGCTCAATTCGTGAATGAGTGTGATGTCTGCGGAAGAGTGAAAGCAGAACACCAAAGACCAGCTGGTCTCCTTCAACCTCTTGCTATTCTGAATGGAAGTTTGATCATATTGAAATGGACTTAGTCTTTGGCTTTCCAAAGTCAAGCGTGGAAATGATGCTATCTTCGTTGTCATTGACAAGCTTACTAAAGTGGCTCATTTTCTTCCTATCAAAGAATCCATCACTGCAGCTCGGTTGGCGAGAGCTATACACCTCGAGATTGTCTCCTTGCGGCATTCCACAAGTGATCTCTTGAGACCGTGGCAGCATCTTTACCTCAAGTTTTGGGAGTCTTTTGGAAGGCCATAGGCACCAACATTCGATTCAGCACTGACCTTCCATCCTCAAACAAGTGGCCAAGTTGGCGAGTTAATCAAATTCTTGAAGATATGCTCGGGGCTTGTGTCATTTCCTTGGTATGAAGTGGGAAGATTGTCTCCCTTATGCGAGTTCTCTTACAACAACAGCTTCCAAGCGAGTTGGGCAAGGCCCCATTGAAATTCTCTATGGCGGAAGTGCGTACTCCTCTCAATTAGTGCAGGGCGGTGAGCGCCAACTTCTTGGCAATGACTTGATCCTGAAGCGGAAGAGATGTGCAAGGTCATTCGTGAGAATCTCAAAGCAGCATAATCGCGCGGAAAACTATTATGATGATAAGCACCGTGATGTGACTTTTGAAATGGAGACCATGTCTACCTCGCGTCTCTCAATGAAAGGCACTCGTAAACCCGGTATCAAAGGAAGCTTGCCCCTAGATCGTGGGTCCTTTCAAGATCATTGGGAAAAAAGCGATCTAGCCTATCAACGAGCTTCCATCCAACTTTGCAAGCGTGCGATGTGTTTCACGTGTCACAACCATAAGTGCTTCAAGACTCTGAGAGCACTATCAACGAAGATTGACCTTCAAGAAGATCTCTCTTATCGTGAGCACCCGTTGCTATTCTTGAAGAAACCGGCGCAAGACTGCAACAAGTCAATCAAATTCCTGAAAGTGAAGTGGTCACACCATTCCGACCGAAGCTACACGGGGCGCGAGGATCACCTCCGTTCGATTATCGGAGTTCTTTCGGTCCTAGATCTCGGGGCGAGATCCTCTTGTAGTGGTGGAGTGTTGTAACACCCTGGATGTAACTTCCCCTTTTTGGGCAATATATCAATTTGGCCTCATCCAATTCTTGTGGGTTCTTGTCATGCTTGGCCTCATGTTGTTTTGGTCATGTGGGTTTTCTTTTCTTTGTTTTGCTTTTTGTCATTTTGCATTCCCTTCTTATCATGTGGATGTGGTGTTCTCTTACATGTCATATGGTTGTGGTTTTCCCTTGCATGTCATGTGGGTGCTTATGCCATCCTCACTTGCATTACCATCTCCTCCTTCCCTCTACTTCTTTCTCTTTCAATGCCATTTTTTTCCCTCTCTCAATTAATGTTCATCTCCTCCTAAAAATCTTGCTTGTTGCACTAAACCTCTCTGCCCTAAAATCCCCTCATTTGAAGTTGTTATGGTGGGGTTCAAAAATGGCACAAGTTTGAAGCATTTCCAAACTTGCATTATTTTCTACCTTTAAAATGTCCATTTCAATTTATTTAAATAGAGGAGAATTCGAGGAGTGTGGGGATATTTTCCTTTCACTCTAAATCTTTTCTTTTCTTTCTGCACTTTCTTTTCTCTCCTTTTTATTTCTAAAAGGAAAAAAGAAAAAGAGGCAGCAGTGCGATGGCAGCCCAGCTACTCCTCCCCACAGGCCTCGGCCACTCCAGCCCGGCTTCCTCAACCTCACGGCCCGGTGGGAAGGCGCGCAAGCCCGCTCGTTCCCTTCTCCTGCCTTCGCGCACCGCCCGCATCTACCCCGCTGGTCCCGTCCACGTGGCGGCGCCGGCCCTTGGCGGCGGCCGCTGTCGCCACCCACCTTTCCCTCTCCTCTCGCGGCGCCATGGGGACCCGAGCTCGGAGAAGCACGAGCACGACCCGTCGCCCTAGCCCCTTCTTATCCCCTCGCGTCCGTCGAGCCTAGGGTTTCCCTCTCCCTCTCGCCGCCCGCCCGCCGAATGGCGGATCCCCAAGATCGCCGCCGCTTTCGTTCGGCGCATCTGGGGCGTGGCCTCGCCGCCCGGCGCTCTCCGGCCACCCCAACCTTCCGCACCGTGTCAACCTTCTTCCCGTCGTCGTCTCGACCACGGCGTCATCTCTGAGCCGGGCGCCAAGTTCACCGCGCCACTGCCTGTCTTCCTCTCGGTCGAGTTCGGCGAGTTCGAGAGGTCGAGCTCGTCGCCGTCGGCCCGTCTCCGTCGCCGTTTCTTTGTCCTAGGGTAAGGAGGTATAAACCCCTTCCTCCTGACCCTTCTTGTCGTCGTTGGGTCACCGTGGGTAGGGCCCGATCCTTGTTAGTGTCGCGCCGGCGTGCTCGGCGTGTTCACGATTTTGGGTTCGATTTGTTTTGGCGGCGTAGATGCCACTAGCCACGCTCGGCTTGGTCGTCTTGTTCCGTGGTGCTCCCGTGCGCACCAGTCTTGGCGAAGTATGAGAGCCTGTAACGCCGTTGCCGCCGGAGTCGTCCTCGTGTGTTGTCTCTGTTCTCGATTCGGGCCTGTTAGTTAGTCAAGTAGCCTTGACCCGTATCCTACGAACTCCTTTCACTAGCAGTGGTGTTGCCGCTCTACCACCATGGCGACACAGGTTCGAACAGTAGCGCCACTTCCCCCCTTTTTGTTTTTGTTTTTGATTTCTCTTGTCGCCTCCTCTGCGAGTCGGTAGATAAGCCCGAGCCTCTCCTTATGTCGATCGCCGCGCTCGGCCCGGTGGTAGAGGGGAGGTTTCCACCAGGGAGACCGGGTTGAATCCCCACAGGGCTCTTTTCTTCCCCCCTTTTTAACACTGTTAACCTCTGCCTCTATGACGGTGGGTCACCTGTCGACCTCTCGACACCCTCCTCCGGGCTTATTTTATTTTTCTTTCCATTTACAGCTTTGTATCATTTCTGTTTTAGGCAAGTCCAAATCTGGACCTTTCCAAATCTGAAATTGCCAATTCTGTCGATTTCCTTTTTAGGCAGGTTTTGACTTATTGTTTTTGTGATGTTTTCCCTAATGCAACCTAACATATTATATATGTTTTGGGGTGAAAAATCCCACCAACTCAGTGGTGTCATTGGTTTTGCATTTGGGCAAGTTTGTGATCATGTCCTTTTGCATCATGGTTAGGTGTTGTTTTCATTGTGCATATTTAGTTGATTTGTGCTATGAGGTAGTTTGTGCACATGCATGGCTTGTTCAACATGATGTTATCGTGGGTTTCTCATCATTCTTGTTTTGCCGTCATATCCAACCCGTGCATCCGTTTCGGTGATCTCTATATCGATTCCTACGAAATCACCTCATCTTTCGATGGCATGCTTGGTTAGCCAAGATGATGCCAGTTTTCCATTACCTTCGGTGCTCTTCGCTTTGCATATCACATCATTGTTTTCATGTCATGTTGCATCATGTTGATTGTGCATTGCACCGTGATTTATTGTGGTTCCTTGTTGTTGTTGCTTTGGGTAGGCGGAGGCGAGAGCGCTTACGAGGAACCTGTTGAGAACGTTTTCGAGGATCGGGCTTTCGACAACTCTGAGAACATTGCGAGCAAGATGATCATACCCTCGAAATCACTTCTATCTTTGCTATGCTAGTTGCTCGCTCTTTTGCTATGCCTATCTGCGATGCCTACCACTTGCTATATCATGCCACCCATATTGCCATGTCAGCTCTAACCATCCTTTCCTAGCAAACCGTTGATTGGCTATGTTACCGCTTCGCTCAGCCCTCTTATAGCGTTGCTAGTTGCGGTGAAGCTGAAGTTTGTTCCTTGTTGGAACATGGAGATGTTGTTCCTTATTGGGACATGTTTACTTGTTGGGGATATCACAATATATATATATCGCTATGTTTAACACATCTATATACTTGGTAAAGGGTGGAAGGCTCGGCCTTATGCACAGTGTTTTGTTCCTCTTGCCACCTAGTTTCCGTCATACGGTGTTATGTTCCTTGATTTTGCGTTCCTTACGGTTGGGTGATTTATGGGACCCCCTTGACGGTTCGCTTTGAATAAGACTTTTCGGCAAGGCCCAACATTGGTTTTACCATTTGCCACCTAAGCCTTTTCCCTTGGGTTTGCAGACTCAAGGGTCATCTTTATTTTAACCCCGGGCAGTGCTCCTTGAGTGTTGGTCCAAGCTGTCGACCGCCCGGTGTACCAGGGGGCAACTCTGGGTTAGCCTCTGGGAAGCTTAGACGATCCGGTGTGCCACGAGACGAGATATGTGCAGCTCCTATCGGGTTTGTCGGCACATCAGGCGGCTTCTTTGGACTTGTTTTATTCTTTGCCGAGATGTCTTGTAGTCGGGATTCGAGATTGATCGGGTCTTCGGTAGAAGAATAATCCCCGTTGACCGTGAGAGCTTATAATGGGCTAAGTTGGGACACCCTGCGAGGTAATATCTTTGAAAGCCGTGCCAGCGGTTATGAGGCAGATGGGAATTTGTTAATGTCGGTTGTAGAAAACACAAAGATGACCTCAAATAAAATACACATCAACGGCGTGTGTAACGTGATGGTCTCTTCTCGGTGAGTCAGGAAGTGAACTGATGTTGGAGTTATGTCGGCGTAAGTAGTTCGGGATCACTTCTTGATCAATACTAGTTTCACGACCGTGCTTTGCTTCTCTTCTCGCTCTCTTTTGCGATGTAGCCACCATACATGCTAGTCGCTTGCTGCAGCTCAACTTTACTACCATGTCCTCCTAAAGCTTAAATAGTCTTGATCTCGCGGGTGTGAGATTGCTGAGTCCCGTGACTCACGGATATTTCAAACACGTTGCGAGGATCCGATGAGGCGGTGCGAGATGATTCCACCGAGCTCAAGTGGGAGTTCGACGAGGCGTGGTCGTTACTATGTTTCGTTTCGGATGATCGATAGTGGTGCCCGGTTGGGGACGATTAGGGATCTGTGTTAGCATGTGGGGTATCTTCTTTATTTTGGTTCCGTAGTCGGACCTTGAGTGTACTCTGAATGATGTATGTTTATTTATGTACTGTGTGACGTGGCGATTGTAAGCCAACTATGTATCTTTCCCTGGATTACTACATGGGTTGTGTGAAGATTACCTCACTTGCGACATTGCTTTCAATGCGGTTATGCCTCTAAGTCGTGCCTCGACACGTGGGAGATATAGCCGCATCGGGGGCGTGACAAGTTGGTAATCAGAGCCTTCCCCGACTTAGGAGCCCCTACTAGATTGTTTGCTGACGTTGTTGAGTCTAGAATGGAAAAATGTTTTGAGTCTTAGGATTATATATATCGGGTAGGATTCTTTTGCTTCCGGTCCTTGACCTTACGGTGAGGTATCTGGCGTAGAGTTTTGACTCTTCTCTTCTCAAATTTCACTAAAATTTTTTTAGGTTCACGTGGGTATCTTGGAATCGTTCCGATGGTTTTGTGGCGAGAACATTGTTCTTGGTGCCTCGACATTTAGGGGTTGTGGCGGTGTCCGGGGAGTTGAGCTCCAGGTGTTGTCGTCACAATTTTATCGTTGCGATTCGGAATACACGAGTTTTGCCGACATCGAAATCTCTTTTGTGCGATTGTTGGTGAGATAACCTGATAGCCCGATCTTGTGGCGAGTCGGGAGTATTGCCATGACTTGCATAACGGATGTTTTTGAAGGTCGAGGTACCACGATTTTCGAGGATTTCTTGGTTATGTGTTGACGGATGGATCTGGTGGATCTAGGTATTGTTAGTTTGGGTGATATATTTTGTGTCCCTGTATCCCCAACACCAGATTGCATAACCGAGAAAGTTTGGGAGTTTATAGGTGGGAATTCTAGTAGCTTACGGGATATTCTTTCCGACGGATGTGTGATTTGAGATTGGGGTTCAGCGTCTAGTGGTCCGCCCATTCACGGTCGATTCTGATGGTCGCGAGGCGTCTTAAAGAATCCTTGGCTATGCTGATTCGGGGCGTCTTGTTAGTCATTCGTGGCGTCCGCTATCGTCGTGTCGTGTGGGCCCCACCACGAACACTTTGGCGAAATCTCTATCATGTGTTTGTTCGGCTCATTCTAGAAGCCAACCTTTTGTTTCAGTTGTGATATTCGATTTGTTTCTAAGGCGGATGTTGTTTCCATATCCTTTATCTAAGTAGCTTCTCACTTATTGGGCGTGTGATGATTAACTTTGGAATTCATTCGTTCATTCTTGTTGAATGTTTATTGTGAAGACTATATGTTGCAATTTCTTTCCGTTGATTCTACTTATCATTTGTCTATCAAAGGACTAACGGATGTCACCCTCTTGAGGATGGCTCCATGTAGCGTCTGAATCCGGATCGCAATGATGGGGATCGATCGAATCCTCCACCTCCACCTCCACCTCCGCCTCCGGAGGCACGGCAAGCTATCATGGCAGCCACCAATGCCAATGCTCGAGATGATTTTGCAGCTCTTGCAGAAGCGTACTCGAGGGCAAGGCAATCAAGGCAATCAAGGTCAAGGCAACAATCAGCCACACTTTGCTACTCTCGATCGGTTTCTCGCTAATCAGCGAAGTCTTTCGGTTTACGTGTTGAGGCAGCAGGCGGCGATGATTGGTTAGTGGACATCTGCAAGCACTTTGGCTGTAGCAATGTCGGACACGAGGACTTTGTCAAGTTTGCATCGTTTCAACTCAAGGATCAAGCTCTTTGAGTGGTTCGACAATACAAAGATTCGAGAGGAGGTCGTGTCATTACAGGATGAGTTCGCCGTGATTTCCGAGCTCATCACATTCGAAAAGTGTTGTTGAGAGCAAGCGTGAGGAGTTCCGCAATCTCAAGCAGGGCAACATGTCATCTATCAATACAATATCCAGTTCGAAGCTTCGCTCGTTTTGCTAAGCGGGGCGTGCACGATGAAAGGAGTATGATCTATCGGTTCGGAGGTGGTGCGAGAGAGGATCGCAATTACCTCTTGTCTTTGTTTGAGCGGATAAGTATGATGATTTCTACAACATGGCACTCAAGCAAGAAGCGGCACAGCTCAAGTCTCGAGGCTTCTAAGAAGAGAATCGGGGATGCAGATTCAGTCCTCCTCGTCCTCTCAAGTGGCAGCCAAGCAGCGAAGTTTTACTGCCCCCTCCTCCGTTCCGTCGGCCTTACCGGCGAGAAGAACTCAGGTGGCCGTGGATCTTCCCACCCACCCAACCCAAGCTATCAGAACAAGTCTAATTCTCAAGCTCCAAGGTCAAGTGCTCCTTACCACCGTCCGCTTTACGAGGTCACTTGCAACAAGTGTCGAGAAGGGTCACTATCTTGAACAAGTGCTTCAACGAGGCGTCTTCCGCCTCCTCCTCTGTGAAATCTTCCGGCAATGCGGTGGTCAAGCATAATCCAAAGTATGCCAAGGTCAATATGATGAATGCAGCTCGAGGCGGAGGATTCTTGAGATGTGCTAATGGGTAATCTTCTTGTTAATGATATTCTGCAAAAGTTCTCTTTGACTTTGGTGCATCGCTCGGTTTCATCTCTAAACCATTTGCATCTAAGCATGATTTGTCTCTCCAAGTTTTGCCAAGACCATTAGCGATTGTCTCTCGGGTAAATGCATGAATGCAAGCTACATGGTTCGGATGTCTCTATCAAGATGGGCGATTATAGATTTCTGTCTAAACCGGTTGTCCTTGGTGACTCGGATATTCGGATGACTCTTGAAGAAATTGATCCAGCGTGGATCCGGCGCTTTTACCTTTGAAGACTGTGCTTCTTCGAGACGGTTAGGCGTCACGGTCTAGAAACATCAAGAGGAATTGTGGATCGCGGTGACCAAGTATGTGAAGGTTTGGAAGTCGCACGAAGACTTACCACGAGTGATTGGGCGAGAGTCTGCGTGACCTTAGTTCAAGGAGAATCGGTGAGGACTTGGTGTCTGAGCTGCGTGCTTTCGATGGTTGGGTGTCCGGGACTGCGTGTCCTCGAGTTTAAATACTCGGCCGCTCCAACCGGACGTACAAGCGAGACAACAGTTGGAACTGGTCTACCAAATCATTGTCTTCACCAACCTAACTGGTTCTATTTCCTCAACCTTTCATTTCCTCATTCTTGTGTTGAGTGTTTGTCATATCTGTTTTTGAAGACTTTGGTGAAGACTTTCTCAATTTCCTCAGTTCAATTTCTTGATCTGTTTGTCTTCATATTGTGTTATCCTGTGATTACGCTTTCGGTACTCTGTGATTGTCTTCATTTCATCATGATGACTATGCTTGTGTCTGTTATGCTTACTTCGAGTACTTATTCCGCTGCATGTATTTCTTTGCTAAGGAATTTCCTCACGGCAAATTCCTCGATGAAGAATTTGTAAAATTCATAAAAATCGCCTATTCACCCCCTCTAGTCGATATAGCACTTTCAATTGGTATCGAGCAAGGTACTCCTTGTTACGTGTGATTTTAGTTTAACCACGGAGTTTTAGTTATGTCGGCCGCGAGGTATGATCAAGGTCTCGGCGGGTGTCCTACCTTGATGGGACGGACTACCCCTCTTTGGAAGAACAAAATGCGAATGCATCTTGAAGCAATTGACAACGATCTCTGGTATGTTGTGACAAAAGGTGTTTCCTCAGTCACACCCTCTCTGAATGATGCCGATGTGAAGAGATTCAAGCAACTCGATTCTCAAGCGAAGAATATCATATGTGGCCATCTGAGCAAAGGTCAATATGGAAGAGTGAGTGCTTTGGAATCTGCCAAACTCATACGGGACAGGCTGTCCAAAGTAAATGAAGGTGTTTCAACTCAGCGTGACTCTCGAGTTGATGTTCTTGGAATCTCTTCAACCGCTTCAAAAGACTCGACAACGAAAATGTTCAACAAACCTTGATCGCCTCATGACATCTCAAATGAGCTTCAAGCCTTTGGGTGCCTTGACATCACCGACCATGAGGTGGTGAAGAAATTGCTAAGATAAAGCGATTCCTCATTTGATACTCGCGCTTGATGATACAAGAGCGTCTTGACTACAAGTCACTTGATCTAGGCTGATATCCTCGAGAGGCTAAATACTCATGAGTTCGACTTCTTTGAAAAGAGATCTCTATGGTTCTAGCTATGGAAAAACACGTGCCGTGAAGGCCAAGGTTGTGTCACGAATCGAGTGTGAAGACTCGGTAGTAGCCTTGGTGATCTGAAGAATTAAGCGAGGAGCTAGCACTTTGCTCATGAAGAAATTCGAGAAGTTCTCAAGGCGTGGTCGCTTTGGAAAATCCTCAAGAAGCGGTGATTCCTCATCCGGTGACTATAAGAAGACTTTGCCACAAATGCAAGAAACCTGGTCACTACATCCAAGATTGTCCTTAGTGGGAAAAGGAATTAAAGAAGAAGAAATACAAGGATTACAGTTCGATGGCGCTAAGAAGAAGAAGAAATCGTCGAAATCTTCATCATCAAAATCCTCAAAGCCCTCTTCTCACAAGAAAAAAAGCTCCAAGAAGGCTCGGGCATTCATTGGCAAGGAAATGGACTCGAGGCTGAATCGAGGAACATGAGGAAGAGGAGGCATCGGAAGAATCTGAGTGCAGTGTGGCAAGTCTAGCTCTCGCTCTTGCTTTTCGTCAACAAGTCCATCTTCAACTCTGAAGAAAATGACCTCACCAACAAAGCTGATGAAGATAGTGATGACTCGCTCCCACCTATTGCTTCATGGCAAAGGGTGCCAAGGTACTCAAATATACCTCCTCTGAATCTAGTGAAAATGAATCGATGAAGATCTAAAGCCCGATTACTCAAAACTTGCTAAGATTGCTGTAAAACAACAAAGGGCTGTTGAAAAGGTTCAAAACATGCTAGATAAGAGTGATGATATGTTAGGTGAAGAAATGGATCGCACTAAAGCCCATTGAAAATCTTGAGACTTGATCTAGGTTTGAAAGCCTTCAAGGTCATCATAACACTCTCTTGTCGATCATGAGAAACTTTCTTATGAATTTCTTCAAAAGCAAGATCTTGAGAAGCTAAGAGTGAGTTATGAAGATCTTCGAAGGAGCGCGATTCATTACTTGCTCAACAAATCAACGCTTCTCGGGAAGAATTTGTTCCTCCATGCTTAAAGTGCATTGAGCGTGAATCTGCTAATTCTTCACTGAATGTTCAAATGCTTCAACTGTTACAAATTCTTCACCTGCCTCTGCTATCACTAATTCCTCATCGAGGACATTGCTAGTATCCTTGACGATGCAGGGCTGAAGGAATTGTATATGACGAGCATGTACAAAAGCCTCAAAGGGCATCGAGACTCTTTGTGATGTGCTTAAAAGCAGATCCTCAACATGAACCCTAGGAAGAGGTATTGCCTTTGAGAGGAAACTCAATCTTGATGGAACATATTGGAATCTGAGCGGTATCCCAAAACCTCATGGGTTGCTGCAAAGGGACCTCCAGTTGATCCATCTAACTTATCTGGCTTTACATGCGAATCACCTCATTCTTCTAATGAGTCATTTGACTCCAACTATAAATTGTTCAAAAATCAGAATGGTGAAGTATTTGCTAGATATGTTGGCACTAACTGCTAGAACGGTTCCCCTATGAAGAAAATCTGGGTTCCCAAGAAGTGCCTTGAAAGTCTTCAGGTGAATGTCGTCATGACACCACCTGTGAAGAATAGGAACCCCAGATCAAACTCTTCATATGGACCAAATTCTTCATATGGATCCAAGTCCTCATACGGACCAAATTCCTCACGTGGATCAAATTCCTCAAAAGGATCAAAGTCCTCATATGATTATCATCGTGCTAATAACTCATTTGTGAGGTAGAGCTAAGGGCTATGAATATGTGCATTATTCTTCAAACCAATATGTTCATAAGTCCTCGAAGAATTTCTGCTTATTCATATGCTTACCTAACCCCTCTTATGTGAAACGAAATGGATTGGCCTCTATGCCACCATTCTCATATGGTGCTTTCATGAGTGATGAACTCTTTGCCACCCCTTGAGATGTGGGTGGTGAAGAAAAGAACTAACCTCTTCTGCAGGGTCATGTCTCGGGCGTGCTTTAAGCGTCTGAAGAATTTCTTGGGGCACGACAAAAATGCACGAAAGGGCGCATGCTAATCATGATGAAATGAACTTTCATTTCACACGTCCTCATCTTGCTTATCATTATCTTTGCTGATGAAATTCATCGATGAACTTGATATCATATTCTTCTTGATGAAGTATATGAGATCGTAAGTTGCACTAATTCATCTGCGGGATGATCAACCCAAAACCACTGAGTGGGTTCTCGATAGTGGATGTACAAATCACATGCACGGTGACAAGAATCTATTGATGGATGCTCCTTATCACCGTCACATCTGAAGCATATCATCTTTCTTGACAAAGGCAAAAGTCGGTATTGGGTCTAGGTAAGGTTGCGATCTCTAAGGACATACACATGGACAAAGTCATGCTTGTTGAGTCCTTAGGATACAACCTCATGTCGATCTCAATGCTTTGTGATCTTGATATGGTTGTTATCTTTGGCAAATATCGTTGTGTTGTGATTATGGAAGTGACAATTCCAAAGTCTTGAAGGCTTTAGGAGAGGAGACTTGTATATTGTTGATTTCTCTGGGACCACAACCAGCCGTGTGTCTACTTGCAAAAGCTTGAAGGCTGGCTATGGCATCGGCGACTTGGTCACACAGGCATGAGGAATTTACTGCGCTTGCAAGAAGAAGCATGTCATTGGCATTGAGAATGTCAAATTCCTCAAGGATCACTTGTGTGGAGCTTGTGAAGCTGGAAAAATGACCAAGGCCAAGCATCCAGCGAAGACTATCATGACCACTACTCGTCCCTTTGGAATTGCTTCACATGGACCTCTTCGGTCCTAATCATTACTCAGCAATCACTAATGATGCATCTCTATATGGCTTTGTTATTGTTGATGATTACTCTCGTTACACATGGGGACACATTGTTGCTTATAAAAATGAAGTGCAGGAAGTCTTCAAACGATTTTCCTCGAGGGCTTCAACTAACTTTGGTGTGAAGATCAGACACATCAGGAGTGACAATGGAACTGAGTTCAAGAATTCGGTCTTGATGCCTATCTTGATGAACTTGGTATTACTCATGAGTTATCTGCTCCCTATACTCCTCGGCAAAATGGGCGTCGTGGGCGCAAGAACAGAACTCTTGTTGAGATGGCTGCACTATGCTTGATGAATACAAAAGCGCCTAGTCGTTTTGGATTGATGCAATTGATACCGCGTGCCACATCATCAGCAGTATATCTTCACAAATTCTTCAAGAAGACTGCCTATGAACTCCTCACGACAAGAAACCCAATGTGAGTTATTTCAAAGTCTTGATTGCTAAATCTGGATTAGAGATCCTCATCACAATTCTAAATTTGCACGAAAGCACATGAAGGTTTATGCTTGGTTACGGAAAGGACTACGCACACCTCTGAGTCTTCAACATCGCTCTTCACAAGATTGTTGATCTTGTAGATGTCGGTTTGATGAAACTAATGGCTGCAAAGAGAGCACCTACCTACTGTGTTAGATGAACCAGCACCGAGGAATCTATCAAGTTCAAGGCAAGCGAGGATGTCATTCCTCTTGAAGAATCTCTTTGAAGAATTCATTCTGTCTGTGAAGAACGTCGGTGATGCACTGAAGATAATCTTGAAGACAATGGTCTTTGAGGAAAATGATCAAATTCCTCGGCGACAACCAGCTCATCCTCGCGTTGCAAAAGAAGTGCAAGTTGACAAGATCATCGATGACATTGAAGCGCCGGGTCCTCTCACGGGCTCAAAAGCTTCACATTTATCTAACTTTTGTGGGCACTATGCTTTTGTCTCTATCCAGAGCCCACTAAGGTAGATGAAGCATTTCTAAACTGAGTGGATTCAGGCCATGCAAGAAGAATTACATCGATTCGAGCTCAACAATGTGCAGGAGGCTGGTCAAGCGTCCAGATCCTCGCAAGCATAATATCATTGGCACAAAGTGGATCTACCGCAACAAGCAAGATGAAAATGGCCTTGTGGTGAGGAATAAGGCACGACTTGTAGCTCAAGGCTACACACGAGTTGAAGGAATTGATTTGATGAAACTTTTGCACTGTTGCTAGACTTGAGTCTATTAGCATATTACTTGCCTATGCTAACCATCACAATATCACTTTATATCAAATGGATGTGAAAAGTGCATTCCTCAATGGTAAGCTTGAGGAAGAAGTATATGTTGCTCAACCCCGGTTTTGAAGATCCAAAGAATCGACAAAGTCTTGAGACTCAACAAGGCCCTCTATGGTCTCAAACAAGCCCCCCAGGCGTGGTATGATACATTGAAGGAATTCTTCGTGAAGAATGGCTTCACACCAGTTCACTCGACCCTACTCTCTTTACTAAATCATATGATGGTGAACTGTTTGTGTGCCAAATATATGTTGATGATATTATCTTTGGCTGTCTTGACCAACGTTATAGTGATGAATTTGCCTATATGATGAGTGAAGAATATCAAATGTCTATGATGGGAGAGTTGAAATTCTTCTTAGGTCTTCAAATTAAATCAACAACACAATGGCATATTCATATCTCGGAGAAATACCTCAAAGATGTCTGAAGAAATTGGCATGCAAGATTGCAAAGCGTCAAAATTCCTATGCCCACAAATGGCCATCTATGCCTTGATGAAAATGGTATTGACTTGATCACAAGGTATACCGCTCCATGATTGGTTCTTTATTGTACTTATGTGCATCTAGGCGGATATAATGCTTAGTGTTTGCATGTGTGCCCGATTTCAAGCTACGAAGGAATCACACCATAAGGCTGTGAAGCATATTCTTGATATCTAGCTCACACACCAACACTAGGATTATGGTACCCCAAGGGATCTACTTTTGATCTCATTGGATATTACGACTCGACTATCTTTGGTGATCGTGTGGACCGCAAGTCAACATCTGGTACTTGTCATTTCCTCGGACGATCTTTGGTCATTGGTCCTCGAAGAAAAAGAAGTGCGTATCACTTGTCTCTGCGGAAGCTGAATACATTGCTGCTGGCTCTTGTTGTGCTCAATTCTGTGGATGAAGCAAACTCTCAAGGACTACGGCATCAACGTGAAGAATGTGCCTCTCTCTGTGACAATGAGAGTGCCATCAAGATTGCTCACAACCAGTTCAGCACTTTCGAAGACAAAGCACATTCAAATTCGTCATCATTTTCTTCGTGATCATGTGTTGAAGGCGACATCTCCATCGAGCATGTGAAGACGAAGAACAGCTAGCTGATATCTTCACTAAGCCCTTGGATGAGAAGAGATTTAGCAAGTTGCGGTGTGAGCTAAATATCTTAGAATCTTTGAATGTTCTTTGAAAAGGACACACATCCGACACTTATGCAAAATTGATGACTTAGATGTGCAACACATGAAAAGCGTTTTCTTCAATCAATGAAGAATAACACTCTAAGTGTGAAGAAATTAATGAAGAATTTGATTCTCGAGAACCCTCGACAATTGTGCGCGGTGTCTGAAATCATCATTCTTATCTGATGGGTCACGCCACCACCAAAGTTGAAAATCTTCAATTTGAGTTTTCCTCAGTTTTGAAATTCTTCATTTTTCAAATTCTTCAACTTTTCAAAATCTTCACTATTTCGTCGTTTTTCTTCATTAGCTATATATATATATATATATATATATATATATATATATATATATATATATATATATATATATATATATATATATATATATATATATATATATATATATATATATATATATATATATATATATATATATGGTTTATGTCCTCTCTGACATTCACTTATGGCTATTTCTTCAAGTTGCCTTTTTACGCTAAGTGAATGTGATGGGACCCTTCCCCTCTATGCTATACTCAACCCAATCTATTCACAAATTCTTCATGTGCGTTCTATTTGAAACTTGTTCAAAATCTTCTTTGTGTCCTTGTCATTTGAAGAAATTGCAAGCGGAACTTTAAAACTGATCTTATCCAAACTTTCGGTTTTGCGCTCAAACCGATCCGCATCCCACGATGGATTTATCTATTCACCCACGATCTAACACGATCTCCACTTTTGATGCGTGGGTGACACATGTCAGCGAATGAGAAGGGTCAGGGGCACGTTCGTCCCAAATCTTCGGGCGAACAGTTTTTTCACCGTGGCTATATATACCCCCTCTCCCCTTCCTCACTTCCTTTACTCCGCTCGATCGCACTCTCTCGCTCGAGCTTCTCAAACCCTAAGCGCCGCCGCTTCTCCATCGTCGCTGGTGAGGAAGAGCTTCCTTGCCTCGACCTCGTCGCCCGGCGATACTTTCGCCGACCGTGAAATCTTCACTCCGCCGCCGCCGTAGCTGTCTTCCTCCGCCAAGTTAGGGCGTGGAAGATCTGGTGACGAACTTCCATCTGTTCTTCTTAGTTAAGTCGTGTTCTTCACTTCGAGTAATTAAAAGTTACTTCTATTACTCGCTTTGATTCTCAAACCTTCTGAAAATCTTCAAAGGTGTTTATTCTTCAAATCTTCACACATATGAACACCTCAAACAAAATATGCTCTTGATTCGTTTCTCTAAGCAATGATTTTCTTCAAGATTCCTCAATTGTGTGGATCCTCGATCTATACAACTCTGGAACCTAAGACAAAGATAAGCTTAGTGAAATTCTTCAAAACTCATCTGGTCAAAATTCCTCAAACTAGTTCTTTTGAAAAACCTTACGAGAGCATATGACCTCTCCAAATTCCTCGCAACTATACTCATTCACGGTACTCATGTCCGTTGCTGAATCACTAGGTTCTCATCAACTTAACTCATTTGCAGCGTTCCTCGAAGAAAAGTTGCATACATCTTCGAGAATTAATTGTTCAAATTCCTCACCTAAAGAATATGGCGAAGGAAAGAAGCCACGAGAAAGGAGGAAAGAGGCTGAGGTCATGACTGCGTTTGAAATCCACGAGGAAATATATGCTGATTATTGCACACTGATGAAGCTGAGTTCGCAAAGAAAACAAAAATCAGCGCAAGGTGCGCATTCAAAGATTGAGCGGAGATGGGCAAGGGAATGGAGAGAATACAGATATGTAACTCCAAAGTACATGAAGAAATTCACACTCAATCCTCCATGCCCAAGAGCTCCATTGGCACTGGTCAAGAAGTGACCCCACTGACATCAAGCGTGGTGAGGACTTTCTGAAGAATGGGCCAAGCGCCAAGCCAAATTGGCAAGACAAGCCAACGAGGCAGTGAGGAAATTCAATGAGGACTCTGCTACATCTGCTGCCACTGAGGCCTCTGTCAAGCCAAGAAAATCTATGGCAAAGAAGCCCGCACACAAGCCAAGTGCTTCACCAACTGTGCCCTCACGGCCAATTCCTCAAGCTGCTCCGGCTCCTCCATGTCCTCAGCTGCTTTACAAAATCCTCAGCAGTTCCGACAAAGACCTCAGCACCTGTGCATCTGGCCACGTGCCAAAGGACTGCAGGCATCTCCATTGCCTCTGGTGTTTCAGCAAGTTCCTCGGCTGCAGAAGTCTTCATCGGCCCGACTCTGCTGAAGACTAAGGCCACAGGTGGACGAGGTCCTCGGCCAAGTCCCAAGAAGAAGCAGGTCGCCTTCAAGAGCCACACGAAGATGATGAGGCTGATGATGATGAACTTGCGGAAATCATCGAGACCGCCAAGAAAGGGCGCTAGTGCCAAAGGCACATCTGTGCCCTTCTTTGTTGGATCAGGAAAATCCTCAATTACATTGATCTCGGCACAAGGATCCAAACACCCCAATGCCTGATTTTCATCGACCCTGGACAAAGTCACATGCTGACCCATTTCATCCTTTGAAGAGAAATGGAAGTTTGAAAAGGCAAGAGAGATCAAGAAAGCTCAATACGAGAAAGGAGAAGTTCACGAAGAAAAGCGTTGTCGAGAATGACACGAGGAACTTCTCAAGGTCGAGACGAAATCAAGCCCTCGGCAAAACTTTGATGCTTATTATGTTGATTGGCAAGGAGCCAAAGTCAGATTAAATCAACTGACGAAGAAGTTCTAAATGTTGCAGCCCTAGCGCAACAAGAAATTCCTCGGTGGAGCCTCGGCTCAGCGATGAAGAACATGCCAACACCGGCTGATGAAGTTCGAGCTCTGAAGAAAATGCTAGTTCGAGGCTGATGATCCCATTCCAGCGGCTGAAGAAATTGCGGGGCATCCACTAGTGGTGCGCTGAAGAAGCCCGAACAAGTCGGGCACAGCTGCATTAGTTGCGCGTGAGGAAAATCAACCAGATTCCTCGGCTCCTCCTGCGCCAACACCAACTCCAATTCTTCCATCGCCTCGATGTGAAGAAGACCAAGGCTGCAAAGCGAGCTGCGGTGAAGAAGCGAAAGCATCGGCTGCGTCAAATTCTTGGTGTGAAGAAAATGAAGCCAATGACCAGCTCATTTGAAAATCCTATTGATGCTGTTCCAATTTCCTCAATTCCATCAAAGGACCTTGTTCCTTTTGGTGAAGATTATGAGATCCCAAGTGGATCGATGAAGAAAATCATTCTTTGCTTCGTCGGAGCAGATTGATGAAGAAATTGAAGTGGAAGCAATCCTTCAACCCCAATCATTTCCTCGTCTATGCCTCGGTTCACGGTGAAGAGGCTGATGTTGAGAAATTGAAGAAGATGTGGATATTGGAAGCACAGCGCCGGTGATGAGCGATGACTTTTGGGAAAGTCAACATCAAAATTCTCCACTATTCACCCCAATCCAACAGATTCCTCGGTCCCTGCTCCAACAGTTCAAATGGGCTCTGAAGAAACTCATCCCACTTCATCATCCATGAAGAAATTCCAGCCACTAAGCTGATGAACTTCTGCTGCTCTTGATCCTCGGTACGCACTTGTAGAGGAACAAGAAATTCCTCGGCTGAAGAACACGAGATTACGATTCGGAGGTCATGATGCAACTCAACGACACTCCTTTGCCAAAGCCAAAGAATCCCTTCTCAACAAAGCAAAAGTTCAAGGCTGAAGATTTCTTGGCGAGCATGTATTCTTCGCGATTACAATCCATATGATTACGCTCGCATAAGGAAGAGGCGTTTACGGACTGCCGGTCAAGCCAATTTCTATTCCTCGGTGCTCTTCAACAAAGACTGTTTGGGAGCGTTGCGAGAAAATTAAAATTTTTCCTACGGTTTCACCAAGATCCATCTATGAGTTCTACTAAGCAGCGAGTCACGAGAGAGTTTGCATCTACATACCACTTGTAGATCGATGCGGAGGCGATTGAGGAGTGGTGATGATGAAGGCGTTCCCAGCGTGATTCCGATCACCGATGACCAAAGTCTTTGAAAGGACAGCACCTCCGTGTTCAACACACGTATGGGACGATGGCGTCTCCTCCGTCTTGATCCAGCAAGAATGAAGGAGAGGTTGAGGAAGACAACTCCAATGGCAGCACGACAGGCGTGGTGCGGTTAGTCTGACAGTTCTCGTGAGGGGCCGCCAAGCTTCGCGTGGAGAAAGAGAGGTGTTGGGAGGGAGGGGCTGCGCCTTCAATGGTGTTGGCAGCCCTCCCCACCCCTCTATTTATAGGAGGAGAGGGCAAGGGGCGGCCATCTGGGGAAACCCTAGATGGGGGCGGCGGCCCAAGGGGAGGAGGGAGGGTGGCTTGCCCCCAAGCTGGGGCGCCCCTTTGGGTTTCCCTCCCAAACCCTAGCCGCATGGGCCTGGGTGGGGGCGCGCCCAGCCACCAGGGGCTGGCTCCTCTCCACTTAGCCCATGTGGCCCCGGGAGGGGTGGCCCCTCCGGTGGACCTCGGAACCCTCCCGGTGGCCCCAGTACTTTACAGTATACCCCGAAACTTTCCGAGTCCGTTTAACCACTTTCCATATATAAATCTTTACCTCCGGACCATTAGGAACTCCTCGTGACGTCCGGGATCTCATCGGGACTCGAACAACATTCGGTAATCACATACTTGTCTTCCTATTAACCCTAAGCGTCACCGAACCTTAAGTGTGTAGACCCTACGGGTTGGGAGACATCTTGAACATGACCGAGACTACCTCAAGTCAATAACCAACAGCGGGATCACGGATACCCATGTTGGCTCCACATGCTCCTCGATGTTGTCATCGGATGAACCACGATGTCAAGGGTTCAAGCAACCCCGTATTCTATTCCCTTTGTCGACGGTATGTTACTTGCGAGACTTCGATCGTCCGGTATCCCAATACCTCGTTTAGTCTCGTTACCGGCAAGTCACTTTACTCGTACCGCAATGCATGATCCCGTGACGGACACTTGATCACTTTGAGCTCATTATGATGATGCATTACCGAGTGGGCCCAGTGATACCTCTCCGTAACGGGTGACAAATCGATCTCGATCCGTGTCAACCCAATGGTCACTTTCGGAGATACTGTAGTGCACCTTTATAGTCACCCGATTCACGTTGTGACGTTTGATACACCCAAAGCACTCCTACGGTATCCGGGGAATTGCGATCTCATGGTCTAAGGAAGAGATACTTGACATTGGAAAAGCTCTAGCAAAGCGAACTACGATCTTGTGCTATGCTTAGGATTGGGTCTTGTCCATCACGTCATTCTCCTAATGGCGTGATCCGTTATCAATGACATCCGATGTCCATAGTCGAGAAACCATGACTATCGTTGACCAACGAGCTAGTCAACTAGAGGCTTACTAGGGACGTATTGTAGTCTATGTATTCACACGTGTATTACGATTTCCGGATAATACAGTTATAGCATGAATAAAATACAATTATCATGAACAAGGAAATATAATAATAATGCTTTTATTATTGCCTCTAGGGCATATTTCCAACAAAGACAAAGTCTTCGATCATGCACATATTCCTCATGTGGACATGGAGTCTCTGCCAGGCTTTGAGCCAGTCCTCAGTGTTCTTCACGACACCGGACTTCGAATTTCTGCACCGACATCTGTGATTGGAATGAAGAACTAATTCTTCAATTCTATGCAACCTTGCACATCACGGAGGCGCGAAGGCGTGAACTCATGAGTGTTAGCTGGATGTCGAAAATACTCACTACAAGGCACCGACAACTGAATTGCCGTGCTCGCCACTCGAGTCCTCCCTTGATGGTGCTCGTTGTATTTACAACGAACTGAGCTTTCAAATCACTATATGCAAGTCTTGATGAAGCCTTTGAAGCGAGGGCAGGCCCCAAGAACCAAATTCCTCGTCAAGGAATTATTGTATGTGCCTCGGACTGTCTATCAGTTTCAGCGAAGACAATGAGTCCTATCAAAGGCCACGACTCAAATGATGAAGAAGTCGTTGGCATCATGAAGAATATGCTTTTCAATATCATTCATGGTGTTCTGTCAACTTCCATGATTTCTTCATGAGGACTCGGAGACATTGCTATGTCACCATTTGAGCTGAAGCCTTATGCGCCTTGGATAATGAGATTCATCGGGACAAGGTCTTCACTCAATTACAAGGCTGATACTCGAACCACTGCAGCTACTTGCCCCGATTGAAGTCCTCAAGCGGACATTTACCTCGGTGATGACAAGGGCAAGGCAACTGCTGTGATCGATGAAGGCATTCGTCCATTGGATGGCCATTTGCAAAGCTGCATCCTACTCCACCAATGATGACTCGCCACACATGACTCTGCCGCAAATACCTCGGCCAAGCAAAGTCCTCAAGCCCAAAGCACCGGGGTGATGGTGATCGTGAGTTACTCCTCGGTCTTCATCGGAAGGTTGATCGCAATCATAAATGGGTCAAGCGTCGGTTTGGTTCAATTCTTCACAACATGACCTCAACACACAATGTAGTGAAGAAAAACCACCACTACCTCCATGAAACCTTCAAAGCACTTTGGGCTGTTCTTTCTAATGTCTACCGCTGCGGAAGAACCGGCGACAATGGGTCTCAAGGAAGAATTTGGTGGTCTGCACCTCCTCAGAAGAAATACAAGAAGGTCAAAGTTCCTTCCTTGGTGGCCAGCTCCTACTCTTCATCGCGAGACAACGTGAAAATGAAGACTTGGGCGACACTGCGGCAGGCCCCACTACAACAACCGACCCCAACAACGCCTGGCGCTCCTTCTTCAACTTGAAATTCTTGAGGCGTTAGTCCTCGGTTCGATCCTTTTTGGTCATTCGATGACAAAGGGGAGAAATTTGAGTTAGTCTTCAAGCGGGTCTATTATATGGGCATTTTTTTTGTTAAGTTACAACTCTCGTTCTTCTGAAACTTTTATTGGATCGAGTTGTAATCTTAAACCCGATGGTGCTCGATACTTTTGATGCACCGAGCTCGATTCTCTTGAGCTCGATTCTCTTGATCGTTATTTTGCATGCCTGTTCCTCATTAATGTTATTGCACGCATGCTGAATTTCATCAAGCACCATATTTCATCATGCATTTCAAATTCTTCATATTATATGTCAAATCGTGTATGAATTACAAGATATAGGGGAGATCTCCATGATTCAACTCTTCAAATGTGCATTGCCTCAAAAGCAAATTCCTCACTATGCACATCTTGAGGGGGAGTTCTTCTATATCTTGCAATCAAATTCCACAACATCAGTATTTACACTTCATATGTTTATCCCCGTTGAAAAATTAACCTATATTGTCATCAATCACCAAAAAGGGGGAGATTGTAAGTGCATCTAGTGCCCCTTAGTGATTTTGGTGTATTGAAGACTTATAGGTTAAGGGACTAATGTGTTTGTGAGTGTACACAGGATGTCGCCAAAGGGCGAGTGCTGAAAGATGTCCGCGGCAGTGAACTCCATGACCGCGCCCAATCGGATTCGATAGCGGGGCGCGGAGGTTCGGAGTCGGAGAGAGTCGGCACCTTGGAGTCACGGTCTTCGCAAAGGACAGGGATGGAGTTCGGCTCAATCGCCGCTGAGATCGTAGCCCCCGAGGCGGTGTCCAACCACTCGTCCTCGATCGGGGAATCCGGCTCCGGATTAAGGGTCGGGCGGGCAGTGCGGCCTCAAGGCCTTTGACCGGTGGCGAGCTAGAGCGTACCCATCGAGGCAGTCGCGATGCGCTTGGCTGTGGCTCGAATCCGTCGAAGATCAAGTCTCCGCGGACATCGGTCATTATAGTTCAAACTTCCAAATCTGACTGATGGCCATGGGCGTAGCTTCGATCTGCTTCGGATGGCCAAGCGGATTGGCCCATGATGCAAAGCCGCCGAATCTGAAGATCTGTCGGGAGAAAAGTCTCACCTGGACTGCATCGTTATTGATGATCGAAGGAGCCATCGGGCCTATCGGTGGCGACACGGAGGAACTCTCAATGAAAGCACCAATGTCGGTGTCAAAACCGGCGGATCTCGGTAGGGGGTCCCGAAACGTGCGTCTAGGCGGATGGTAACAGGAGACAAGGGACATGATGTTTTTACCCAGGTTCGGGCCCTCTTGATGGAGGTAATACCCTACTCCTGCTTGATTAATATTGATGATATGGGTAGTACAAGAGTAGATCTACCACGAGATCAGAGATGTAAGTGCATCTAGTGCCCCTTAGTGATTTTGGTGTATTGAAGACTTATAGGTTAAGGGACTAATGTGTTTGTGAGTCTACACAGGTCTATAAGTCTATGAGGAGTTTGATATTTCTGAAAGCCGACCCTAAAAATGAAGTTCTTGATTGAAGACTTTGATATTCGAAGACTTCTTGAAGACTTTGAAAGTGAAGAAATTGGTGTGACCTTGAAGACTTGGTATTCATTTGAGGAACATGAGCGTGAAGACTTTTGTTTTCGTAGTTTCGTTTTCTCTTTCTTGAGTCATAGGAAACACCGTCTTTGTTAAAGGGGTCGAGGAAATACTAAGGAAAAATTTCCATGTGATGCTCAAGTCAAAATCCTACACCTACCAATCCCTTGAGTGAAGCCTTTGGAAATCTCATACAGATTCAGTCAATTTCTTGATGGATGAGGCGGCGTTCTTACAGTATTTGAGAATTTGTTCGACCGAGGAGTTAGGAATTCGCCGGTCTGGATTGCCTACAGTGAGAACATGATAGCCCGAGAATTTGAGATTCAAATTTCGACCGTTCTTGTCTTCTTGCGCCACTGTCCCAAAATATCTTATCCACCTAACGGTCATATCATTGAAGGGCATTTATGTCTTATCATGTCGGGCTGCTCCTAGGCTATAAATAGCCGCCCTACAACCACTAGCTGGTTGGCTGCTCAGAAAAACTTGACACTTGTCATTTGAGAGCAACCCATCCTCAGGGACTTTGGCGAAAATCATTGAGTGAGGAATAACCCAAACACCAAACCCTACAAACCCAAAGTGATTGAGCATCACTAAAGAGATTGATCCTGCGTGGATCCGGCGCTTATTACCTTTGAAGACTGTGCTTCTTCCAGATGGTTAGGCGTCATGGTCTAGAGCATCCAAGAGGAATTGTGGATCGCCGAGTGACCAAGTCTGTGAAGGTTTGGAAGTCGCTGAAGACTTACCACGAGTGATTGGGCCGAGGTCTGTGTGACCTTAGTTCAAGGAGAATACGGTGAGGACTTGGTGTCTGAGCTGCGTGCTCAGCGACTTGGTGTCCGGGACTGTGTGTCCTCGAGTTTAAATACTCGGCCGCTCAACCAGACGTACAAGCGAGACAACAGTTGGAACTGGTCTACCAAATCATTGTCTTCACCAACCTTCTTGGTTCTATTTCCTCAACCCTTTCATTTCCTCACTATTGTGTTGAGTGTTCATTCATATCTGTGTTTGAAGACTTTGTTGAAGACTTTCTCAATTTCCTCAGTTCAATTTCTTGATCTGTTTGTCTTCATCTTGTGCTATCCTGTGTTTACGCTTTACATGTACTCTTTGATTGTCTTCATTTCATCATGATGACCATGCCGCATTCTCTTATGTTTGCTTCGAGTACTTATTCGCTGCAAGTAGTTCTTAGCTAAGGAATTTCCTCACCGCAAATTCCTCGATTGAAGAATTCATAAAATCGCCTATTCACCCCCTCTAGTCGATATAGCACTTTCAAGAGGCTAAACCCTAGAAGCTAGCCTATGGTATGATTGTTGTTGTGTCCCTACGGACTAAAACCCTTGGTTTATATAGACCTTTGAATAGGGTTAGGGTTACATGTAGTCGGTTACAATGGTAGGAGATCTACATATCCGTATCGCCAAGCTTGCCTTCCACGCCAAGGAAAGTCCCATCCGGACACGGGACAAAGTCTTCAATCTTGTATCTTCATAGTCTAGGAGTCCGGCCGAAGATAGTTCGGCTATCCGGACACCCCCTAGTCCAGGACTCCCTCACCTTCCTTGAAGGCACAGACTGCCTGGTGATCGGATACATTCTCTACCGTGTAATGCAACGTGATCCATCTCTGGATGTAATCCCACAAAGTTCATTTGTCTTTTGCACACAAGACTGCAATTCTGTCAACCCTGCTGGTCGCTTGCAGGTCCCTTCAAATGTTCTGACAAACACTCGGGAAAGATCTTCCCAAGTGTAAATGCTGTTGGGTGCTAACTGGTTCAGCCACGCTCTAGCCGATCCCTCGAACATAAGAGGCAGATGTTTCATGGCCACTTCGTCATTGCCGCCGCCAATCTGAACATCCACTCGGTAGTCCTCAAGCCAAGTATCAGGTTTGGACTCACCGGTGAACTTCTCGACTCGATCGCCAACCTGAAGTTGGGAGGAATCACTGCGGTCTGATGGCCTCTTTGAAGCACTCGGTCTGAGGCGTGCACTCTGCTGCTGGTGGGTTCATCCCTGTCATGACCTCCTCGGTGAGCCCTGTTTACATTGACCAAACCCGAGCGAGAATGGATCTCGCATCAAAGCCTGGTTCTCTGGGGTCGACTGGAATCCTTCGCCCAGCACTGTGAGGGCGTCTGTCATCCTCCTGTCGAGGCACGTGTGACCAACTCCTTGGGGGAGGGGTGGGCACTCGACGTTGATCATCGTGATCGAATCGGTGATCATACTGCTCACGGTTCCTATACTGATCTCGCCGGTCTTCCGCCCCTCACGCCTCGAGGCGATCTTGGGCTGTGAGCCGATTGAGCTATGTCTGGAACAACGGATTTCTTGTGGATCTGTTCGCGATCGTGATACTGACTGAATTCTGGTCTCCTGCTGCCCGGAGTAATGCTCTGGTCTGCAACAAGCCTCTGCTAGCCTTAGACTGGGAAGGCTGAATCGACTCTGCTATACGGGCCGCAGCTGCTAAATTTTGAATCGGAGTTTGATATACCTGAGTCGGTGGTGGAAAGAGTTGACGTCGACTGGATTCTGGAACCCGTTGTCGCGCACGCTCGTCGAGTACTCGCTGGAGGTTCTCCAGTCGAGTGCGCTCAGCTAAGTTAGCCAAGCGTGCGTCTTCTAAAGCACGAGCCTCGGGGGTTTCTCCAACGATAGGAGTGTGCAGCGCATCCATGTTCCGGCGGCGAAGTTCTTCCCTCTGCAGTGAAGTGAGGGGCTCGGGGAGATACTCTTCATGGGCATGCGACGGATCGCCTCTACCGTCGCCTCCGTCGGTACGGGGGAAGCCGGGAGGACTGTGTGGTCCATCGACCATCAGAACCTCCGCCGCTGGATCACAACTGTCGCACTCGGATGCAGTCTCTGCGGAGCCAGTCAAACATGCCGTAGAGAGATTCGTCGGGCTCGATCGCCGCGACTTGGGGGGTGGCCGACTGGCGAGCCACCGCGTGCCTCACCCACCGCTGAAGTCTCGACCGACCGGAGCGCTTGCGCCGACGGGAAACAGGGAGGGAGGACGACACAGGGGCGGCAGTTGCTGCGAAGGGCGCGCGAGCGCCGCAGCGAAAGTCGTCACCCCGCAGACGAGGAGCGCGTCGATGTCGAGTGGAGCCTCCGAAGCCAAGTGGAGTCGTCGGCGATGAGCGTGGCGCGCCGAGACGTATCTCGCGGCCCTCAACCAAAACTCCGCCTGAAACCATGATGAAGGAGATCGGAAAAATCGCAACTTCTCCAATAAGTCGCTAAGACACCTGCCCCATGGTGGGCGCCAACTGTCGTGGTTTTAAGTCTGACAGTAATGTAGGGGGGTAGGAATGGAGAGGCAAGATCCTAGCTATGGAGTAGTTGTATACGCACGAGTTTTACTGAGTTCAGGCCCTTCTCGGAGAAGTAATAGCCCTCGTCTCGGGCCGGAGGCGGTCATTGGATTATGTGTGTATGAATTACGAGTGCGAACCCTTGACCACCGAGGAGGGGTTGGCTTATATAGAGTTCGCAGACCCTCCAGCCCTCGGTTATGCAGGGTTTAAGGTACATTAAGGTCGGGCGTTCTTGGTAGCATACAAATAAAGTGCTATGATGACCATAAAGCTACTTAATGACCGACCGTTAGCGTGGAGTGACTTTAGATCTCACGGCTGTCAGTGGTTGGCTTCATGGTCAGTGGTTGGCTTCATGGTCGAGTGTCTTGAGTGCAGTCGAGTGGAACACTTCGAGTCGATTGAAGGTGATTCTTCTAGAGATGTCCTTGGGGAGGGTATCTTGGACAGGTCCATGATCCTACCCTAGGTACATAGCTTCATCACCCGCTGCCACGGGAGGGTAGGACAAAATATGTCATGCAAGTTCTTTTCCATAAGCACGTATGACTATATTCAGAATACATGCCTACATTACATTGATGAATTGGAGCTAGTTATGTGTCACCCTATGTTATGACTGTTACATGATGAACCACATCCGGCATAATTCTCCATCACTGATCCAATGCCTACAAGCTTTTCACATATTGTTCTCCGCTTATTTACTTTTCCGTTGCTACTGTTACCATCACTACAAAACCCAAAAATATTACTTTTGCTACTGTTACCGTTACTATCATACTACATTGCTACTAAATACTTTTCTGCATATACTAAGTTATCCAGGTGTGGTTGAATTGACAACTCAACTTCTAATACTTGAGAATATTCTTTGGCTCCCCTTGTGTCGAATCAATAAATTTGGGTTGAATACTCTACCCTCGAAAATTGTTGCGATCCCCTATACTTGTGGGTTATCACTGGGGAGCAGTGACGATGATGATGACTAAGTGCATCTTGTCGAGGCCCTCCTTACTGAGGCTTGTGTGGAGCATTATTTATGTGCCACTCAGCGGTTTGTGACAGTTTTAGCCTGATTTTCCGTTAATTAACTGGGAAACTCTCTTCTTCTTAATTAATGGATGAGGCAAATCTTTTGCCTCTGTTTCGAAAAAACAAAGCTTGCGTAGATTTTTGTAACAACGGATGTCGAGGATATAATGAGCATCCAGCTATGCATTTCTCATCTTCCTAACTTTTGGTCTTGGAGTTGGGAACTGTGATGCCCCGCCTCGACCATGCACTAATCTTACACGCAAATGCGCACGATAAAGATCGAAGATCACGGGAAGATATCACAACACAAGTCTAGACACAAATTAAAGTCATACAACTTTATATTACAAGCCAAGGCCACAAGGGCTTGAATACATAAGTCAGTAAAGCAACAATATCTGAGTACAAACATAAGTAAACAAGTTTGCCTTATGAAGGCTAAGCAAAACAATGACATCTAGATCAAAATGGTGCAGGCCTCCTTCCTGGGACCTCCTATATACTCCTGGTCGTCGGTCTCCACATAGTAGTAGGCTCTGTCGGTGTAGTAGTAGTCATAGAAGGGATCAGCTGTCTCCTGGGCTCCGTCATCTAATCGCAGCAATCGGGTAAAAGGGGAAAAGAGATAGCAAAGCAACCGGAGTACTCATCCAAAGTACCCGCAAGACTTACATCAGATCTATGCTAAGTATGCCTCAGTATCAAAGGGAAGAGGCTACTGCTGTGGTCTATACTGCAGAAATGCCAAAATAAAAGGGAAGGCCTAGCCTAACGAAGACTAGCCTCTTGCAATCTTGCAGCAACAGAAGAGAGTAGAGTAATATAAAATATAGTAACAAGTATATATTAGCCATGCCCAGAGATCCTTCATCGACTCCCTGCGAGAAAGCGATCCCGGAGCTATCATATCCATTTAGTGTCACAAGTATCCAGTTCTAGCTGTAGTAGATTAGGATACAACTCCGAGCGTCCATTATCATGGACATGGCTATTCGAATAGATATACTTCCATGGGGTGCACCAACATACCCAACACGCTCGATTAACTCCGGTCGGACACACTTTTCAGGTCATGCCCGGTCTCGGCTGATCGACACGCTGTAGTCCTACCTAGGCTCAGCGAAGAGGGCAGCACGCCGTCTACATCCTAAGTGCTCAGGGGTGTTGGGCCCATCGCCCTTTGCAGTCCTACGCGTTGCGTACACGGCATGGAGCTGACCCACCTCCTTATACAAGCGCAGGCGGTTACCATCCAACCGTACACGCGTCGCTCAACTGCTGACGTCCGAAGAGCTTTCGGGAGAATCGTACAACACCGAGTGCCCAAACTTATTCCCGCGTGGTGGTTAATGTGAAAAGGCTATAGGCCTACTCGGATCACATATCCAAACCCGTTAGTGTATTGGGAGCTCAAGGAAACAATCAGTGATCTCGTCGCCCCGTCTCGCGTACTTACGACAAGGGCCGGGCCCATCCCTCTCCTGGGGCGGTCTCTGCCTGCCCGGTCATGCCACGTCATTATCTCACGGGTACCCTCATGGTCAATCCGACTTATCAAGAGACTGTTGGGAACTCAGGTCCACCTCTACCGGGGTGGTACCGCCTATCCCTTTGTAAGTGCATCAAGTGCCCCCTTAGTGGTTTTGGAGTATTGAAGACAAATAGGTTGAGGGACTAACGTGTTTGTGAGTGTACATAGGAGGTATAGTCCTTGAAGATTTGATTTAACCATGGAAGACGACCCCTAAAAATATATTTCTTCAAGTGATGAAATTGGTACGACCTTTGAAGAAATTGATGTGAAGACTTTGAAGCTTGAAGACTTTTGTTTTCTTAGTTTCTTTCTTCTTATTTGAGTCATAGGAAAAACATATTTCACAACGCGTAGTATTGTTAAAGGGGATCTAGGTGAAACATATTTCACATTTCCAAAGTGATGCTCAAAACCTATACTACTCTAGCCGCTTCGAGTGAAGCCTTTGGAAATCTCTAGTCAGCCGACGAATTTGCTAGTGACAATGACGAAAGTCCTCTCTGTCGGGGATATACCCCGTGGTATGACCCGACCGGAGATATGACCCGGCTGGGACTTGGTGTTTCATCGGTAACCCGCCCAAAGACCGGCCACTCACTAATGACCCAGCCAGGCCTTGGTGACTCATTGGTGACTCAGCCAGTGGTTCAGATGATCGACAAGACCCAACGACCCAGAAGGTGGCTCGCGGGAAGGCCGGCTCATATTATGGTGGGACGGCTTAAGAGGAAAGGCATGAGGAATATTTCCCTTACAAGAAAGCAAGACCCGGACTTGTATCCGGATTGTAATAGAAGATAGACTAGTCGTAATCCTACTAGGACTCCTCATGTAACCCGCCCCTTCAACTTATATAAGGAGGGGCGAGGCACCCCAGGAGGGACAATTTTTTCTAGAGGTCTCAATAGACAAGTCAAAGTAGATGCTCGAGATAGAGGTAGAGAAACCTCGCCCTTGTAACCGAGATTGTCATCATCATCATCATCATCAATATCAATGAAGCAGGATGTAGGCTTTTACCTCCACCTTGAGGGGCCGGACCTGGGTAAAAACCTCGCATCTCTCGTCCCACTCAACCCCTCTCAAGCTACCACATAGATGCATTGGCCTCATGACTTTTTTTGAGGTGTAACTAGGGATTTATTCAAAATTCAAAGAGTTTGGAATACAAATGATGTCCGGGACAGTCCCTAGCCACACATGGCAGCCCATGTCAAGAGTTGATGCAGCCTTAGCTAAACTATGAGCCTCACTATTACATTCCCTTAGTTCATGACGGAAGACAACATGCTCAAAATCTCTTCTGCGACTAGATATTTCATGCAGAATTGGCACATAAATTGCAGTTGTGTCTTTGCTCATGTTGGTAATTACTTCGCCACAATCAGAGGCGATTAAAAGTCGTTGGACACGTAAATCCTGGCCCAAGGCCAATGCCTCATTGCATGCCCATGCCTCCAAACTGGCTGAATTAGAGAGGCCATCGAACACAACAGCCGATGCTCCAAGGAAGGTTCCATTGCAATCTCTGCAAATAGCTGCTGCTGCACCTTTGTTTCCATTATGGGATAAACCTCCGTCCACATTTATTTTCACTTTCGTTTCTACCGGTGGAAGCCACCCCCCTCGCACCCAGCGCGACGACGCTCCTGCATTAGCTCTTGGTAAAGAAGCAACAGTGTTCTCCAAGTCCTGCAGGTAGCGATTTATGAAACTCATCATAGATAAGGGGCTCTGAAACTCATTGTCAAGGATGGCTTTCCTCCTAGCCCACCAGATAGACCATATCGTGATAAGCACACAGGCTAGGTCAAGTCGTGGGAGCGTGTCAAACAACCAAAAAAGCCATTGTCTTGCATCTTCAGATTCATTTGATATCACATGCTCAAGAATTCCTTCATCTCCCAATGACCAGACACACAGAGCCATCCGGCAGTTGAGAAGAGAATGACGCCAGGTATCATCTGCCGTCGAGCATATCGCACATACCGAAATGTAGCCATCTTCCGCTTGTGTATGGTCGTTCCCCTCGGCAGAGACGTGTGAGCCAAACACCACACAAAAACTCGAACCTTTGATGGCACCTCTGGTTTCCACAACCTGGACCAGTCATTCTTCGTCGCTGTTTGGTTCGAGTTGCTTGTTCGATTTTCCAGCCAGTCTTCCCGCTGAAATTTAATTCCCGAGATCATCCTGTAAGTAGATCGAACTGAGAATAAGCCTCTACGGTCATAGTGCCACGCCCAGAAATCTTCATGCACTCGCGTACTAAGAGGGATATTCAGAATGACATCTATATCTGGTGCAATGAAGTGTTCCTCTAGCACTTGCCTATTCCACGTCCTGGTTGACTGATCAATCAGCCCAGACACCAAGAAAGGCGGATTAGCTGATCGAGGACAGATCAGACGCATCTTGAAGTACCACGGTAGCCAGTTGTGCTGCCAAACTTGAGTGTCCTTGCTCATACCTATACGTTTAATCAAGTCCAGAAACAAAACTTCTCGTCCTTCCCTAATTGAGCGCCAAACCAGAGATGGGTTTGATCCAAGTGGCGCATCCAAGAACTCTCCATCCGGGAAGTACCTTGATTTCAACACACGGGCACTCAATGAATTCGGATCTTGTAATATCCTCCAAGCTTGTCCAGCTAGTAAAGCCAAGTTAAATAGCTCAATATCACGGAAGCCCATTCCACCCATATACTTTGGCTTTGTCATAGTATTCCAGGAGACCGAGGCTATCTTCCTTTCACCCCTCTTACTCCCCCACCAAAGTTTCCTCAAGAGCCCATTGATATGGTTGCAAAGACCATGAGGAAGCTTGGAACATGACATCGAATATGTTGGTATTGATTGAGCAACCGATTTAATTAAGACCTCTTTTCCTCCAGCAGAGAGGCACTTCTCCATCCACCCTTGCACGTGCTTCCAAATCCTATCCTTCAAGTACCAAAAACATCCCTCCTTGGATTTGCCAACATCGGTTGGAAGACCCAGGTATTACTCCGAAAGGGATTCAGTTTGAATTGCTAGAGTCTCTTTAATTTCACCTCTTAAGCTATCTGGAACAGTGGCGAAGCCATGCATGAGCTGTGCAGTCAAATGACTACACAACTTTTTGGCAAAAACATCATAGAATAAGTATATATCATGCAGAAAAAATTATAAATACATACATACAACTACACAAGTTTGAATTGACTACACATGAATGAATTCCTGGCACCGCCACTGATCTGGAACTCCCTTACTGAAATAAATGGAGCTCTTATCTACATTAATTCTTTGACCAGAGGTGTTGCAATAAACCTGTAGCAAGTCGCAGACTCTCCTTGCTTCATCATTTGATGCCTCAAAGAACAGTAAACTGTCGTCTGCTGAGGGAGTCCTGGATTAGGGGGTGTCCGGATAGCCGGACTACCATCATCAGCCGAACTATCATTTGCCGGACTATCATCATCGACCGGACTCCAAGACTATGAAGATACAAGATTGAAGACTTCTCCCCGTGTCCGGATGGGACTTTCCTTGGCGTGGAAGGCAAGCTTGCCGATATAGATATGTAGATCTCCTACCATTGTAACCGACTCTATGTAACCCTAGCCCTCTCCGGTGTCTATATAAACCGGATGGCTTTAGTCCGTAGGACTAGAACAACAACAACCCTTACAATCATACCATAGGCTAGCTTCTAGGGTTTAGCCTCCTTGATCTCGTGGTAGATCCACTCTTGTAAACATCCACAATATCAATATCAATCGAGCAGGACGTAGGGTTTTACCTCCATCAAGAGGGCCTGAACACAGGTAAAACATCGTGTCCCTTGTCTCCTGTTACCATCCGCCTAGGACGCGATTCGGGACCCCCTACCGAGATCCGCCGGTTTGACACCGACATTGGTGCTTTCATTGAGAGTTCCTACGTCGTCACCGATAGGCTTGATGGCCTCTTCAATCAACAACAACGCAGTCTGGGTGAGACTTTTCTCCCGGACAGATCTTCGTATTCGGCGGCTTCGCGCTGCGGGCAACTCACTTGGCCATCTGGAGCAGATCGAAGCTTCGCCCTGGCCGTCGAGTCAGGTTTGGAAGCCTAAACTTCACGGCCGATATCGCGGGGACTTGATCTTGATGGATCGAGCCACGGCCCGGCGTGCAGCGCTGTCACGATGGGCATGACCTAACTCGCCGCGGACAACACCTTGGAGGCGCTGCGAATCCGCTCCGACTCATAGTCGGAGCCAATCGCTTCGGATCGAGGGCGGATGGCTGGACACCGCCTCGAGCTGCAACTCTCTGGCGATGGGCGAACACTTACCTTGTCCCGCATAAAGCTCATGACTCCGAGTGCGGACTCTCTACGGACTCACGAACCTCCTGCGCCCCCTGCGGTCGAATCCGATTGGCGCCCGATCATGGAATTCACCACTGCGGACATCTTTCCTTTTCGCCCTTGGCGATATCATAAATTCATTGAAGCATCTCTCGCTATCCGGAGAGCCCTAGCGAACTACGGCCGGGGCGGTTGGGACACGGACGGCGAAGAAATTGAGCCCACCCACCACCCACCGTAGCCACCGCCGGCGATTTAAGCGACATACTTGACTACGACTCCGAAGACATCGGCGGTATGGGCGGCGATGCGGAGACTACCAAGAACCGGTGCCTACGGGACCTTTGGAAGACCACCTCGTCATCGACATATACATGGTGGACACCCCAAAAGATGGGGACGGCGAAGAAGCGGCGGAGGCGATTCTTAAAGAAACAGCCCAAGCGCCGGCGTCGTGGCGCCGCTCTAAATCCCGCCACGGCAAGAATGGAGATTTCGGCACGGAGATAATAACACCCAGAAAGTGCGAAGACAACTCCCTCCGGCACGATCCAGCGCAGGAGGAGGCGAAGCAAGCCCTCACGAGAGGCGGCGGCGAAGGTCGAGGATGACAATTACTTACCTCCCTCCGAAGGCGAGGCAAGCCTCGGCGACAGCAATTTGTCGTGCACGAGGATCCCGTCAAACAAGAGCGTTTGAGCGCGGGCTTATGGCCACGACAAACAGCCTAAAGAAAAAGCAGCAATGACTTCAAGCTGATCAAGACCTCTGGCCGACAGATGGACCGAGGTCCTCGCGACGAAGAGTATGAACTCGAGCGCCCTCAAAAGTTACCCAAAGCAAGTTGCTCCCCGATTAGAGGAGGAGGAGGCATACAAACCTGCATCACCAGCGCTGTCGGCAAGCGGGCCACCTCGTGGCGACGAGAGAAGCGTGCAAGCCCTCCACCAAAACCGTACCCGGCATCGCTCAAAAGCATGAAGCCACGGGGAAGCAGCGGACTTCGGGATATATTGGAGGACAAGGCAAGACAATCCAGATCTATCTATGGATCACGTGGGCGCCCCAAGACCCACGACGAATACCGTCGCGCGGATATAACTACTCGGCGGGCGAACACAGATGAACAACGCTCTCTCGAGCTACGTCGCGATATCGCTCAATCTGAGGCGCGAACACCGCTATGCTTCGCGGCGAAGTAATGGATCATCAAATCCACGAAGGGTTTAAACCGCTAATATCGAATCCTACGATGGCACAACAGACCCAGCGGTTTGGATTGAGGATTATCTTCTCCATATACACATGGCCCGCGGTGGCGATCTTCACGCCATCAAATATCTCCGCTCAAGCTTAAAGGACCAGCTCGGCATTGGCTTAACAGCTTGCCCGCAGAGTCAATTGGATCTTTGGGAAGACACGGAAGCCGCATTCCTTGACAACTTCCAGGCACGCGTCGTGCGACCACCGGACGCAGATGACCTAAGCCACATTATCCAGCAGCGGAAGAATCGGCCGAGCAATTCGGACACGGTTCTTAACAAATAAAAATCAAATTGTCGATTGTCCGGATGCGAGGCACTCGCTGCCTTCAAACATAACATCCATGACGAGTGGCTGGCCCGGCACCTAGGGCGGAGAAGCGAAATCCATGGCAGCCCTCACATCACTCATGACCCGCTTACGTGCGGGAGAGGATAGCTGGCTAGCTTCGCAACAACAACCTCGGCAAAAATGCTGGCGGTCCGGATACCAAGGACCACGATGGCAGGTTGCGTCGAAACAAAACAAGCGCCGCGTGTGGCGGCGGCAATGAGGATACTGCAGTCAGCGCGCCGGATTCGAGGCTCCAAACCCGTCAGCGGAAGAAGCCATTCAAAAGAACCACTCCGGGCCCGCCCAATATGGACCGAATACTCGACCGCTCTTGTCAAATACATGGAACCCCGAAAAGCCAGCTAACCACACCAGCAGAGATTGTTGGGTATTCAAGCAAGCAGGCAAATTAATCGCGAAAACAATGACAAGGGGCTACAGCGATGGCGAGGAAGAGACCCGGCAGCCGAACAACAGAGGACAAAAGGATTCCCCCCTCAAGTTCGGACGGTAAACATGATATCGCAATGCATATTCCCAAGAGGGGCGAGCGTGCACTAAAGGGGCGTATCTGCGATGGAGCGATCGCCCCAAAATTCAACCCATGGTCCTCTTGCCCGATCACTTTCGATCGAAGAGACCATCCGACCGATATCCGCCATGGCGGATTCGCGCGATAGTTTTAGATCCAATCGTCGATGGATTTCACCTCACGAGAGTCACGATGGACGGCGGCGTGCTGAACCTGCTTTATCGAGGATACGGTGTGCAAGATGGGCATAGACCCTTCAAAGATTAAACCTACAAAGACAACCTTCAAAGGTGTCATACCAGGTGTCGAGGCCAATTATGCAGGCTCGATTACACTGGAAGTGGTCTTGGATCCCGGATAATTTCGAGCGAGGAGTTAATCTTCGACATAGTCTGTTCGCAGCGGCTATCATGCTCTGCTAGGGCGAACGCGTTTGCAAAATTCAACGCGGTGCCGCATTATGCATACCTTAAGCTCAAGATGCGAGGCCCTCGTGGAGTCATCACGGTCAATGGAAACACGGGCGCTCCTCCAAGCGGAGGAACATCAGCGGCTCTCGTGGCGGAAATCTGAGCAGCCTTTTAAGGCAATTCCGAGTCCGGCCGTTAAGCGGCGGACACGACCAAACGCCCGAGCAACATCAGCCAAGACCACAGCACGTTCCGAGCATGCGTAGCAATGCGGCCTCAACCCAGCCCTCGCAAAATTGTAAGACAAGCTCTCCGCGTACATAATTACGCCTTGGAGATACCATGGGCATAGGGGAGAGGCACAACCACAACAGACCAGTGCGGTTCGACCACACGGGGGCTCCCAAGTGTGTCACTCTTTTTCTTTTATTTTTCTCTTTTTATACAGAACTCTGTCCGTGGCGACCTGCCGAACTCATGATGCAACAGCCAGGGAAGGACAAAGGCATGACGAACACTCGGTGGTCTCCATCACGAGCATTAAATTTGTTAAATACAAACATTCGCGGCCTACCCACGGAGAGAGCGCCTTTAATTAAATCAATCCCTTGTTTTCCGCACTATTTGTATCATTCCGCACTCATAGCATATCTTCTCGAATAAAATGCAGCACTTTTTGCCTATAATTGCATTACCTTATATATATACATATCGTTCATTAATGACATGTTGCATCCGTACATTTGAGTACGGCCAAATACACCGAGGGCTTAAGTTCTCCGCATTATGGTGTGATAAAGTCCGCACACTTTCACAAGTCGGCACCCGAACTTATAGCATTATATGAATCGGCTCGAATCATGTCTTGGGTCAATAGTTGGGTTTGCGGCTCCCATGTTTGGCACCTTATGTTCCGTTCTATCGGCTAAGGTAGCACTGGGAGAACCACTGCGATTGCGCCCGGTTGAGCCGGGTTAACGCCTCGATGGAAAGCTAAACTGGCTGTCATGATAAGGCGAGGACTGGTCGCTGTTCGAGAGGTCCTTCGGGTCCTTAAAGACCTCGCCGCTTGACGAGTTTCGGACAATGTCCGATGAAGGCGTGGATAGCGCCCCAATTCGGTCCTCGAATACTAGGGGCTTCACCGAAATTTAAAATTATAGAATTCTATGGCTAAGTGAGGTGTTCAAGCACTATAAGTCCGGTTGCCTTGTTCATTGTGTTGGCGCCTCCTCGATGGACCCAAAATGGGAACTAGAGCGCTCAAGTTTATCCCGAACACCCCGCACTTTCGTGGCATGGGGCTGAAGCCGACGACTTGCCATCTCTCAGATTTAATAAGCGGCCGCCTGAAGGTAATATTTTAAATCAACAAGCGTTGCTTAGCGCATATGAACAAAGTTTTCAGCGCGCAGGATAACACATTGCGAATTTACTCAAAATTACATCCCAGGGCACTCATCCGCAATCTTGCGGGCACCCTTCAGGACAGCCTTATAGTACATGTCGGGCGACGATGTTCCTTGCCCGTGGCGGCGCGTCGATGATTAGCTTCTCCGCATCCAGCTTGCCCCAATGCACCTTGCGCGGGCAAGGGCCCGACGAGCACCTTCAATACAGGCGGGCGCTTGATAACCTCCACCCGAGGGCACGCATCCACCAGCCGTCGCACAAGGCGAAGTAGCTCCAGGCATGGCCTCTCGAGGCCACGGCGGACTATGAGGCCCTTCATGGCCTGCTCGGCCACCTTGAAGCTTCGACCAGCTGCTTCACCTGGTCGCTAGGAACACCGGATGGCGGCCTCGACATCTTGAGACCGAAGACCTTCTCCGTTGAGCTCCCTCCTCGGCTCGGTAGAATCTGGCGACATCGAGACGCCATGAGGCAGATCTGCAAGCGCCTCGAGAGCTCCGTCGGGTAAGTAACACGTAATTTACATTCACATGCTTGCTTTGCATGAAAAATGCCTTACCCGCCGCTATCTTCCTCATCAACTCAATCTCTGAAGGGACTTATGGGCCTCGGCCTTGGCGGTTTGGCACTTTCGAGAGCGAGGCAAGCTCGGACTCTCGAGTCTTTGAGTCACCTCCAAACTCTCATGCTTTTCCATGAGAGCACAGGAGCTCTTCTGGACCACCACCACCGCGCCTCCTGTTTTTCTCGCTCTGCCCGTTCCGTTGCCGCATTGCGTTCGGCCGCGGACACGGCCTCCTTCTGTGGTCGCCACCTCGCTCGTGGCCCTGCAGTACCCATGTTATCCTTGTTATTTTTGTTGCAACCTAAATCCTTTTACATGAAGGTACAAGTTCAAAGTGGTGTTACTCACCTTCTTTGTCTGGAGCTGCTTACGGCGGCCGAGCTCTTGCTCGGACCGCTCGAGACTCAACTTCAAGCACCGACCTCCATGATCGGTCTGGCAGAGGTCGGCAGCGCAGCCTGCAAACCCATATTGACATAATTTTTAGCAACCCTGCGTATATCTTCTTTTTCAGATCCTCGATCGGCTTTTCTTTCGAACACCGAACCGAGCATCGGGGCTACTGTCTATGCGGTATTACATTGCATATTTTTAAC